>BGPR01000131.1:1345126-1360133 GCA_013235015.1 Araneus ventricosus
GGATCAAAACATCGCAATCCGGTTCTTTAAATATCATCTTATTCCCCTGATATTTGCCCATGCGATGTTTTATTTAGATGAAGAGTTTGCTTAAGGAACAACGGTCTTCACATTCTGAAGAAGTGCAGCATGTAGCGACGAAGGTACTGGAAGAAGTGGTAAGAAATGGCTTGCAGTCCACATTTACATCTTTGTATATAATAAAAATGCATATTTTCACAGAGTAGTAACTTTGAAGGAAATGGCTTTAGCAAACCAAATGTAAAGGTTGCTACTTTGAATTGATGCGGTGGTCAATAGGCTAACATGATTATAACTATGCCGATAGCATCAGGGCCAGAATTAACTTTAAGTTACCGTGACAAAGAGTAGTTACTGCATCTATTTAGGCGAGGTAACCTGGAATGGTACAACCACCGTTTACAGGTATGCATGTGTGAACTGTCTCGTGGATTTGTGAGGAAACATTACGCAACGCTGAAGAAGCTAACTCATAATAACAATTATAACTTTAATAAACTTAACAAGATAAAATTAAAAGTAAGATAAATGATAATTAACATGTCAACAACAGGAACATAAATAATAGCAAGTGCAAGAAGACAGAGACGATAGACTACGCTTGAGCCTTTATAGTACTCAACTCTCCACTACGCATGAGCAAGATAGACAGCGCACGTAGGACGAAGCTGTTGCCACATGACAAACCATTAGGCTCTATTTGAGCTGATTATTCCGTAAGGAAACACGTTTCGGAACTTACAAGGGGAAGGCATTACTTGGGAAATTCAGTTCGATATGATAATAGGTATAATAATAGTAAACCTTTTAGGTGTTCATCCGTTAAAATGTTAAGGCGCAATGGCCAGCCAATTCGGAGAAAATAGCCCTCAAACATTCGGCACAGATTATATGCCAGTAAGTTGTCCTTGTTGAGGCGCTAATAGCTTGGTCAGTATAATACTGCGTGTTAAACTTTTTACCAGGGTTCGATCCTCGTCATCTTTTCCTTTTCTCCTCTTTTCAAAATATTCTTTGAAATTAATGTTTAATTAATAAAAACAATTTTAATAGCGTTAAATAATAAGTGTAATTACTTTCTTTATATGTTAGTAAATATTTTGAATGATTCCATTGAAACGAATACAAAATTTCTGTTCTAACTTTATGGAATAGGTTTTGAACGGGAAAGAGAGAGCAACCCTTGATCTTTTGAATGCAGAGAAAGACGGTTCAAAAATGTGAAATTTATTTGTCAATAGATCTTTAAAAGAAATGTACACCATTTATTTATTGTGCAATATGTCAAAATATTTATTTTATTTTCAATGTCTTTATGAGAATTATCAATCTGGTATGTAAATAAAAATTAATAAAAGTAGAAAAATTACAAATTAAATTAACAGTTTCTAAATATTTAATTTCAAATATGAATCATTTGATGCAAAATTATTTTGTTTATATGATACTTGAACTAAAGTTATAATTTGATTTTTAAACAGTTAAAAATTATGAATGCATTCTTTCCAGACCAAAACCGGTACCGTAAAGCCAGAACGAATATTTTGTAACTACTTTAATGGAATCATTCAAAAATTATACTGACATATAATGATAATAATAATTACGCTTATTATTAATACCAATAAAGTTGTTTTTATGATTATTTAATTGTTTAAAAATTAAATTACGTCCACAATTCATGTATTATATGAATAAAAATTATATTCATAATTTTTAATTACAAAATTGAATATTTTAATAAAACATGTTTATAAATTTTTAAATTAATTAAACATTAATTTCAAGCAATATTTTGAAAAAAGGAGAAGAGAAAAAGCGAACGCGGATCGAACCGTGGCCAAAATATTAGCATTCGAGTTCCATACGGACCAAGCTATTTGCGCCTCAATATCGGAGACAACTTACTGGTGTATAAGCTGTGCCGAATATTTCAGGGCTATTTTCTCCGAATTGGCTGGCCATTGCGCTTTAACATTTTAATGGATGAGCACCCTTAAAGTGTATTATAATATATCAAATCTCATCCAGAACTGAATTTCCCAAGTCGTGCCCTCCCCTTGTTAGTAGCATACGAAAGCGCCCTAAAGAATTTATACTTCCAAAAATAATTTTTTTATGAAAATATTTTGTGGCACCTTCTATAAAATAAGCGACCCTTAGAAGAAGAAAAATAAATAATCAATAAATTAGAAACGAAAATAAATTTAATTTGTTACATTTGTCATTTGGATTTTAATGAAATATTTAATATAAAATGATTAGATATTAAATAAAATAATATGTTAGTTATAAGAACAACAAGGAATGATTTTTAAATGTTATAAATTAAGAAAGTCTTACATCACGGATATTACATTTCAAGCTCTTTTTAATTAATTTTTTAATCCGTCTATTCCTTAGCAACTTATATAAATTTATATGACAATATTTTTTTAAATCTTTGGAATAAAATTGGAAAGTATTTCTTTTGTACAAAATTAAGATTGCGATATTTACTCCACCCTTAAAGGGGTTTTGAGTCTGGAAACATACTGAAGACACCCCTTAAAAATATTTAATTTTCTGTAAAAATTACTTGTCTCTGTAACTTTAAAAGCAATTACACCTCTTTCGTTAAAACCGGAGCAATTAAATCTTATTTTATATTCCAGCATTTTTTAGCAAAACTTGTAATCCTTTCTCTAGCTGTAATGACTCGGCTTTTCTGCTAACGATTGTTTAAATTACACTTTGCAGACGCTACTGAAAATCCAGTAAATCCCTCGTTCCTAATAGAAACTTAAACAGGCATAAAAATGGAAGATTTATTTTTCCACTCATTAAGCTACCCTTTCGATGTGAACAATTCCACAAACCGGAGTCTTCTGTTAAAGAAACGGTGTCTCTTCGGAAACTGAGCGTGAATTTTTAAAGAGAAGATGTAAAAACTCACGACTCATGAAAATCGCTGATCTTTAATGTAAGTTTAATCTTAAATGCTACCTTGCTTCCATTCACTCCGTAAGCAGTTGCTGTGTTTCTCAGTAGAATAACATTCTGTGACTCAGTTTGATTCGAGAAGACTATTTTATATGAAATTATTTTTTATTGCCCTTCTACAGAAAGTTGTAGTATGATTCATTTTAATTACTCGACCATAAATTTAGTATATCCAAACAAAATTTTCCTTGCTTTTCTTTTATTAGTAATTATTTGCAGTTACTTGACGTTGTTACTCGTGTGATTATGATCTTTTTCCAAAAATTTCTTGTGGAATTGGAGTGTCTTCCAAAAGGAAAATTTTTATTTCAGTTTTCAGTGCAGCGATTCTTAATTCAAATTTAGAGTTATGTTTTATTCTTATCAAACTTGAAGTATGTAGTAAATATATATACATTTATGAACAGAATTCTGTGCATGACAATACTTTAAGGATTCTAACGTATCTTTTAATTCAAATACTGCTGCTCTATCAGAAATTTCCATGGCTATTGAATGAAAAACAAAAACTTAATACATTTTTTTTATCTAGAGAGAAAACATTATGCTTACTATTAGCGTTAATAGAGCTAATGTACAGTGAATTATAACAGACTTTCGAGTGATACAGTGGAAAGATTTTGTGGTGCTGTTTCGAAATATTTGAGGTTTAAAATATGGAAATTGAAACGAAATAGGGGCAACTCAGTTTTAAATGTAACATAAAAGGAAATCAGCGTGTTTATATTGTACTACACGTTAGTTCCATCGCAATCTACCATTCAATAAATTAACTCGTCTATTCAAATATAAATATCGTTGCTATGATGCATAGTAAAATGTCGTCTGTTAATCGACTGTCTAAAGCCTTGCATCACATTCATTATTACCAGGAGACAGACATTTAGCGACCCAGTTAAGTCTCCAAATTATCAACTTTTAAATCAAGGGTCTAGTCAGATTTTTCGTTAGTAAGCCTTTCTCTGCGACATCAACCTTTCCGTTAGCACGCCATCCAGTGAAAACATTTCAGAAAACTATGATTGTGTCTTCAGCTAATGTACCTTGTCACAAACGGACTTTTAAAAACTAGTAAAAACAGACGGATTTGTCTTGAGATAAATCCGTCTGTTTTCGTGTGCGTTTTGTAAATAGGGAATTGTCTCAAACACTCAAGCTATCGTCAGAAAGTAACAAGAGATATAATCTCCTAATGAAGAATCATAGAGAAATCTGAAAAAAATAAAACTGATTAAATGCAAATTCCCTATACATATTTGGATTCATGCTGAACTGAAATTTTCATCGTGCTTATGGTATAGGCACGGAAGGACGTCGATTTTTAGGAGAAGGAAAAATCAAGTACCAAAATACCAACAATACAAATAATTTGTGTCAAAATTTATTTTATTTCTTCGCTCATTTTTTATTCAGAACAGTCTTTTGGATATTTTCGTTTAATTATGTTTATTTTACAAACTTCTTTTTATTTGCGTCTTTTCTGCCTGTATTGCATTTAATTTTAGTTCTGTATTTTAAATGTTTATTATCATTTCCGTCTGTAAATGTTAAACTCTTTAAGAGTGTGTTGCTCAGACAAGGCATTTATTTCTTTTGATTCTGTAATTGCTCCAGTGTAACTTTTATTGTTTCTTCATAAGTTTAAATCATGGGGAGGGAAGAATTGAAAGTTGTTCGGGGTATGGCATTCGCGTGGAATCTCAGGGCCCTGTAGTGGAAGTGGTTGCACTCATGCATAATGCATCCATACAACTGGTTAGATAACCCTTGAGGTTATAGGCACAAGGGGTGTGGAGTGGCGTCATGTCATGTCTAAAGCCCTGCAATAACGACGTGCCATACCAGTGTCCTGATAATTGCAGAGAAACGACCCATTATGAGATAAATTGCATCGCGATAGTTGCCGCAATAAAGGAAATGCAAAAAGGATTCGATTCCAAAATTAAGAACTCATATTGTGGCTTTAACCATGTACTTGTTCTAGAGATTTTCGAAATGACAAATAACTCCACACCAACCATTACCATAATTAGTTTTGCTTTAGGTATCCTACCTCTATTTGCACAAAATGCTTTACAACATTCTTAGGATATCTGTACGATATTGTGCGGCATTCAGAACATCATTGCAACATCTTGAAGATTTCGTAAAATATCTTCAAGGCTAGCTAATAGGGATAGGGACGGCTTTCAAATCTCTGGCCCGTCGTTTCACACAGCCATCGAAGAAGCCACAAAAGTGTTATTCCCGCCTTTCCTAGGCATCCGGGGTCAAGTGAAGAACAGTCGACAGCAATCATAACGGAAGTCGGATTCATAAAAGCCATCACTGCCCACGGCTCCACCATTCTCGAAGGAAGTACGTCCTGTCATCGAAGTGAAGGTAATTCAACCCCACACCATTACTATACCCAGCAAAGAAGATAGACCCCGCTACATTTTCAGGGGGTTTCTCATCCACGTACTATTGATGCCACAAAGTAGTTATCCCCGCCTTGTCTAGGCATCCGGGGCCAAGTAAAGAACAGTCGACAGCAATCGTAAACTGAAGTCGGGATCCTAAAAGCCATCACAACCCACGGAACAACTATTCTCGGAGGAGGTACACTTGATGCCACCAGGTGGGAGAACGCATGGAAGGGCTATAGACTTTTCAAGCAAGTATCTATGCTGTATTAGCTGTAAAGATATGGTTTTCACTGATAAATCTCAAAATTTCATATAGGGCAATATCTTTTCTTACGCAAATTGTTGCTCCGAAAGAAATTATAATTATTGAAATGGACTGCAATTCATTCGACCTTTTCAACTCGCCCTCACATTTATAAAAAAATCATTATGAAAAATAAATATATATATATATTTTTAATTCGTGCTGATACTTTCCCTCAGATTCACAAGTTAAGTGCACTTACTCTTTTCGACTATAATTACTTTTCACCAAATTATTCTTTTGAAATGACGAGATAAAAAGAAATTATATTTTTTCCAGAATACATGAAATGGAAATTTATATAACTGAATAGAAAATAAATATATTTATAAAAAAGAGGAGTTTCATATTCAATTTCGCATATTATACTTTAGTTTGAATGAAATTTTTAAAACTTTAACCTAGGTAGGTATGAATATTATTGTTTTTTTTTATTTTTTACAGAACATAATTTTCAATCTTTGTTTCATTCAATGGATTGTCAATAGATCTGAAAATTTGTAATCTAGCTCATATTCAGTAAATAACAAACTGGTGAAAAAAATTATAATTTTCGTAGCAAAACTTTTACTATCCACTTTCATCATTAAAATTTATAGGTATGCTAATAGCACTAATTATGTCTAAGACCTCCATTCTGATAAATAAAAAGTTCAAAATACTATTGGAAGGTTTCCAACTTCATCTTTTTCCTCTAATAAAGTTGATTAAACTTAAAGAATTAGGAAATGTTTTGCTAAAAAATTCGAGCGTTGCCATCATTAAATAAAAAAATATCACCAATAAAAGAAATGTTTATATTACTATTAAAACTGTCTTGGTTAAATATATTAAATAGAAATAGATTATTAAGTAGATTTTATTCGTTCGTAATCGTAACAATCAATGCAATAAATAATTCATGTTTATCCAAAAAATTTAATTTTAAATCTTTAGATTGTATAAATAAGGGTTTCATTTATAATATTTAATTTGAATATAATCTATGAACGTCTTTTAATATTAACTACTTTTTAGTTGGCTTTGTGGATTTTGGAATAGAGAAATAAGAAATTAACTTTTCCAATTTGATTGAACTTCCATATTTAATTAACTTTTCGTATTTGAGGAACGATCAATAGGTTTTCAGACTTCTGTAAAAAAATGTCTATATCTTTTATTTTCTCCAACCAGATACAGCGTTCTCATCAATATAAAGTGCACTCTTCTTGATATAACCAATATTCTTTGAATTTCACTAGACACTTTCCTCAGTATAACAAAGAAGCATAAACAAATATTTTAAGATTTTAATAATCAACTATTTTTTAGTTTATATAATTTTATATTTTGAGATTTGTAGTAGATTCCTTGATCCATAAAGCTTTTATTTGAACTGAATTCTGGATACCTAGATATTTTCCTCATATTCAAAAATGACTTTCTAAAAATCAAACTTTCCTTTTTATTTCAAATTTTCTTGAAAAAAACCGACATTTGCAAGAGTTTGTAAAAAGATAAAGTGAATTAAAAAATTGCTTTTTTATTTCTGGATACTAATTCTGAAGCTAATATATTGTTCTTGATACATTCGAGATTAGATTCAATTCCAGATTCTTATTATTCCATTTATTATATTGTTATAAAATGTTACGAATTTTCATCAAAGTTATTTAATGATACAGAATGACTCTCAGATTTTATTTTTTGTTGTTCCTCAGAAGTATTTTTATATTTTTACCAATTATATTATTTATTAAGTCAGAAAAGAAATAGCACGTAAATGATGCTCAGTTCACTCTGAAATTTTAATATACACTGCCATACAAAAGTTAAGGAACATTTCTTGAAATCCGAGAAATTAGCAATTAATACGAAAAATATGTTTCGAAATCAGTTCTAGAGAATTTTGTGACATTCAGTAGAGTATCATATACATATTATAGTGAAGATTCGGTCACGATGGCAATTAGAAGGACCACCACAAAGGGATGAATGCGAAAATGGATTTTCACCCATCCTGTTTCACAGAAAGCTGATAACAAGATGTAACTTTTATCAATGGTTATGGTTTAATGTGAATAATATTTACTTGCATTTTCGTAAGCATAGCGCAAATATTCGGGAAGATATAAATGTTTCTTTAAAAAATCTCACAATTTTCCGCATGTATTTTGCTTATAACATGCAGAGTTTTCATTCAAATTATTCAAAAGTTGCAGAACACTTGACAATATGTTACAGAAGTATTGTATTAAACTTTCATGTAAATAAGTTAAATATTAGAGGAAATATGAGTGTTTGTACCGAATAATTTTCTACTGCGCATGTGCGAGACGCAGCAGAATTTTTCTTTCATAACTTGAAAGCCAGATAAATAGAGCAACTTAAAAAAAAATTCCAGTTGAATCCCATTAAAATTCAGACAGCTGTAGGCATTTCAGTGAGGTGAATTTCAATTTCTCTTATTAAAATTATTTAGTACAAACACTCATATTTCCTGTAATATTCGACGTATTTACTCCAAAGTTTAATACAATACTTCTGTAACATATTGTCAAGTTTTATGTGAATTTCGAATAATTTGAATGAAAACTCTGAATGTTATAAGCAAAACACATGCGGAAAAATGTGGGATTTTTTAAAGAAACATTTATATCTTCCCGAATATTTGTGCTATGCTTACGAAAATGCATGTAAATATTATGCACAATTAACCATAACCATTCATTAAAGTTACATCTCGTTATTAGCTTTCTGTGAAACAGGATGGGTGAAACTCCATTTCCGCCTTCATCCCTTTCTGGTGGTCCCCCTAATTGCCCCCGTGACCGAATCTTCAATGTAATATGTATATGATACTCTATTGAATTGTCACACGATTCTCCAGAATTGATTTTGAAACATAGTTTCCGAATTAATAGCTAATTTCTCGCATTATACGAAATGTTCCTTAACTTATGCATGCCAGTGTATTTTAATTATATATATACAGGATGATTCAAAAGAATGTGACCAAACTTTAAGGACATGTCAGGAATACGATAAGCATCCAGAATCGCATAGGAAAATGGGTGCGTAAACCCATTCTAGAGGCAGCAGATGGCATTTAAAATAAAACAACGCTGGACAAAATGCCGATATCTTTCTGAATCTCAACGTATTGACATGAAATTTTTATATAATTTGCGCTATATATATGGCTCTGAAGTTGTGAAAGAAAACTTACGCTACCTTTCGCGCATGCGCAGTAAAAAATTATTTACTGCAAATACTAATATATCCTTCGTTAGCCAACGTATTTACATGGAAGTTTGATACCATGCTTCTCTAATACATTGTCACGTACTCGGTAAGTTTCACACACTTCCAAGGAAAACTCTGCAAGTTATAAGTAAAAAGCATACCAGATAATTTGGGATCTTTTAAAGAAACCTTTATATCTTCCCGAATATTCGTTCTATTTTTATGACAAAATATGTAAATATTTCGTACATCGCATAAAAGTAATGTTGAAAGTTGCAAACCACTATCAGCTTCCTGTGAAGCGGTGTGAGCCAAAATAATCAAGGATTTCATCAATTTCTGGTCTGTTCCTTGAATGTTCACGAGACCGAATCTTTGATGTGAATTGTGAGTTAAAATATATTCCTTATATGGTTGAATTTCGAGGGAAATCCATTCTGCCTTTCGAGTCATGTTCAAAAAAATTTGAAATTTCCTTCTGTATGACTCACCTAGCTTTAAAGTTTGGTCAGGCACAAGCGAGTGCATCCAGCTGCTTTACGGAAAATTGATAAAGCACATTCTTTTTCTTTTAAATGTTTCTTTAAAAGGATTTTTAAAAATCTCAAATTTTTCGCATGTTTTCCTGCTTATAACTTGCAGAGTGTTCCTTGGAATAGTATGGAATTGCCAGAGAACATGACAATGTATTAGAGGAGTATGGTTTCAAGATTTCATGTAAATACGTTAAACAACAAAGGAGATATTAGCATTTGCGGTAAATAATTTTTTACTGGGCATAGGCGATAGCTAACGTAATTTTTCTTTCATAACTTCAGAGCCATATATATAGCGCAACTTATATAAAAATTCTGGTTCTATACCGTAAAGATTCAAAAAGATATCGGCATTTTGTCCAGCGTTTTTTTAAATGTCATCTGCTGTCACCAGATGGCGTTGGCGCACTAGTGCTCCTATGCGATTCTGGATGCTTATCATATGCCTGACCTACCCTTAAAGTTTGGCCACGCTATTTTGAATCATTTTATATGGAGGAACGCTACTTATTTGTTAATATTATCGTCTCTTGAAGCTTTATGAAGTATATTTTGCGATCTACATCGTGATTTGTTTTCAGATTTTTACTTATCCAGATTATTTTAATTCGTATGATAAAGACAAAACAAGAGATAGTAATTAACAACCATAATTCCTCACTAATTAGCGGCAGGGTATTTGATTCGTCGAGGTTTAAACGAAAACTGGTCTTCCACACACAATGGAGGTTTGTTGAAATCGGATCTAATACTCGGTATGCTACTGTCTTGAAGACTTAGTTCTACGCCAGACCATTGAGGAAGTTCTGAGAAGGAGACAAACAATGTCTTGTTCATTTGCCAGTTTCTCCATTTGAGAAGAACGATTTGAGATTTAAGTCATTCGTAATACAAAACCTAAACCTCTTAAGGAATTAAGGAAGGGCAACTTCATACACATCGATCCCTTTTCTCGTACTTCTATATAAGAACAATCTTAATATGTTCAGTACCCGAAAGTAAAAAGTTCCATACCCACAGCACCGTCATAAGATCACAGATTGTGTTAAAATGTAAGATTTTTAAAATGCTGCCTATATTTTAATCAAAAATAAATATGAAATAATTGGAAAAATTAAATATTTTAACGCCTAGCTTACAATTATTGTTAATCTTCTGAAAACATAGATTGTTACATCTGGACTAGCTAAATATCTTTAACAATTCCTGAGAAAATTTCAGTCAATCAGTCTCCTTTCTTGGAAATGTAAATCATACAGCCAAAACCTGCTGAATCGTCAGCTTCATAAATTTAACTTCAGTACTCCTTTGATAGAAAAACAATGCGAGCTTAATTTTTTCCGTCTGTTTTGACATCTAAATATTTCTAATTAGACGCCATTAAAACAGCCCATTCATTCCCAACTAAGACTTTTTCAAGTGCTATTTTTCTTCTACCTCTATA
Organism: Araneus ventricosus; assembly: GCA_013235015.1. Lineage (NCBI taxonomy): Eukaryota > Metazoa > Arthropoda > Arachnida > Araneae > Araneidae > Araneus > Araneus ventricosus. The sequence continues at coordinate 1,356,047 of BGPR01000131.1, forward strand.
ATTCTGAAAAAAAAACTCACTTTAATTCTGAGAGTAATTGAAATAGCTACTAACCCTGCTCTCAGGCTCTGGAATTTCGGGAACGATTAATAACCTCCAGAGAAAGAGCTTAATTGAAAAACAGTTTTTAGCGAGAAGAAAATGATAACATCGAGATTTTGATAAAACGGGTTTCTTAGAATGGTTTGCTACTTTAGCTTAAACGGAAACACTTAATTGGATTTCATTTATTGCCTTTCTGATAGTTTCTTAGAATCATTTGCTACATTTAAGTCGATGTTTTCATTTATTTCAATTTTTGGAACTTGAATAATCTGATTAAGTTAAGACTTATTCGACACGTGCTCGTGGAATTTTAGAAAAATACCATACGAATAATTAAAAATGCGAGAATTAATAAGACATTTTCTGAAAATATACTTGCATTTAAATAATTAACAGATGTAAAAGTCTAATTCCATAATTGATCTTTAAATATGATTTTTTGAAGGTTATTTTTTGGTTCTTATTAATTTTTTAATTATTCCTCATTTCCATCATTTTATTATTAATTCGATACATCACGCAAAACTGAAATGAAAAGATCTTCAGCAAAAACCTGTCGCAAAAGTCTTACTGTGGGTGTATGGTGTAAACAGTCCAACACGCAGAATAATGGAGAATGAAGGTTTATTTACAAACATGCGGGAAAACACGTAGCACAGGTACAGGAAACAATAGTTCTTGCACAGATTACCAATGTAAATAGACAACAATTCACAGGTAATAACAGTTCAGCAATTCTATATTTAGCTACACAAACAGTCAGCAAATAACTAGCAACGACAATAACTGCAATTTCAATAGCGCTCAGCTCACCAGCTTCCTAGCTCGCACTGCGGGTAGAACTCCAAAGACGTTCGCGCTCCAAGGCGATCCCAGTCGATGAAGACACCCCGTCATCCCAGAGCTCTCCTTATATAGTCTACCGCGGCAGGCCGTGACGTCACATAGAATGATCTAGCACATTCGTGGCGTATCTTCTCTTCTAATAGAAATATCAAGAAGATTCCAGCACCTTTGAGATCCCATATTTCGTCGCCAAATTTGCCGCCAAGATGGTCGCCAAGGTCGGGGAACCAGACATGGCTGCTGCTAGTCATCCCATACTTATCCCTGTAAAACTCTCTTCCCAACCATAAGACTCACATTGCTGGGAAGCGACTTTCCTTCTTTGTAACACACCGAAGGAAAGCAACTCGATTCCTGAGGTGAATCGCATTGAAGAGGAATTCATCATTTATTATTCTCGTTCTAAACGAAGACCGCTAGAATACATAAAATGAGTGCTCAGACAAATTAGCTTTTTAAGAAATTACTGACCCATTTAAGTAGACTCTACAAGTAAACACTGCATACTTATGAAATATTGTTTAAATCTTATAAGAAGGACATCACTATCTTCCGAAACTAAAGAAGAGACACTCGGAAATACATTTAAAAATATTATCTTGATAATCAGACAATAAGACGCGACATCTCTTGTGAATTCTTCTTTTGTTTCCACCATTAGAGCTTAGAAAAATGAAGTTCTACATTTTTTCTATTTCCTTAAAGCCTAATTTGGTTTTCAGTAACATTGGCTTTAAGAACTAGTTTTATTCGATGTTCTGAATAATTTAAAGTATTCATTTCATCTTAATAATTCTCTCTAAGAAGCTGAAACAATGTGATCAATTTTCAATAATATTTTTATCTCTGTGATAAAGGTTAAGCTGTAAAATGACACGATTTCACGAAATTTAAAGTTAAATTTGAAAGGTGATACGTCTTGTATCTGCTGACTGTTTCATCTACAATTTAGACAAAACTAATCTATTCTTACAGGAAATTCTTTCTTAAGACGCACTGGAGATTCTTTAACGAGCATAGGACGGAAATATTTACATATTTATTTAGACACAAATTTTGAAATGATACTGGAGTAACCGCAATCTGTGTTACCCATGTCCTGCCTAGGCATCCAGGGATCTGAGTAACAGTAGCTGAAATAGCTCGAGTGCGGAGGTCGGACTCTTAATGATCAACAACGGCCACGGCCCGAAACCTCCCGAAGGAGCTACATACTCTCACTGGAGTGAGGTAACACCACCCCCACGAGAAATCGCTTACCAATCCGGCGATTTCTCATTCACGAACCCGTGGCTACCCCGGCGGAGTAAATGTTATCTTAGACCAGCATATAATTTGTATTAAACGTTTGTTTCCTGGACATTCCAATAAAAATTGAGGAACAAAAACAGTCCCAGCTGGACACTGGATTAAGATGAAATGGAGCTGGACTTTGATCTTGGAATATGTTTTTTTCCCTTTAGGTCCATGGTTATATATTATTAAAATGTTTGAGGCAGCAAGATTCTTACGGTATCGTTGAAATATTTGTTTTAACCTATTTAGAATGATGCATTTATTTAGACATGAATCATTCTTTTTTGTGATTGTCTTGTTATTTTGTATGAGATCGACATCACCTTAAATCTGCGAAAAGGCTATTATTATTTATCCATGGCATAGGTACCATGTGGGAAGTTGAAGCAAAAACACTTGTTCTTGGAAGAACTAATGATTACCAATAAGAGAAGCGTGCGAAAAGTCAGCATTCTGAAAGAGAAGAAATTTTCCGCGAGCAGGTGCTAACTGAAAATCCAATAAAGAAATACGCGAGTATTATCAAAGGGAGAAGCAGGATAAGGGAGGGGATAAGAGACGAGCCAAAACCGTTTGCTTCGAGAAGAAAAAAAGAGAAGAGACGCAGAAGTCTATTTTATAAGATAGGCTGCTCTTTTCATACCAAGAAAAGCTATGGATTTTTTTAAATTTTAAATTACAGTGTACAAAATTGTTATAGGTATCATGTAGGAACTGGGAGTGGTTAAAAATCTCCTTTGGAGGAATTCTTGTAACAACAGAAATGTTTGTAATTTGAAAATATTGTTTGAAACATAATGAATTTATAACTTATTTTGGGAGAGTGGCCTATTTTTTGTTTAAGACATGGGGATTCGAAATGCGAACTTGTTTCTTTCTTACTTTTCTTGAAACTTCAATATATTAATTTACATTAAGCTATTGATGTTTCAAAACAGTTCAACATTTTTCAGCGTATGGTACAGGTGTTTTGGAAGCACACTTTTTTTTCTTCTGGGAATTGATTAGAACAGATGTTGCATCACTAAGTTATACTTTAAAAGTTCCTTAGTAGTTTATTTATGCTGATTGTAATCACATTGCACACCATTTCTTTCGCTTCTCCTATGCTATTGCTACATACGTAATGAATATACTTGTTTCTAATGTTGGGATGCTAGACCAGGGGTCGGCAACCTGCGTCTCGCGAGCCGCATGCGGCTCTTTTGATGTAAAGTTGCGGCTCTCGAGTTCCATACGAAAAAATTAATAATTTATTATCAAATCCCTTAAAAAATAAGAAAATATATATTTAAGTACCTAATTTCTCAATAGCTTCTATTTTCATAATCGTTAATTAGAAATCGCTACGCTTAACATGACCGTAATGCAATGAATTTGAACTATTGTTTTGTTCTTAGAGATGAGACTCCGTGACCATGTTTATCTTTCAGCCAATTGCATTCCATTTCCGTTTCACCCAAACAGCCACCGTCCAGACTCTAGACGTGTTGTCAGTCAATCATCCTCGGATAGCGCGGTCGACGTTACGTTGCATGTGTGTTAATTTAATCGCTTGCGGTTTTTGCGTGTCTATTCGCTTCTTGTTTCAAGAAGAATACGATTTAGAAGCGAATTATCTTCTCAAAGGTATGTACGCGTATAGTATAATAGAATCAGTGACACAATTGGATTACAAATGTGAGGATCGTGTTACCGAAAAAATAATGGTAAATAAATTGTTTGCCGTTTTAGATAGCTAAGTAAAATTTTAAAAAATCATTTTTTCAGCTCCGCCGCCAGCATGGCATCTGGTAAAAAAAGAGAAAAACTGAAGAAGAAAACCGGGAATTCAATCAGGATTGGAGGGAGTGGTTTGCATTCATATGCAACACATATGGCCTTCCAACTTCTCTCATTT
>BGPR01000132.1:0-31618 GCA_013235015.1 Araneus ventricosus
TGCTCAAAGTTGCTTTGTTAACTCACCAGCTTGCTTGCAGGTCAAATTCCAACTCACTCTTCTTAAGTTTTGAGAGCTATTTTGTATTCTTTCTCTCAACAGGAAGTGACTTCATTATATAGTGAATATACCCTTAGAAAGTTCATGAACCAATAGAAATATGTTGGAAAGTTCGAGGTCCTTCTAGAGAATTCCTTTTGTCGCCAAATGCCAAGGTCGCCAAATTCATCGCCAAGTCGCCAATTTTGTCGCCAAGATTAGCATCTCAGGGAAACGAATTTATAGCTTTGTAACAATACATTTACTTCGCTGATAAAAAAGTTATGCGACTAGAAATGAAAAATATCTTAGAAAGAGTTATTCAAGATGATAGCTTTAATGAAAACATAGATAATATAGTAGAAAATAACTTGGATTCATCGTCATTGAAAAATAATTTGACATTACAGAAAGAATTACAAATGCAAATCCAGCAAGATATGAAAACCTATAACATAAATACCAAAAAAGAGAAAGATTTTGAGGAAATATTAAAAAAGGAAATGACTGCATATGAAAGTGAAAGAGTTCAAGGAAAATACTTGTCTTCTATTCATGAGGATTTGTTGACAATAAAACTGACAAGTGTAGAAGCAGAAAGGGCCTTTTCTGTAAGAAGTTGATTGGCAGATGACACAATTAACATTATTTGTTTCCTACGATCCTTTTTTCAAAACCAAAAGTGATTTTTTTATAATTGTCTTTCTTAAAATAATAATTTAAAGTAAGTATATTAAAAAATAAGAAGTTTTAAACTTATTATTGTGATAATTGTGCCATTGATTAAACAGATTCATGATGACTGTCATAATTATAAGAATGAGACTGCTTGGCGTTCCTAAATTACCCAATTATTGTGATCTCAGTTGATAAGCTTGATTTAGTTAGATTTAATATAAGTTACTTATATAATGTAATGTAAGTTTGCATTACAAGATATCATTGATGTCATTTGTGAAATCTAATAAGTGAGACTGAACCTAACCGCTCGTCATTATCTAATTATTACTAAACTAATATAATAATTATAATTTAACTAGTTACACTATACTAATTATTATTAACTAGTTATTCATAGGTAAATTTTGATTAATTATAACAGTGTAAATAAAGTTGATTTCATAAGAAATAAACGTTTTTTTTTTAAACTTGGTAATACACTCACTTGATCATTTTTTATACAGTTGATTTTGGAATGAAAAGGGCAAAATAGTTTTGATGTGACCAATCTGGCCGGATCTGACCGATTTGAAATTGGTGCCGGATTGCAATCCCTAATATGATGTAATGTTATTATAGAGGAAATGAGAAATTTTGTATTTTAAACAGCCATGGGAAATTTATTATAACACTTGGAATTACCAGCTGCTGTAGATCTTTTAAATATGCTAAATCTGTAATTTTGTCTGATGTAGTAATTGTAACTGTTTTATTATACAAATTCACACCTTATTGTGTTATCTATAAGTATTTTTAGTACTTGTTTTTAATTAACAACAAATTTTAAAGTTTATATTTGGAAGTTTTATTTCTGTAAAGTCTGTTTTAAAATTAAAAGAATTTTAACTGCTGAAGTAATTATAATCTTAGCTTTATCTACTGGATTGTGGTATTTCCAAATTTTTCAGCTCTGAGAAGCTCTGTATTAGCCTAATGGCTTGCTTCTTACAGAAAATTTCCCAAATATTCTTTTGAATCCATTTCAAAATAGTTCTTAGCCCTTGAAAAAGTGAACTAGAATGAATTCCTTGTTTTGTTCTTTGCTTTTCGTTTACTTCAAATTACTCTAGGATTGCTTGTATTACCTTCCTTTTTTAATTTTGGCTTCATTTGTATATCTGTCCAAATTTTTCACATACTTGAAAAACTATATGTGAACTTTTCTTTTTCATACCATTAGTGTAAATTTCTCTGTGAATTTTCATCATCTCAGTAAAATTATTTTTAATAGCTCTGTAACATAATTATGAATATTTCTAAAAAGTTTCAATAGATTTCTAAATTTGAAATTTCTGAAAATCGAAACAATAATTAACTTTTTTAAAAATTCCCTGTAAAGTATTAAAAACTAACTTCTATAAAGTTTAAGATCAATCTAAGACTTCCTCTTCACAAACTCAACAATTTTTAAGCCAAAAAGTATCTCATGATCCTAATATCAGTTTGCTGATATAGTTAACTGTTTCAAACTAACTCATCCATCAATACTGCAGAATTTATCCTTTTATTCTGTTTTAAAAGCTAATTTTTCTTTCATATAACTTTGTTTAAAATTTAAACCAGTTTTCTTTGCGTAGTTTATTGTCGGTGGTGATGGTGTTGTTGGTTTAACTTATGAGCATAGTCCTGCTGAAGGTCCCCCAATAACAAGAATGATGGATCACATTTCTGACTACTTGTGAGTATTTATTATAGAATGTCATTTAAGGTATGCAATCTTTTTTTTTATATATTTGCCCATCTTTTCCTTGATTATAACTGATAAATCAGTTTCAAGCAGAGAAATACTCAAATGTTTTCAATTTTAGGGATCGAACTCGTGGCAATAAGTGGTTGCCGTCAACTTCTGTTGAAGAACCTATAAAACTCAGATTCAAGCTCTCAGATGAAACTATGAAAGACATTGAAGAAGCAGAAAATGATTTACAAAGGTAATAACTTTTTTAAAATTTAAAAATCTTCCTTTACTAATTATGTATTAACTATTCCAACATATTTGCTAATGTCTCTTCTCTTACCTTTGCAATTGTGTCAAAAATCTAGTCTAACTGAGAATTGTTCTTGTCTGGATTTTTACTTATTTTATAGTTGTTAAAAATCATATAATGTAGGTAATATATTGGAGTTCAATTTCAATGTGGTATTTATAATATCTTACTGAATGCTGAAAAAAACTTCATTTTAAGAGATTATAATAATGTATTTGAAATAAAAATAGTTGAAAAATATAAATTTAATACCCATTATTTTTCATCTTGGAATGTAGGTTTTTGGCCTAATTCTTTTTATCTAGAAAACTGTTACAATTTTTTTTTCTCCTCTTGTATTTGTGTTCTAGAGTGATAATACTAATTTCTGTATGCTTATTTTATAAGTGTTGGAAATTTCAGCCCTTAAATGATATCATAATCAGATGATTAAGGCTTATTTATATATATTTCTTTTTCATGCTAGATTTTCCTCCTTTATGAATAATCATTTTCCTCAGCTGAATTTATTAGTATTATTAAAGATTACTAAAAAATAATCCATCCTTTAAATTTTTGTTTCCCAAAGAAAACTTTTACCTTGATATTTATGTGACTTTTGAAGAAAGGTTTTATTCATTGAAATAATTGCAGTTATATGTAACTTATCCCAATTTATAGTGCACCTTAGAAAATATTTAATTCTTTTTAATGTTGAAAATTAGAGTTCAGGCTCTCACAAGAATTACTAGTAGTCTATAGTCAAGTGTAGTCCAAAATAAATGGTGCCGGGCCACTCTAAAAGCAGTGCCGGAACGCTCTACCCTGGATGGCAAAAATTGTGCTGTTTTAGGGATGTTTTCACAATTTTTCCTTATTCATTTCTCATGAAAAAAAAGTAGTTCCGGAATGACGTTCCGGTGCATATCAGCTCCACTACACCATTGGCCTAGAGTATAGTAATAGTATTGTAATGTAGTCACAAGAATTTCTAGGATAAAAAAATTTGTTGATTAATTCTATTACATTTGTTTATAGGAGTCCTGTGATATTTTTAAATGGAAATACAGTTATTGATATTCTTTAACATGTTCACGCCAGCGCGTACCACCACTGCTTGCACTTGTATGTTTCATCAGGCGGTGCATACCTTCAGCAATTTAGTTCATTTAGTAACTAGAAAAATTTCCATATAATTGAAAATTAAAATAATGGCAATTTAACATATATTAATTGAAAAAGTAGGATTTATTTTATTTCAACTCAATATTATTTACTTATATAATAAATCCGATAATATGTACATAAAAATTCAATATTATAAACATAATTGTTTATTTCTATACAATTTTTTTAGAGCATTTCAAGCAAAGTGCTGGCAAACTTGACAGCAATGGTGGTAAAAAAATAAAAAGCAATATTGGTTATCATTAAGGTAAAATTTCATTTTTCACTTTAGTTGGGCGTCGTCAGATAAAGCAAAACACTCTTAGAGTAGCCACCCATAAGAGAGAAACGTGAATTGCAGTGCCAGCGTGAACGTGTTAAATAGAGGTGTTCCCCAAAATTAATTTTAATTTATTTTAAGTCTCTTGAATTATAAAGTACAACCCCAAATAGAATAATAACCCAGAATAATGTTTGGGCTACAGAAATTTTAAAATTGTGTTCTTTCAAATTCTCCAACATTTGCAAGTCAAAATTATATAAAAAAAACTATTTTCAATTAATTTTTTATTTATCATTAATTATCCTTCATTGTCTTATTGAATTTCAAGTTTTGGGCTTGTGGAAAATTTCTCCATTCTGGGGGGGGGGGAGAATTAACTTAAAAATGTATTGCACTTTTTGGCAGACCTTTTTCAATTGAAAAATCTGTGGTAGAAAAAAAGCTGAGCATTGTTACTGCACATGCACAGCAGAAGAAAACTAGGACTGAGGGAAAAGGTGTCTCACAAAAGATTTTTCCCCTCTCCGAAGAGAGGCACACTCTTCCACCCAAGAAAATTACTTGGATGAACTCGGTTTTCTGCGTTGATTTTTTCCCCTGTGTTTCCCCTGAAGATTGAAAGTATTTAAAGGAAAATTGTGTTCCACTGTTGATGAATTTAAATATCAACTATAAAATTAAATAAATTAACTTTGTATGTTGAAAAATAGTGAGAGTGCTGCAGTCCTTCAGTGTCTATATTTGAGACAACATTGAACTCAAATATGTACTTGTTGCATATCTAAAAAAAAAAAAAAACATTTACTTTTGCTATAGAATTAAAAACTAACTTGTTTATTCTTTTATTTAAATTAATGGATATAAAAAATCACTAAAGGAATATACCATTTCATTTTGTTACTTTTCTTTTAAGAATATACAGAATTATTCTAAAGGTGGAACAATAAATTTATTTTCTTAAATACTGCATACACTTCCAATTACTAAAGTCTCAAAAAGGTGGGGTATTTGAAAACACTTTAGTTTCTGTGGAAGTTGAAAATAAGAGTTCAAGAAGAGACAAATTTTTATACATTCCCCATAGAGTAAAAGTGTCAATGAGTGAAATGTTCCTCTTACTCTCATTCTATGTATATACTAAGTTTCCACTGTTCTAGCTGAAAAACTTGTAAGGATATGGTAAATTCGATTATCTGGCATTTCAGAGTATCCCGGAAATCTCAACTGACCGGAAAAATTAAAATGAGTTTTTTTAAAAATTTACATCCATGTGGTAAAAAATTTATTGAATCCACCATTCCATTCACTTGGACAATTTCTGGAATGCAGCGTCCACTCATACTGAGGAGGAACATAGAAGGAAAAAAAAAAGTAATAATATACAGTACAGTACTTACAGGAACATTATACAGACTTGTTTATGGGGGAGGGGGGTTCAAAAGCAAAGAAAAAAAAGTCCTCACTTTTCACAGAAAACGAGCCAAAACAAAATCGACAAAAAAAAAAGTTAAGGAACTAGCGGCCAAAAAAGGCTACAATATTCACCTCTTTTCCCTGTCACTGCTTCAACTATCCGACTTAGGATCCTGAATCATGCTTTCCTAGCATTTTGCCTGTTAATTACAGCTACTGTAGTTTTAATTTAAAGGAAAGCTTTCACAAGATTACATGAAGATGCCAGTGCAGAAATAAAATTTATTCAACATAGAAAAATTCGAAAATGCAAATTTTGTCTCGTAATATTAATATATCATTCAATCATCTTGGATTGAAAAAAAATTGCCAATGACACATACTGTTACTCAGTTTCATTAGTAGATAGTGGCACCTATTGACTTGATAAAGAATGGAAGGACAGATTGAGAAAATGAAAATTGAAGGCATAACGGGAAAATAGCCTAATATTGAACAAGAATATTAATTGTTTGCTCTCAGTGTTGTGCTAATTATTAAGCGTTACCTAAAAGCAGTGATGTCTCGTCCTTTAGGGCTGCAGAGTTGCAGAACTCACTGAAATTATTTTAAAATTTCATATTTTTATTTTTATTCTTATTTGCTCACTTCTCCTTTCTGAGAGTTCGATCATCAATGAAAAGAGATAAAAATGAGAAAAGACAGAAAATGAATGAGAAAGTAAGACAGGCGTTGGATGGGACTGCACACCAAATAGTTTTGGTAAGCACCCAGATTCGTTCATTGTGCACAACTAAATGATATAATGGGTGAAGGCAACCTTTCTGTCTTTGAACTTAGCCAGAACTGGATATTCGGATGCTCCTGTTTGACGCTAGGCCAACTAATTTTTTCTTTTTTTCCCTCCTCAATCTCACCCAAGGTTCGCCTTCATGCTCTTGATTTGTTTTTCTTCAATTTCTCTTTCATTGGCCGTTTTTAGGTTTGAGATTCACTTTCATTTTACCTCAATGGGAATTTGGCTGTTTACTACGTATTCATTTTCTGTTGTTAGAAGTCACTCACCAAAAACAAAAACAATGCTAATTTTCTAAAATACAATTCAGATAATTACAACTAAAAAATCGAGATTATTTAAAGGTAAAGCTATTTTTAAAAAATTTTATTTTAATTGTATTCTAGTAGTATTTTTATAACATTGCTTGTTTCTGAACAGATGAATCATCGCTGCTTCTGATATTTTTCGAAGGTTCGCAAGATGAACTATTTTTGTAAATATTTCAATTAATGCATCATTTGACTATTTTTTAAGATTTAACAAATAAATTATTTCCCAATTCTGCCCTTAGAATATACATATTCTAACTTATTAGAATATGTATATTATTCCTCAAATTCACATTGAAAGATTTGATCAAACAGCAGTCAGAGGTATGGAAAAGTGGTCTAAGTCAATAAATTTGACTTCTTAGATATCTATAAGTTTTGCAGATAAAAGTGTGCAACTTTATATGTTAGTAGATGAATGTAAGGTATGCATTTTACTAATTGACATTTTTGCACTATGGGGCCATATAAAAATTTAATTAAAAAAAATTTTATTATCAATTCCCTTCAAATCCAAAGTGCTTTCATACAAATTCTCACCTGATTTGATGAAACTTTGTAATTGGAAGTATATATCTGTGATTTTTCTTTTTTCCATAGCATTTACATTTTTCTTTTCTCCATAGCATTTGCATTTTGTGTTTAACAACAATTGTGTGCTTGCAAAAGGCATTTGAAAGGGAAAGTAAATATTTTGACTGGGACACTTTGTATTTAGTAAATGTCACCTAGTAAAGAGAATATTTTGTCCAAGTAAATATTTTCTGCCTTGTGTCGCCTCTTTTTCTATTTTGTCATTTTAAATAATAAAATTTTTAGCAAATCTTGGTTTATTTTCTTTGGAAATAACTTTATTTTTTATGTACCAACGTATATCTAGAGTTTTCAACTTTGGAACTTTTTTCTCTTGTAGATACTAATAAATAAATCTGAGCAAATGCTCTGGAAATAAATTTCTTTATATTCAAATAAATTAAATATTCTCTTAAGTTTTAATAAATATAATATATTAAGTGTTTACAGTGAGTTATCTAGATGACTGAACTCTTGAAATAATAACAGCAATGATTTTAAAATGGTACCTGCATGCTCATTAAAATTTAAAGTTATGTTTTCGCATCAGAAAAGTAATCTTCTAGTAAAATTATAAAGTGTTATCACAATTTGTAAATAACCTCTTTATAGTCAAAAGGGTTTACATGTTAGAAACCTGATGATACAAGAACCCCCTCCCCCCAGGCACAGCATATCCAAAGCTCTTGTGCCATTAAACACTAACCAAACCAAGAACCCCCATGATGCAAATGAACACTTACTTACAAGAAGGGGGGAGGGAAATGTTTATCTTCTTTAGTCTCTGCTCTCGGCCATTCTGAATTTTCAAAGCATTGTGGGTTTCAGAGGGTTAAGGAAATAAATGCTTGTTCCACTTTTTTGGGACACCCTATCTATTATTTCTTTCTACCTCCAAAATATCGGATGTTATTAACGTGATCTTGAGTACCTACTATATGAATTGCAAAATTTTTACTTATTTATTGTTCATTTTTGTATAGACTTGAAATATTTTGATGTATCTTTCAATGAAATGTTTTAAAGGAGATTGTTGTTTAAATTCACTGCCGTCAAAATTTGCTCTTAAGTTGTTAATTTCATGAAGCAAAAGTTGTCTTTAGAGAAGAAATTGGCACATTTGTTGACATATTGATTTTTAAAAAAAATTCTTGAATTAAAAACAATTTTCTTAACAAAGATGTCACATTAATGATAACTCGATTTTTCAGTCTTCTTGACGATTTGGAAATGTCATGCTTTACATTTGAAACTTATGGTAAAGATTTTATAAAATCCCAAAAACTAAGTCCAGATAGCTACATTCAAATGGCCATTCAACTAGCTTTTTACAAGTAAGTAATTAAAAATGGTTTCTGATTTTTATTTTCCATTCCTGCTATGTAACTCCCGAGTAATTTAAAAAAACAAACTGCTGTATATTTATAAATTGTTTCAGAATACACAACCAGATTGCTGCTACATATGAATCTGCTTCATCTCGAAAGTTCTTAAATGGTCGTACTGAAACAATTCGTTCGGCTTCAATGGAAGCATTAGATTTCTGCAAGCAAATGGTGGACAAGTCTTCAGTGCCTCATACAAAAGCAGCAGCTCTCCGTTCAGCTGTTGATGCCCATAAAGAATACACTTTACAGGTAAAATGTTATTCACATTCTACTTCGATAACTCTTATATGCCTTTAATGTAATTTTAGATAAAAATAAATTACCAACTTACATAAAATGACTCATTGTATCTTTCAGGCTGTTAATGGCATGGGAATTGATCGAATGCTGCTGGGTTTAAAGAAAATTGCTTTGGAATGTGGCATGAATGTTCCTGATTTCTATATGGATGGTGGTTATACAGCTAGCACACACTTTAAGCTATCTACTAGTCAGGTAAAATGAATTATTATTTTACAAAATCTAATTATTAAGTAAACTTTCATTACAAGGATTCAGGTAGTTTTAATAATATCAGTAATGGGGAAAACTGCAATTTGACTGTATTTAAATTTTATAGAAGAAATGATTTTTTGATCTTACAGGTAAATCATTAATCGATTTTCCTCATAAGATAAAATTCGTAATATATTTCAATTTCTGTTTTAGGTTACAGTAATTGCATGTGGATTAAGTTAATTTTCTTTAAAAACCGCGACTGTGATAAAACTTTCTATTGCATTAAAAAAATAATTTGTATTTAGGTTCCTTCCAAAATTGATGCTTTTATGTGCTATGGACCATTGGTACCTGATGGTTATGGATGTTGCTATAATCCAAGAGAGTCTTCAATCAATTTTGGCCTTTCAGCTTGCAACAGCAGTCCAGAAACTCATTCTAGCAATTTTATGAAAGCTTTGACTGAAAGTCTAAGTGAAATGCATGATATTCTCAACTTAAGTCAGAAATCAAAGCTATAAGAGAAAAAATGGCTCATTTGTATTGTTTATGTATTTTTTATGTATACTGATTGTTAACAGTTTTAATAAGTAAAATTTATATAATGTTATAAACTTTCTTTTTAACATGTTCTCTAAAATATATTAAATAGAAAACATTCAATATGAAATGCTTATTAGTTTTGAAGTGAAAAGTAATTTTTTTAAGAGAAAAAATACCTTTATACCCTGTGCCAAAAAATAAAAGCTCTAAGGATATAATGAAAGCTATTCAGTTTTTTGAATTTATAGTATCAAATATAATAGATTTCAGCCAAAAAAGAAGCGATTCATCAATCCTGAGGTGCCTCGGAAAGTCACTGGATTACAAAGTAAATATTTATCTCGCGTAGCAAAACATTTTAAGAGGAACTTCAAAGAAAGGAAATTGGTCATACAAAGAAGAATTGAGATTGTTTTTAATGAAATACATTCTGCCTATTTATTACCAAATTAAGAATTATAACTTTCAATGTGAATTGTACCAATCGCTGATTGAACTGGCTGCTGCAATACATTTAAGAGGTATTTTGATTGGAATTTTACTTTCATGGCTGTCGTACAAAACAATTAAGAATTTGTTCTCATTAACACAAAATTAATTTTTCAATTCTTTTACAATTGAAAATTTGACATAGATATATTTAAGGGACTTGACTTATTTTTGCATAAATATTACCAAGAATAACAAATAGTTTATTATTTAATATACTGTTGATATTGAAATCATCAAATCTCTACAGCTAAAGAATTTGAAGTTTAAATGAACAGTTATTGACTAGTAAACTCCTTCGCTAAGATAATAAGACAGCATTTCTGATGAGAATTCTCAAACATTTTCTTAATGCAAAGCACGTGTCGAAAATGTTTTTTTAACAAAGCAGATTTTAAGTAATGAAAAATTACACTTTCAAATGTATAGTTTTATCATTGCAAACAATGAAAGTATCATTCATGATCTTATTCTTAGAAAAAATGTTTTTAATTGGGAATATTCTTGAGGCTCTTTGATAAAATTGGAAGAACCTGGGGTAAAAGGAATGCATTTTATTATTTAGGTTCTGCAATTAAGGTGGAAATGTGTAAAATGTTATGCATTTTATCTCCAAAATATTTGGGCTCTATATAGAATTTCCTCACTAATTCTGATGGTGTTTAAAAGGATTTGTATCTACCAACTGAATTTTATGTAAACGTCTATTATCTAACACTCATAGTAGTCAGACATGACACATTTCTGCGGAAACGCGGATTTCCGCTTTTTCGGCATCGGATTTTATCATTCTTAATTTTTTATTATATAATAATTCTACAATATTTTTAATATCTTAAGCACTTTTTGTATAAATTTATTTATTTTATTGTTAAGCACTTTTTGCATAAATTTATTTATTTTATTGTTAGATTAATTACATTTATTTTACTTTTCGGTATTTATGTTTGACACGATTCACTATTTATGAAGTTCAGCTTTTTTTTGTTCCAAGCCTGTGTCATGTCTGAGTAGTAATTACAGAATTGGATCCTATAGATGTGATATCTTAAAATCCATTTAAATGATACTGTATTGTAACTACAATGCAATTTTGAGAATGTTAACTAACTAGCAAAAAATTTGACGGGAGGCTGTCTCTGCGAAGCGGCCGCTGGGATTGAGTGGTGTAAACTTACTTACCCTACTCAACCGAGATTAAAGTAGCTCTGTGTGACTGAAGTAACTCTTTGTGACTATGAGGTTATGTGACTAGAAACAAAATTTAGAAAATCCAGTTAATATACTGCTCACAACCGACTGCAGCAAGTGACTGAGGCTGCCAAAGAGTTAGGTATGAGAAAGCTCAGGAAGCTAGGTTGGTCACTGTGCATGCATCGGTCTCTGCGACGTCATCAAAATTCTTCACAATTTTCAACCAAGTTTGCAACTCGACTGTTATTAAACCGTAATTCCAAATCCTAACATTCTTTTTGCAATCTTCAATGTCCACCGTTCTCTGTTAAATGAAACTAAAACCAACTATCTATGTTATTTGGTTGCGGAGCTATAAGCGTTTAACTTTACCACGAAAAGCATCATAATTTTTTCCTTTCCCGACACCCCATTAGACCACTATGGAGGGACATAAGTTTACGTAAAAAAAAATGGAACAGTTGTTGAAACAAACAACACCAATTATTTTATTTATTGGCCATTGAACACTAGCAAATGATGCAAAATGTTCATGAATTCAAAACCCTAAATAAATGTGTACACTGACTTCAACAGTATAAATTGATCCAATGAAAGTTCAGCGCAATAATACATTATGAATCTGACAGGTAAAAGCATTCTGCAGTTTTGGTTTTAAAATTAAGCTCTTTGATATACATTATCATTAAAAGATACAAAGAATACAGCAGTCTTGTTACGTTTGAGATCTTTCAAGGAAATCTGAAATTCATATTGGTAAATAAATATGCAAATTTCTTTTTAAATTGGGAAAACAATTGCATTACATTTAGAAGTGATCAATATTTTCCTATCATCTGACCTTCAAAAATTTTTCTACCATTATTAAATGCCCAGATTTAACTCACTAAAGCCCTGTGATATGGCATAGTAAAATCCATTTGTGAAGAATTGTCTAATTGGCAGGCATCACTATTCTTAGCTTTGCTTAGCTTCTAAGAAAACCTCCTTGAAGATCTGAGTAGAACAGTCCCACATCAAGGAATTACAGCACATTAGTGAAATTGACCAGAGTATGGCAATTTTAATTTAATCAAAACTAAGTTTTTGTGGATTTTTTCTGTTAATTCACATTATAACAAAGTTTCAACTTATAATCTTATCCTTGAAGCTAACTGGAGTTCCTCTAAATATACCAATGTACTGAAAGTTGACTATTGAAAAAATGTGTAAACTGATTATGTTATCCACTAAGTTAAGCATTCCTTTGATTCTCTAAACTTCCCAAAAGTCGAACCCTAGTTTCTAGAGTACTGAAAATTAAAGCCTTGCAGACCTTCCCCAACCAAGCCACACTAGACTTCTCAGTGTTTCAGGGATGAGATTGGCAAAAAAGCAAAAAGACTGAAATCGTAAGCGAGCAAGAAATTTGTACCATAATTTATATGCGAAAGAAATAAAACATCAGAACATGCAACATGATGAAAATATTACACTATAATAATTAATAACTTAATTATTTATAATTCAGTATGTATAATTAAGAAAAAGAATATTAAATCATTCATATTAAAAGTTAACAAACAAGTTTAACACATCATCAGGGGCATCAGAAAATACAAAATTAGATATTAAAACGTATTTACTACCTGTACATCACTGAGATGCAACATTCAGCCAACAGAAGTCTGAGAAGAATTATATTTAATAGCCTTTTGAAAAAAGTTAGCTCAAAAAATAAATAAAAATAAGGACAAATAATTTCTTTTGCTTCATGCAATTGTGTAAAGTGTATTAGTTTTTCATAAATTATAATAATGTATCATATACTGAATTCTGTTTTATTTCTATACATTTTTGCAAAAATAACAGCACGATGATTTTGCACCTTATAAAATGAGAGGGGTCAAAAAATTGTACAGTTACAATGACAGATTCATTTAGCATTATTGCTATTTGAAACCCTTTGAAAAATTTCCTTAATCGTTAAGGAAGTGGTTTTCTTTCGGTTTTTTATTTGTGTGGTTTTTGTTGGTAACAGATCTCCATTAACACGCTTCACCCCTTGTTTTGGAGGGCTCCTATCTTTGACAGATTTTTCTTCAATAAAGGATGTGTTTGCATCCTCTGCAAGTTTCTTTTCAGTAGAAGCTAAAGTTTTTGCACAGTCTTCATTAGTATCTCTTTGTTTAATTATTGGCATAGTTGTCGGGACTGCATTATCTCCAGAATGCCTAGGTAAATCATCTGTTTTATTTTGAGAAGATTTTTTTGTCTTATTCTCTGCTTTTTTGCACATAGCTTTTTAGCTGCCTCTTTTGACAGGAGTTTCTTTTTTTTGATGTAGTTTATTTAAACGTTTTTGTTCCATTTTTTTATTTCTTCATTTTGGTATGCCCTACAAGATGACCTTAAGTTTTCAACATGTTCATTTAATTCATTCAAAAAAATCTTTTTTTTTTTTGCAAAATATGCCACAGAGGTTTTGTTTTCTGCAAGAAGGTGGTACTTAATACTTCGAACGGCACTGAATGTTGGAATGTTAATCCTTGTACAGCTTACTGATATAATGTTGGTTCGTTAGTAGAAGATGAATCAGCTAGTTTCCTAGCCGGTGGAGTTAAGCCGCACGGTAGAGCATATTTTCCTAGAATTTTCTTTCGAAAATGGAAGATAGGAAGGTTTCTTTTCTTTGTGTAAAAGCGGAATTTTCGGAAGAAAAAGCAAATTTTTGCAGGGGGAAAAGAATCGGAAATCCGGAAGAAAAAAAAAAAAGGAATTTTGAGAGAAAAAAAAAAAGTGGAATTTCTCCAAAATAATCCTCTAACAAAAAAGCGGAAATCCACCAAAAAGCAGGAGAATTTCATCCCTAGTGTTTGGAACCTGTGGTATGAACTAAATAATAGTAAAATTTCTAAACTGCAAATATCATATTTGCATGCAAAAATGTTTATGCTTGTAATAGGCTATCACATTGATTTATAAAATTAAAAAAATAAGTATTACTTTAAATTAAGCATATATGTAGTGTTATGTCGCTTCACTTTCAGCAAGTCATAAATTAAAAACGGCCGAGTTCAGGATCTCCAAAATGTTTCTTATTCAATACATTAATATAATTGTTTTGAACCTAAAAACTGCTCGAGTAATAATACAAAAACAATAAATTAGTTTTGTTTGTGTAAACAAAAGTGGATACATAGCTTAATATAAATGCAATGAGTTTATTGAATTGTGTTAACAATGTACAATTAACAATGAGCGACAGGCCTCTAAAAACCTTAGTTATTAAACATGACCAGACACACAACCAATGATCACAGTAATTATAAAGGTAGACAAATCTCTAAGCATATATATATATATATGTTATGTATAAAGAAACAAATGGATTATCAAGAATAAAACAAGCAAACTTCAGTGGCAATATTTATACATTCAAAAAACATAATAGAATATGTAGTTGAGCTAAACACATGTTCACTGAGATTTCATGGACACTAGCTTTCGCTGTCTTGTTCTGAAAAGTAAAATAATATATTAGAACCTTCCAACCTGACATAAAATAAACAACGTTAAAGCAATCAAATTTCTGTTAAATTGAAAAGATTTTAAACTAATTATAATCACATACTGTTTACAATTGTTTCAAAACATTACTATTATAAGTTAAAAATGTTTCATTAATGCATAATATAAATTCAAAACGGTGCATTCGAGGAATTTAAAGTAAAATAATTATATTGGAACCCTCTAACCTGGTGTAAAATAAACAACTTTAAAACAATCAAATTAGCTTTAAATTTTGTTAAATTGAAAAGATTTTCAATTAATGATAATCATGTACTGTTTACAATTGTTTAGAAACATTTAAAGCAAACTAATTTAAAATAATTACATAAATAACTTTTTGATTTAAACATAATTTAGTCTGTATATAAAATCAAAAGTATTTTAATTCAGAAATTAAAATAGTGAATTTATGAATTTTTTTAAAAATACTCACATTAGTACAAAAAAATGAAGTAATTCAATTCATATATTCAATGCTAAGAATTTAAAAATATAATATCCATTTATAAGACTGACTAGAATGTTTCTCAACATTTCTTTTAAATTGCAGCTTTCTTGCAACACTCACCTGGATTCTGCTCGATGGGACGTATATTCAAACCACATAACATTTGGAATGAGTGTTGTGTCTCTTAACATAAGGAACTCACTAATGGGCCTAAAAATATAATTTATTTTCCAATTAGTCAAAAGAAAATGCCATCAACTTGCAACTACAGTCAAACGTCGCAAATCTGGAATCATCGGGACTTCGGCAATTCCAGTTTGGGATAATTACGGATCTTGGATCATTTCAATATTACGAAGTGAATTTAACAGCATAAAACACATAATGCAATTTAAATTTTTAAAATAACTTATTTAAAAAAATAATGTATTAGGTGAGATTTTAATTATCAATTTTAAAGCAAATAATTAAATTCAGTTAGTTTTTTTCCTTCTATTATATTACATGGAATTTATATTTTAACTCTTTAAGGGGTGGATTACAGAGGCTGTACCAACTTCTTTAAGATTAAAAAAACTTTCTCTTGTTATTTTACTGTTTATATTATTTTCACGGATATTCAAATGTTTATTTTTTTAAAAATAATTACAGTACCATTCAAAATTAATTAGAATATCTTATATATAAGTTTTTCCACATTTTTTTTTGATGATGAAAACCGTTTTCATTTGTAGTGCAAGAAAATAATTCACAGAATTTTTGATGCAAAATAAATAATTTAGATTCAATGAATATATTCAAATCAAAATCAGTCTTCAAAAAGTCAATTTAATTATCAATTATTACAAGTGAAAAAAAGATAAACTTATCTCACAGTACACCTAGAGATTGTCGATTTGTACATGGTAGCCCTTAAATTCCTGGATTAATCGCATTCATTCGTGTTTGAATATTATTATAAATTTATATAGGTTTCTTTATATAAGTTATTTTTATCGGAATTTTTATATTAATTACTATTAACTAATATCTTAAAATTAATACTTGTACGAAGGAAATAATTTATATTCTTCATAGCAGAGTAAAATAAAACTATATAAAATAAAATTTTTCAAAGGCACACGTGTATTTTTTAAAAAAACACCGCTGTACCTGAATTTATTTTGAGTAGAACTTCTGGGATAAATATATTATTGGTTTTTTTTTTTTTTTTTTTTTTTTTTTTTTTTGGTTGTTTTTTTTTTTTTTTTTTAAATTTTTGGTAGGTATACGAAATTTCAGACCATGCAAAATCAGGTTCCTAGCTTTTCATTCTTTCTAGTGCGACAGAAATCGGGGCGTCTCCTCAGAATGTGGGAAGGCCCCTCTTTACTGCTGCCTAACGGGTAGCTTTGAAAACCTACCCGTTTTTTCTAAGTAAAGTCTATTCTGGTATATAGAGCTTTGTTCCGGTTACTAAATGCATTCAAGGGAAGTTATGAACAGCTTTTCTAATGAGATAATTTAAGAGCCAGTGTTTTGTGTCCAGTTTCTTTGCCATCATTCCTTGGCAAATTATCCGTTTTACCCTGAACAAAACCAATATCCATTATGAAATTAAACGTTGAATAGTAGAAAACTAAAAAACTTCACTTCTAAAATGTTAGCTAGTACAAACGGCTTAATTCAAAACATGGTACAAAAGTAGCGAAAGAGAAGTATGAGAAGGAAGGCATGTGTGATGTCAAAATCGACTCGGCCAATGAGAGTGTGTTTCGGATTGCATCATCAATCCTGCTGTTTCGGTGCATCTTTTGCCCTTAATATTAAAATAAATAAATTTTTATGTAAAATTTCACTTGCATATTTGAAATAAGAATGATTTTTTCTGTTAATACAGATTGCTTTTATGCGTTTTTAAAAAATGCTGAAGTTCTCCATTGTTAATGAGTTTACTCTGTTTTGTTTTTTCCTCAAGAACATGGATTAGGCTTTAAAAAAATTTTTCATCTCTCTGTGAAACTGTAAACAATTTTTTTGTCTTTTTAGACTAACAACATAACATTTGTAAGATTTATGTCATTTTTGACAGTATTTTATGAATTTCAGCAATGTAAGTGTTTGAAAGACGAGTATGGATTTTCGCTGTACAGGTTTCAAAGATACCTGACAAGTAATAAATATCTGTAACAAGCACTGTTTCAATTCATTTTAAACACCATCCAACTCCTTGTTTTATATTTATTTTATTTAACACATAGCAGAGACATCATTAAAATATTGGTGACTTTTACTCTTAAATTTGTAGTAGAAAAATCTCAAGTACTTGTGTCATTCTGAGTACCATTATTTATGAATTCATCATACCATTATAAGCAGAAAAACAGAATTGTCTTAAGACATTCAAACACTAAATAGCTACAAAGTACGATTTCCTTTGTTTACTATGATTGTAATATGCAAAGGGCATGAAAATAATAATTTTTATGAAGATGTTTCATTGGATTGAAGGAAGTCCAGAATATGATGTAATAGTATATTATAACAAAGCTGAAGAAAAATCAAGCTTACTGATATGCTGCAAAAGGTCATCTCCAGAAGCAAAAAACAATTTTTAAAACTAATGGATCTATCTGATCCTGAACGCAGTTAACAATAAAGTAACTGAACAATAGGGTGGATCGAAAAATCGAAGTGTTGATAAAATAATCGGCATAGGGTGCAAAAGTTGTCTTTTAAGTGTACTAGCATATATGTAAAATTTTTTCAACTTTAATATCTTCCGGCGCCCCAGGACGCTTAAATATTTGCGAAAAAACGTTTTTTATGCAAATCTCGAATTAAAAATTTGTTAAAGAAACGATTTTACAGAGAGAAACGTAGAGGAGAGGGCGAAGGAATGATAAAAAATACCAACAAAAACTGGAAAATTATTGTACTGAAATAATATCGTGTTTGTTCGATATCACATTTTGTAAGTGTACAAATTTCGATACATGTAAATTCCAAAAAGATATGAAAATTCTACTTGCTGAGCGATTGTTTATAAAAGATCGAATATTAGAAAGGAAAATGGTTATTGGAGAAGTGGAAGTAATTGCTACTGAAAAAAAAAAAAGGAAAACAGATGGAAGACAAAAGAATAAAACATAAAATGGTTAAAATTGATGCTGATGCTGCTCATGCTCAATCAATGGAGCGACTTGAGCTCAACACTATGTATTCGTCCTTGTATACATATACGGATGTAATTACCTTGGAATATCAATCGTAAAATCGTTTAGATTTCCCTACCTTAGCAATGGAATGTGATTGGATGGAATTTCAGATAGAACAGCTACTTCATTTGCCAGTGCTGTTCTACAAGACATTGGAATTATACATGAAGGAGAGGCTTTGCATGTGGTAGATCGCAATAAAATTCGTAGACAGCGTAAAAAGCTTTAAAATGCAGTTGCAAAGTCTACTAAGTTAACAGTGTCTCGGTCTCTTTTAACCAGATTATATTTCGATGGGAGAAAAGACAACACAAAAGTGCTAATTAAGAAGGACACAAAGTACTACTCAAAGACCATGAACGAGGAGCACTATACTCTTGTAAACGAACCTACCTGTGTATATCAGACATGTTACTGCTGCAACAGGAGCAGCCAAGACCATAAAAGAAGCAATACTCAATTTTTTGGAACACATAATATACAATTAAATGGGCTAACAGTAATTGGATGCGATGAAACAAATGTTAATACTGGGCACAAGGGAGGTATTATTCGCTTGATGGAACTAGCCTCAATAGACCATTACAATGGTGAATTTGTTTGCTTCAAACAAATGAGTTACCTCTCCGTCATCTACTAAATTCTTTGGATGGTGCAACAGCTGGTCCTAAAGAATTTTGTCAACCACTTGGTAAAGCAATCAAAACCTACGAGGAGCTACCTGTAGCTCCTTTTTCTTCAATAAGTATGGAGAATATGCCACATAATATAGATAGAATGGTTCTCAGCAATGATCAACAATATCTATATGATATTTGCCTACTGATATCATGCGGTGAATGTTATTCTGACCTGACATTAAGAAAGCCTGATCCAGTTGTTCACTCAAGGTGGCTAACAATTGCAGGTAGAATTTTAAGGTTGTATGTGGTCACAGAAAAACCATCTGACAATCTTACTATTCTTGCAACATATATTATGAAGGTATACGCAACCTGTATGGTTCCATGTCAAGACAAAGCCCTCCATAACAGAAGGAGCGCTGCACAGATAACAGAGAGGATATAAGGTCTTTAGCAATACGAAAACTAATCTGTGCTAGAAATGAAAACAGAGGATCATCAGAATAAGAATTTTTCAAGTACCAAAAATAAACTTTAAAGCAAAGGATTTTTTGCACTTATTAACTGGCAACGAGTTGGACATTTGAACCACCTCTTTTGATGAATGCACCATTTAAAGAAATAGAGGACATGGTAAAAGTTAGACGGAGGAACGGTCAAAATATCCATGCCATACCCAAGCTGTAGAAAGATGTTTTCGCATAGTGTCTGAAGCGTCCGAAAGTGTATATGGAGAAGAGAAGAGACACGGCTTCATATTGAATAGGATACAATCAAAAAGTCTTATCAAGCGTTATAATACCAAAAAGGATTACATCCTTTAGAAATATGTAAATCTTCAAATTAATAGAATTAAAAAATCTATCATTAAGTTCACTTTTTATAAGTTTTGTAATTTATTGCTTTGACTATTAAATTTATACTTCATGTATTATTATAAAATTATAATTATTTATAAGTTTATACTTTAATACTTGAATAATCTGCCAATTTTTCAAATATTTTTCATTAATTCACAATTTTTAATAGATATTTGTAAAAATGCCAATTTTAAACTTTTTGGGGGGCTTTCAGGCCACCAGAAGATATGAATGAACTTTAATAATAATAAAAAAACGTAAACTAATATACCCAAAACAAAACTTTCTTACCCGGCGCTAAAGGAATTTTGAAAATATTTTTTTATAAATTTCCCCCAAAAAATGTCATTTTTAACTATTTTTGGGGCACTGGAAGATATGAATGGATTTCAATAAAAAAGTATATGTAAACTAATATACCTAAGACACAACTTTCCCACCCCTTGTCAAAAATAATTTCAAAACAAAAAAAAAATTGTAAATTTTCATAAAAAATTCAATTTTTAACTATTTTTGAGGCGCTTAGGGCACAGGAAGATATAAATGAATTTCAATAAAAAAAAATTATATAAACTAATATACTTAATACCCAACTTTCCCATCCATGCCAAAAAGAATTTCAAAAAAAAATTTTTTTCCTATACTTCTCGATCCACCCTACTGAACAATGTAAAAGAAAAATTTAAAAACCTTATGCATTGCTAACACTTTGAAGAATGTTTAGATCAAAAATTATAAACTCAATAAAAAATTTAGAAGAAACAAAATTTTATACAAAAGAATTAAAAACTTCTGCCCAAAATAATACTTTCAGGAAACACTAGCTGTTATGCCCGGCGTTGCTCGGGATTAAAAAACTTTCATGTCTAATATTTTTGATGTAAAAACTACTTTTGTAAAGAAAATTACAGTACCCAAAATTCTTTTATCTTCTGAAACGTTTTATAATTAAAATGAGAATATCAATTGAACCACAAATTTTGTTCATAAATCTTCAGTATAAGAAAGATTTTAACGGATGTTTTTGGACAATTAATTACATAGTAAATTTTTAATTAAGAAAAAGTGTTGAAATAACTATGAATAAAATTAGTCTTCATCCAGAATTCTTCTAATGTGAGATAGCAACAGTTCTTATTATGTATTCTTGCTCTTCACCAATAAAAAAAAGTGTTACAAATTGTAAATTTTATATACAATTTCATTTTGGCAACACTTTTAAAATGAGGACAACGAATTGAACGGATATAAAACTTGTGTCATGAAAAGACAATTTTTTTAACTTTAAATATGTATAAAAATAGTTTTTGTGACATAATACATATTTTTGAAAAATATCATGGAAAATGACAAAATCTTGCTTAATTTCCAATTACCTGAAATTTTAATAAGATTTGGGACTTTTAAAAGTTGACAGTTGATTCTCTTCTTATATAAAATATATTTATAAAAATAAGCAAAAATTTCAGAAATAAAGGTAAATTAGTTTATAAATTTGTGTTATTTCAAAATCGTCTGCACGTAATTAACAATTATAAAATTTTAAAAAATTTATAAAAACTGAAGGAAAAATGTCACAGATATAAAATTGGCATCATTGAAAAGGTAACATTTTGACCTTCAAGATGGTATAAAAATATTTTTTGGGAGATAATTTGCACTGAACTTACATTTGAAAAACAGTTTCGGTTTTAATTTCTAATTAACTGACTGTTTAATTAATTTTTTGGCTTCAAAAAATTGACAGTAATCTCACCCTGGTCTTGATTAATAAGGTGCAAAGTATGGTTGAAATCAGTGCTGTGGTTTAGGAGGAGATGCGGAACATGCATACAAACATACATTCCCACAATGACTTTTATTTATATTAAGATAAATTCTAAGTGGTGGTAGTGTTTATGTAACTAAAATGTTATACATAGTTACAAATTAAAACTACTTACTAATTCAACTATAAAAATTACTTAAACCATTTAAATTTCTAAAACCAAAATTTCAATGCATAAATCTTTTGCCAAATAATTAAAGTATCTTAAAACAATATTTATTGCTTTTGCACGCGACAAATTAGTTCATAACATTGTACTAAATTTTAATTAACTTAATTTTAGCTACTTACCATGCAGCAATGATGGGAAACAAAGGTGTTAGCATAAATTGTGTAATAAAAAACCATATGCAGGCTAAGAATATACCTAAAACAGCTCCACACAATACTTGGTACCATGTGTGATACTGTAGGTAAATTCTAAGGATAAAAAAAAATTATTTTATTACACATTAAAGAAAATAATTTTCTAATATATGGAGGTTCAGAGTTAAAGTGAATCAAGCCCATGTTTTGCCCACTTTGCACTAATACTACGGTGGTAGTGTAGAAATGTCATATTTTCTGTGTATGATTTAAGCCCATAATTCAATTTGTATCCACCAAGCTGGAAGAACATTTACACATCAATTGTTAGCTCATCAACTCTGAGATCTGTTTTCTCAGAAATAAATCTCATGGACTTGGTTCACTTGAATTCTGAACCCTCCATAATATATTTGTTTTAATCAACTGAATAAACACTTGCATTTTGTTGCATTTAAAAAAAATAAAGAAATTATTGGAGTTCTTACCTACTATACGTAACAACAGCTGCAAGACAAATAATTAGTACTGTTACTATGTATTTCCATGCATTTTCTAATGGGTATGAACTATTGCCATGATGCAGTCTATAGGATATAAAAATATATATACATAAATATACGATTAGTTGCAACAAAAGTTGAGCTAAGCTATATTACATACTGAATACACATTTTCATGTCACTTTGTATTCTAATTTGGTTTATACATATAAATATGATTAAAATCAAGACTAAGTAGTATATTTTAATGACTTATTTAAATCTCAAACAGAAAAAGTAAAAGAGACTTAAAAATCTATTTTAAAACTGAAAAAAGAAGTTACCAACACATTAAGTGCATTATAAACAAGCAGAGAGAAAGAAAAAGCATACTGTAAGTTGAAAACTCAAGAAAAATGTCACCGGCATTTTTTTGGTCTAAACTTTGAAAAAATCTCCAATAATAAACATTTTAGTGCAATTAGAATGCACATTACAGCACAAATTTATAAAACACTTCTCAAACATTTAGAAGACAATCAAATATGTTTAAGATATCTTTTTTTTTTTAATTTGAAGCAGTGAACATTAATACATATTTTCACATTACAAATTACACACACACAAATATTCACAAAGACATTTATGACACAAGTGATAATAAACAACACAAGTTTGCAGTTATTTGCAAATCATATTCTTTGAGAACAATTGCAAACTGATTTCATACCGCATTTTAAACAGTACATAAGGCATTTTTCTTTTAGCTTCAATTGAAACTTGCAAAAATATTAATAGTCGTATAATAATGAATGTTTGATAGAGATAAATAAATTTCAAGCCAATTTTGAATACTGTTACCATATTCCGATTAGGTTTTCAACAACATTACCCTGAAGACATTCAAGAAACAATATGAATACAATTTAATTATTAATGATGAATGAATTATCAACAAATTTCAAGTATTTGTTAAGCTTCATAAACACGATTTTTATGGATAAAAACACCCACAACCGATAAAGTAAATAAAGATTATAAAACAGAAAAACACAATATCCAAAGTAAATTGATTTTTCAAAAATCAACTTAATGTCAAGACTGCTCAACAGAAATTGAAAGATGCATATGCAACAACTGATTTATAAATTCTATTGGAAAAGTTCAGAATTTCAAAGAAAAATCTAAAAATTGAGACACTGCAATGATTCTTGAAATTTAATAAAAATTTGGTATTGACCTTGGCAAGAAGTCTTCAGATGCAGTAAAATTTAACAGTGAATACAAAAAGAACCATTGACTATTAATGGCATAATGCTAATTTCCAACAAGGATTAGCCACTGCAGAATAAATAATCTTTGCTAATTTATAATATGCAATCTAAAAGATGCATATGAAATAGAAAAAAAACAAACATTATACAGCTAAATTAAAATTAATAAACAAGTTAGAAAACCCTGTTCAAATTAACAATAAAAGATGAAAATAACAAGTCAAGTTTCATAAACACAATTCTGACAAATTTGTGCACATAATAACAAAATGTCAATTTTTAAGAATAAAAGATTCAAAATATATGGCTTACCTAATTAATAGAAAAAATGCCATGTAAGTAGCAAAAAACCACATAAATTGTGCATGATTTGATGGCATACCATATTCAGAAAAAAGAATTTCTCTTCCTAGGGAAGGGAAAAAGAGATAATCAAAACACAACTACAAATATAAAAATTGAATACCTTCCATCTAAGCCTGTATAATATATTTTTATACATACTTATACAAAGATAGATGGATGGCTTAGCTAAAATATAATGAGCAAAGATATAAATTTTTGTAAAATGTTACATTTGTCCAAGGTAGTCATTCAACAGCTATTAAGCACATTAAATGTTACATTAATTTTTCTCCTAACGCACAGTCATTATTTTTAAGCAAATGTAAATTTTTATTAACAAACTGAGAGGAACTATACAAAATGTGCCCTTCAAAAAAACATCAAGTAGAAGAAAAATTTATTTAGCAACTAAAGTTAAGGTTTTACTACAAATCAATGTTTTAACGCAGTAAGTCTAGTTATAGAATAAGAATGTTAAATATTTGATTCAATAACTAGATATTTCAAAATATGGTGAAATGAGCAGAAATGACCGAGTTGAAATAAGAAAACAGAAGGAGTTTAATTGTTTAATGGGGGCAAAATTACTTTTATGATGTCAAAATATAAAACAAAAAAAAATTAACAGAGACATCATCTGAAGAAAGGATAAGGCACAATTAAAATGTATATTTTCTTAAAAAAGAAAACTGATATGAATCTGGCATTTCAATGAGGTATTTCAAAAAAAATTTGAATTTATTTCTTGAGATATATTTATAACTCCCTCTCAAATTTCATATCTTAAAGTCTAAAAAATAATGTGATTCATTGCAATGATTACAACAGAGCAATGCATTTTCATATTCATACATATTACTTATATCAGATTTTCCTGATGCAACAGCTGTGCTAAGATGTCTGAAAGCATGCTGCAAATTTAAAAAGAAATTCTTTAAAAAATAAAATAAGTATTTATTCCAAACCAAAAGAATGGAAGAGAAAAATGTAAGCAAAATTATTTTTAATTATGCCAGTGCATTTGACTGTTTTTGGAGCATGATTGGCGATAGCTTAAAAAAGACTGTGCATGAAAATCTGAGGAAAGAAATCTATTTGAAAGCAAATTTTTTGTAAGCATTGTAATGCAGCACAGAAGAGTATAAGGGTGAATATCACAAAACTGTAATTCTGTATGATAATCCAATGTTTTAAAAATGGTTATCTTAGAAAATGAGGTGTTGTTACAAAAAGAATGATAAAATTAACAATATAAGTTGTAATAAAAAAACCAGATAGCAATTTTAAACATTCAAAAACTGAGAAAATTAAAGAAAACGTCCTACACTAAATAAAAATTGCCAAAATGTGTATGTTCTCCCATGTAATAAACTACTCACCAGTTTTACGAATTAATTCCAATAAATAGACATTTTAAAAATAATACATGGTTTAACATTTTTAAACAAATTTGAAATTTTGCCTACAGTCAACAAAGTAAGCAACTAAAAACATTAAATTTTATACAAAACTAAAAGGATTATGACTCACCATGACAAGGACGCAGCTCTTTAATAGTATGCTTTAATATCCAATTTATAGCTTCATTTAATACA
Organism: Araneus ventricosus; assembly: GCA_013235015.1. Classification (NCBI taxonomy): domain Eukaryota; kingdom Metazoa; phylum Arthropoda; class Arachnida; order Araneae; family Araneidae; genus Araneus; species Araneus ventricosus. The sequence goes on from BGPR01000132.1 coordinate 25,892, forward strand.
GTGCCACAAAAGAAAGTGATCTAGAAAATGCCACCAATGAATCACAAAATGTATAATTTTAAAAGTGTATAGATATGTTATATACTGAATATGTATATAAGTATATACTAATATATGATTTTATACACATTTCCCTTAGTTAGTAATACACAATTTCAATTCTAAAGTTAGAACAATACAAAAATTAGTAAAAATACAATTAAAAGTACCTGGAATTGATAAGATTTGCTTATTTATAAATTTGATTTCTATTTATGAATGGTTTGGCATATCTATTTACTGTACTGGCTATTTTCTTAAAATTTTTATGGCTTTTTTTTTTCTTCCAGTCTTTATACAGTGATAATCAGCCAATTAACAGGCAATATCAAAATAACAGCATTTTTAAAGATATAAATTTAAATCAGAAATTTAATTCTATGAAATAAAGTATGTATTGGGTTAGTGAACAGGAGGTGCAGACTCAGTGAATGTGGACAATTCTGTTTCCATTACACTCTTTTTTCATGACAGCTAAATAACCAAACATATATTGATAAAAGTGAAAAATGATGAGTAGGAGCAAGAGAGGATGAAAATAACACCAAGACAAAACAGACCAAGAAAGTTAAGTAGAAGGAAGCAAACAAAGGATCACAAACTTTAATAAAATTCACTGTGCAATGTTCATCTATGTCAGCACATGTTATGAAGCTACACTATGTACACAGTAAATTTTCGAAACTCCTTGTGACAATCTAGTAAGCAAGCAGACATCCGAATATATGTCATCATACTAAGAAATACACAACTTTCATGTGATAATATGCATGGCAATTTTAAAATATTGTTTTTCTGAAATATGAAAGTGTTTCTACAGATGGCACCACAAAACCATGAACAGATAAGTTCCAGAAACATATATTCAGTTATTCAGAAAAATATCTTATCCAGCATCAGGGTTCCTGTTGTTACCTACTGTAATTGGTTATTTTCTATCTGCTAATGTTTTAATATTAAGAAGTTTAATTCTAATGTTTAATGTATCTAATATGTTTAAAACAGCTACGAGAAATGGGAAACAAATTCCATTCATGATATAAATCCCTTCCAAGATAAAAAAAACTCCGAGAATCTAAATACAGAACTAAGCCAGGAAAGTGATTTAAAAAATGAAGTTGGTCTAAATTAGAAATATAATAAAGGTTCCACTAAAATAAATGTATGATATTGTAGTAATTACTTCTTACAATAGCGAGATAAACACATTATATGGTGAAAAGTCAAAGCAACTTTAGGATAAAAAACTAATGCAATGCAATATTAATATGCAGTAAAAGCTTAAATAACCGGCATGCTCAGGAAACTTCGATTTCCGGATACCTGAAAATTCCGGATAGTTGAGTGTGATGGGAAAAATGGGGGAAAGTAGATTGTAGACTTTTTTTTTAAAGATTTTTTCGGCCAAATAATTTGTTTTTGTCATTTTGAAATGTGCATTAAATATAATTTTTAAGAATACGTCTATATCTTCCATAACATTGTATTTACAAAACATATTATGAAGATTTTAATTTAACATTGATGATAAAAATATTAAAAAGGTATGATCTGTAGCTGAATTTTTACTGTATATATATATATAGACTGTAAAAATATAAACATATAAAAATAGCCGACGAAACTGAAAAATATTCGACTCAGCAAGCATAATAAAACTCTGTTAAGTGATCATAAACAAATCCCAGATTGAATATCAAAATTAATTATCTTTTAGAAGATCGCAAGGGTTGTTACGCAATACTCGCGCCTCCAATTCTCCTGCACTTGATATTATTTGATTGTGGTGATTATTATTTAGATAAAAGTTTGAAACAAACCATAAAAAATACAGATTAGTTGAAACTTCTAAAAGTTTAGATGATAATTGAAGAAATACCTAAGTGGGGTCACCATTTGAGCATTTACCTTACTTGAAACATTCGAGTCCTTATTTGTTTTCGAAATAAAAACCAAGAAAATTTTAATCATAGAAAAGATGCCTAATTATAATATTATTTAATCTTTGAATTTTCAAATAAAAAAACTAATCACTAAAACAACTAAATTACTATTAAATTTTATAATAGAGAGCTACAATTAAAAAAAAATATTAATTCTATATCGAAAATAATCACTCCAGAATTTTAGAAAATAACTTTTTCAGATCTAAATTTCTTTTTTGAGGATAAAAATTATTATGAACTTACGGTATGCAAATCTCTTCTAAATAATATCAGTGTAGCAAATGCAATAACCAGAGCCAATGGACACAAACTCGTCAAAGCTAATAATTTACCAAACAAATCTCCTGCAAAAAGAAATTGAAATTACTTTGAATTCAAAATAATCAAGATTTAACATAATTGAAAAATATACAACTTTAAAATTGATTTTGAAAGTTATAAGACTCAAGAATAGTCATGTTTCAAAATAAAAAGATATCCTGTTTTTGATATCTGAGTTTTACAGTTCTATTTGTAACTATATCATAAATCTATCGTTTAATAAAATTTGAAGTAAAATAAGTAAATAAACTTTAATCAACTACTCTTTGAAAAACAATGGATCACATGCATATAAAATAAATATGATGAAGGCATTAAATTAATTTCTAATACATATAAATCGAAAAAATTTTAATTTAAACAATTTTATTACTTGAAACATAAAACGATATATTAATTATATAATGCATTTTTTATGACTGTAAAAAACTAAAGAGTTGATACACAATCCAACGTTTATATTAAACAGGTAGACTCAAATCATGAAAGAAAAAGTATATGCAGATATGATAACTGTTTTGTTAAAGCCTGCAGGAATAACAAAAAAAAAAGGTTTTTGGATTTCTCTAATATAAGACACATTCTCCCTTTTGATAAGTTAATACATTAAATATTAAGCACTGCATACTATGGATAGTATATAAATGGAAGAATCCTCAGTTATCCTCTTTCTTGTACTTGAATATACAAGAGGTTTTGGCAATTCATTTATAGCAGACAAATACGCTGCATTATTTACATTTTAAAATTATTTTATAAGTTTTAAATACAGAGATATCTCTCTACAGTGACCACCCTCCATTCAAAAGAAAATTGGCCATTCAGAGAGGTGGCTGCTCGAAAGGGGTTCAGGTTTGAAAATACAAAATATGCAATTAAACAAGACCCAATTCATTATTTCTGACAGAGTGAATTTTAGGAATCATCTATATAAAGAAAAAAGTACTCTATTCGATTGTTTTTCCATTTGCGGTTAAAAAACCGAACGTTCAGCTTTCTCAGAGTCAAAAGTCACACTGACAAAAGTTCAAAATTCATGAACTGAAAAAATAACATTAGAAAGTCAAATTTTTTTTCATGACTCCACCATAGGGCATTTGTTGCATCTAGAGGCCAGGAGTTGAAATAGCCTTTAACCTCTTTTGCACATGAAAAAAGATACACCCTAGGTTGTTGTCTTGTATTAACTGAATACAGGTTTTTTTTTTTTTGCACTCCCACTATGATCCTTACAGGCAAAAAATAATAATATTCATTTATGTGGAAATAATTGATCGGTGTACTTACGATTGCCGAGAAGATTGGTTTACTTGATACGCAATCTTTGAAAAGATATTTTATTGCATTCAACTGTGTTCAGTATATTAGTCCCTCAAAAAAAGCAAAAGGAAAATCTTGTAAAAAAGTATATTCATATTCAAAGTATTAATATTCACAAAGATTACATTTTGAGTATAATTTTGATATCATATTGCAATAATGTAGTCAAAAATATTAAAAATATAGTGTATAGCTGCAAAAAATATTATTACTGCTTACTTCTTCAGCAATAAACGAAGCGTTTGACATGACCATATTTAAAATCACTAAATAAATGTTTATTCAAAAAGTAAAGACTTGAAGTATAAAATTTTACCAGTAGAATTATTTAACATACAGTATAGAAAGTCCAAAGAAAAAATTGAGATTTATATAACAAACGACATTAAGAAATTGAATCCAATTACTAATATAGGAAAAAAAAAATCGATTTTTTAGTTATAAAACATCCAAGAAATAGAACTCTTCTTTATATGTCAATTGTTAAAAATGTCATTCACAATGAAAGTTTTTAATTTAGTACATATAATATTTCATAACTCTTTGAAACTAGTTTTCAAATGAGAAGTTTTGTATGTGAATATTTTTAAATCAATTTTCATATTTTTCTGGTCACGTTTACTTGCATACATTTCTACCAATAACTAACAAAACATTAAAATACATTATATCAGGTAAAATTTACCCAATTGAATATGAAATCACATTTTCTTTACTTATGCAGTTATAAATTTTCTATAAGTGTAAAAAAAACTAATGTTAAGAATTCAAATTACCCACAAATAATCTTCCATCATCTCCAGTATCAGCACTTTAAAGTGACTACAATCACATAGCTATAAAACCAAATATACAGCATGTAGATGACATAAAAAATTAATGGACAAAGAAAATCGTAATTGTAGTACCAGTTTCGATATTCTACAATCTGATGGTTAGTGAGGAGGTCTCATTGTATGTGCTTTTTTTTCTTATGAATCAGCCGATTCCATTTTATATAAAATAGTATAGTTTTTTCTATTTTAACGGACGGGCATTATTAATGCTATGTATCAATATATATTTAAATACAGAGAATAACTTATCGTATGGATTCTCGGTTCCATAATTCAAGAAAAATTTTTTATTATAAAAAAAGTAAAATTTAAGTCTCCAAAGGTATAAAACTTTCGCTTGATGATAGTGAATTGACTCCGACCCATGAGAAGATTCTACTTAGAATACAGAAACTGATTGAGAAGAAATGTTGTGTTTTGCTTTTTATTTCACTTCAATTCAGCTAGATGACGTAAAAATTCTTAACAGATTCATATAAGGCTTTAAGCAATAAGCTAAAATTAATAACGTCATATATTAAAAAAAAAAGAACAATGAAATAAATTAGTACAGACATAATTATAATTACGACTTATCCCTGTATTTATTTGTACTTATTCGATTGTGAATCACAGCTGTTATGCTAAACTGCTTAAACAAGTTTTCTCAGTTTTGTTTCATTAATTAAACCTTGACTTTTATGGTTCTATTTTGAATTGGTTGGGAGACTGATCTTCCGTTGCACGTGCGGAAAAAGTGACGCCCTGAAACTCAAACAGTGCGCCTGTGAATAGACCTGCATTTCATTTTGCATTACTTTTTGACTTCTGAAGAACGATATTTATGGAATGATTTTGCAGCTCGAAAGTTGGGCTAGAAGAAGGCAAAAAAAGTGGTGTGACGTCTCCCAACCCAACCGGGGGGGTACCAGACCCGGTATTTTACTTGCATTACTTTTGACTTCTTGCTTGAAGGATTCATTATGGTCGTTTTGTTGAGACGTCACTTTCCTGCTGTTAACGTGCGAAAAAGTGACGTCTCCTTAAACTCAAACTGGGGTACCAGAACAGACCCTGTATTTCATTTGCACGGCTTTTGACTTCTGCTTTTGAAGAACTGATAGATTTTAGTACATATTGAAAGAACGTCATTTTCCGTTAATGCGGAAAAGCGTGATGCCCCAACCAAGAACCGGGGTACCAGACACCCGGTGGTCATTACTTTGAATTTCTGCTTAAAGAAGAATCCATTATTGGATTACATCACTTTTTCCGCACGTTAACAG
>BGPR01000132.1:31712-61141 GCA_013235015.1 Araneus ventricosus
ATACGTGAATCGGAATCAACAATCACCGTCGCGGTATTTGGACGAGTAAATAAATAGGAAAGAAAGAGACTGACCAATCTGGGAGTAACCCCCCCATGAGCTTTTTTTTTTTGTCCCTTTGCCTTTCTTTTTTTTTTGGCTTGTCGATGCTTCTGCTTTAGGTCTTGTTTTCTTAGCGTGAAAGCTAGACCTTATTTATTTATTTTTTTTTGTTCTCATTTTTGCTTTTGAACCTCCACTCCTCCCTAAAACAAGTCTGTGTAAATAACAGTACTGTATAGTTTTTTTTCACCGCTCTGTGCCATGAACTTAACATTGATTCCAGAAATAAACGTCCACTTGAATGGAACAGCTGCAGCAAGATGAAAGTACTTGGCGCTAGATATAAAAATTCTTAGAAAAACTCATTCTAATTTTCCAGTTAGTTGAGCTTCCGATACTTGAATGCGGAATAATCGTGAGAGTTTACTGTGTAACATTGTGAATGTATAACTGTACTCTTATAAAAAAAAAATAAATCATATTATCTGTAAACAAATGTTCTATTAAATACATTATTACTGCTGAAAATGAAATCACGATGTTTATATTTTCTCAAGAAAAAAAGTCACCATTCCACCAATAAAACCCTTTTGACGGACTCTCGCAGCCAATTGGGACTCACTCAATTATTACATGATATAAAACCAGTTATCTAAACGGCTCAGTAAACCCACTATATGAAAGTTAGAATCTGGGAAAACTTCTTTATTTTCATAATGACTCAAAGTTAAAAGTGACTACATCTCAAAACTACAGTTTTGGGAGTTTTTATTTGCTCGAACAATGATTATCTGTACAGCTGGTTCTAATATAATGTTGTCACGTCTTATTTCCAGACAAAATAAATGTCAAGCGATTATTTTAACTATGTAAGTGCCCCAGTAGTGGGCAAAGTTGTGCGACTACATCCCAAAAACTACAGTTTTGAGTTTTTATTCGTCTGAACAATGACATTATACGTAACTGAACGAAGCAGCGGGAAAAGTGACGTCTCCCAACCCAACCGGGGGTACCAGAATAGACCCCTTAGCATTACACCGAAATTACATAATTAGGGCCTTTTAATGTAAATAAACAAAACAGAAAATACGTCCATTTTCTTTAAAAGGAATAATGCAGAACTTCCGTGACAAGGCCCAATTTCTGGTGTAAATGCTTCAAAATGTCAACACTCTATGTGAAGATGTTAATGGACATTTAATGTCGAGGTTTTTATAATTTCATGACTTGAGAATACTTTGAAAATATCAAATTTGATGCTTCTATTTCTGCAGCTTTCAACATTTATCTAAAATTTGCCGCCTTCGGCGACCAGCTTGATCGCGGGAATTAAAATTTCAACTGAATCTCTTATGCATCATTTTATATTAATGGTTCCCTTAACAAAGTAGTTTTAAACTTCAAATTGCTATAGGATTGCAATTAATCCGTGTTCTTTTCGTAGCCTTGCGCTCTTTGTTCTGTTAGCTTGTCTACTTTAACGTAAAATATGCAGTTTATTTCAACATCACATTGGTGCGGTACATTTTACGTCCAGCAGCATGCTACTTGGCTAAAAACACGCTGATAAAAAGAATTAAAACATAGCGAAGATAATATTTCAGAGTTTACTGGATTATTTCATTATATGCTAACTATCTTGAGCACTTCCTTTACAGATTTCACAGATAAATTGATCAAATAAAAGAAGAAAGTAAAATCCAGTACGATATTTTCTTAGCTTTCATCAATGGAAGAGAAACACGCAATTAAATATTTGTTTAAACAATGAAAACGGTTTGAAATGAGTTCCCAGATAGCAATTTTAGTTTGCAGCAAGTTTGCAACAAATTTGACATGACAAGAGTGCAAGCTTGAAACAAGCTTGACATGACAAGAGTGCAAGCATGCAACAAATTAACGCAAGCTTCGAAGTCACCATCGGACGAACTTGCAGCAAGCTTGCTGCGTCAAACTCATTGCAAATTATAGCAAAACACAAAATTATAGTTCGAACACAACCCGGATTAGAACTCGCGACCTACCGGTTCCGAAGCTGACGCGCTAACCACTCGGCCAGTTAAACTCTGAGAGAAGACGATAGATTTCGCTAATACATAGTTCGATTCGATTCGTACACGATTTATTTTAAACTGTTTTCTAGATTTCATCAATTTTTTGAGTCGAGAATATGATTTGATGTCAAAGAGAGAGCGATTTTCGCTAATAACTACGTTTTGCTAGTAGAATAAATTATGAAATTAGAGTTCAAAAGTAATTACTTTAAAATGGGACAAAATGTATAAGTTATTATTTTTCAACAAACATTGACTGTTTTCTGGGTTTTATTTTGTTTATAAATGTTAAAATTTCAACATTAAAAAAAAGGGGCGATATAATTTTCTTTAAAACGCGAGTGTTATATTTAGTAAAAAGATGGAAAATGTTTCAAATTTTTTTTTTGTAAAAAAGTTAGTTTTTTTACAAATTATCATTGATTTATTGAATTAATAAAAAGAAGGACGGCCTAGGAGATACTATTAAAAATCGGATGTTTTTTTAAAAAAATCCCTTTTCGGCAAGCTTGAAGGCAAAGGTAGATTCCTTTTGCTAATGTTACAAAAGTAATGAAATATTACATATTAATCAATACAGACATAGCCAATGACTTTATTGTTCTACACATTGCAATATTTACGCTGTGATTCTGTTTTCATGACATTTAATTTTTTACTATATCAAGGTTTTATCATTCCATTTTACATTCCAAAAGGTTATGCTAGATTTATTGGTCAGTAAATTGGTCATTTTTTTTAATATATCCCAACGCATATTCATTCAACACGTAGGAATCATAAAGAAATAAACGTCCCAGCAGCGCAAATATCCCCTAGATAACATTAAGCCAGCCTATCTGAAACAATAGCACGAAATTGACACTTGACACGAATGAAGAAAGACTCTAAATTAGTTTATTTAATCTAGTAAGTTACCATATAATTATGCGAACATTACTTTGTCATATGGTAAAATCACATGACATGAAACATTTAAACATTACTAGAATGGACTCATTTAGAGAACTCCCTGGTTACAGAGATAATAGTCACTAAATTCTTTACACATAAGAGAATAAAAATTATTAAACATTGTGAGTGGCAAATTTAACACGTGTGTTTAAAGCATAGGATATCAATGTAGCCATTTTGAACAGGAAATTTAAATCTCCATCGACGGTTAAAACCAAATACTCAGGCAGAAAATCCCAAAACAATTTTAAAGTTAATGAGGTATTTTTCAATGTAAAAAAGTATAAAGGGAACTCTTATATATCTATCTTTTTTGGTTATTTTATATTAAATTTATTAAACAAATCTTGGTGCAGCCATGTTTAGTTAAATATGAAATTAAATTAATTTGCCAAATTAACTCTTAAAATTAACTATTTGATTAATTAACTATTTACTTAAATAAAATTAAATATTTAGTTAATTGTGACGATATCTTCACTAAAACCTTTTTTATGGCTCATAGTATATATGCCAGCGATCTTAATCTTTTAATGATTTAATAATTATCTCAATTTAAATAAAAGTGTTATTGTGTCTGTATGTATGCTCCACATCTCCTCCTAAACCACTGGACTGATTTCAACCAGACTTTCCACACTTTTTATTTAAGACAAGAGAAAGTTCACCTTAACTTTTCAAAGCCCAAAAGTTACTTACAATTTCAGTTACTTAAAAATTAAGCAAGGCGGTTTTCCGCGATATCTTTGAAAAACATTATCTCACGAAACTATTTTTTCACCTTATTAAATTTTTTTAAAAATTAGCATTTCGGACACAAAATTTCATTTCCATGCAATTTGTTTCTCTCATTTTAATATTTTTTCAAAATTAATTTTATACAGAATTAGTAACAATATTCTTTACTGTTGAAGAACAAGAATAATACGAATATATAGTTGCCAGAATACATTCACAGAATTCTGGATTAATGCTAAAAGAAAATTTTAAAAGTAGACAATTAATAGACAATTAACAATTTATATCAGAACCAAATGAGGATTGATTTATTTTCATTCTTTAAATTAATGAATAATTAACTAGTTAATTTAATTGTTTCAAAATATTCATTGAAACCTTTCTTTCTTTTACTTTAGTAATTGTTAACGAAATTTGAAGTAGCTATATAACAAATAATAATGTATGGAGAAAACGGCTGTTTTTAAAAATCGTCTGTTTCAATTGATAGTCTCATTTTAATTAAAAACGTTTCAGATCAGAAAAGGAAATTGTGTATTATATTATTTATACAATAGTAATTTTTACATTAAAAATATTAAAAATGAAAACATTTTAATCCGGAGCAAAGCCAGGTATATCAACTTGTTTACAGTATTAAAAGTGGGAGTGAATGCGGCTGATGGGAGCTCATAACTTCTAAGTTATTCTTGCTGTCAAAAAACTTTCAATATAAAAGTAGTTTGTTAATTGAAATTTTCTTTCTATCTTCAGTCGTAACGGAGCTATGGGGAAAAGATAAATTGGGGGGAATTCAACATCGCTTTTCAGCTCATAACTTCTAAGCGATTGTAGCTGTCAAAAAACTTTTAGTATAAAAGTTGTTCGTTATGATTATGTGATAATTCCCCTAATTGAAAGTTTCTTTCTATCCTTAATCGTAACAGAGTAATGGGGAAATGATAAATTGGGGGGGGGGGTATTGAAAGTGGCATTTTAGCTCAAAACTTCTAAAAAATTGTAGCTATCAACAAAGTTTCAATGCAAAAGTTGTTTATTATAAAGAGGCAATAATTCGTCTATTTTGAGTTTTCATTTTATCTTCAATCGTAGAGGAATTATGGGAAAATGAAATTTTCAGTCCCCACCATTTCCACCCCCTTTTAGCTGGTTAGCTCATCTACAAACTCCGTACTTCACCGAACTTACAACATATCCCTCGTTGGTTAAAATCTAATCAAAATTACTCTAGTTATCGTATTCACAAGATAACATGGGCAAAGGCGTTCTATATATGCGTCTCTACTAATAATAAGGAAAAGAACATTTCGCCTTCTATTCTTATAAGGATTAGAGCTTCAAGAATGAAAGTGGATGGAAAAGACTGCAAATGACGAGAGCTTTCCAACAAGGGGCAACATGCATGGATTAAAATGTACTTTAAGTTAGGGGGAGAAGAGGGGGAGGGTGGGAAAATCACTTTTCAGCTCATAACTTCTAAGCAGTTGTAGCTATCGAAAAAGTTTAAATGCAAAAATTGTTCGTTATGATAAGGCAATAATTCGCCTAATTTGAATTTTTCTTTCTATTTTCAATTGTAAAGGAATTATGGGAAAATGAAAATTTCCACCTCCCACCATTTCCACCCCCTTTGAGCTGGATAGCCCATCAACGAACTCGACTGAGATTTTCACTATCCTTACAACATATCCCATGCTGGTTAAATTTACATCAAAATTACTCCAGTTATCGTGTTCACAAGATAACATGGGAAAAAAGCGTTATATATATATATATATATATATATATAAACTTTTTAACGAAGGGTGGTTTTGGGTTCTAGGGGTCATGATCGGTGAAGATCTGTAAAAATTTTCCGAAAGTCGTGTGCAATAGGTAGACTTCCTATAAGGAATCTACCTAACAGAGACAAAGATAATTATCTCTTTGTGCTATCTTTGCATCAATCTTGTTTTGCAAACTTACAGCAAGCTTGCATTGCAAGGAGGTGGAGCTATTTGTCACGGCGAACTTGTGGCAAGCGCGTTTTGCAAGCGAGAATGGCGCTGGTTGTCACGGCGAACTTGCCACACGTTCGCTTCCAGCTTGACGCGTCAAATTTGCCATGACAATGTAATATCAAGTCAAAATCAAACTTGTTGCAAACTTACGTGCTATCTGGGTTGCAACAATGAAAAGTATTGTTGTGAATTATGCCAAAAACAAAATATTTTTTAAATTTATTAAAACTACAGAAAAAAATCGTACGACAACTTAATTGATATGATTCAAAAAATAATTTTAAAAATTTTCAGATGGTGTAAAACTAATTTTTGGGCTGTATTATTTTTAGAAGTTATTAAGAAAAAATGCCAAAATTTCGCCTAATTTTAAATTAATTAAAATTTTAACTAAAATTTCAAAAAAAGGGCTCCGAGGTGCACATCCTCACCCTTCAAAGTATAAAAAATGGTAGACCACTTCTAATTATTTACCTGTGAATTCAACTACTGGCTCTTTTAAATGCTGCCTGCTGCACAATTTAAATGCGTGTTGCGCAAGTCCCCAATGGTCATTTGTGTTGAAATGTCAATCATCTATATAACTCATCAAATCACATGAACACAGTGGCGAATTCAGGGGAGGGGGCTGAGATTATAAAAATTTTGTATCGTAGTGACGAATGTCAAACCTCATAGCTTATGAAAACCAAAACACTTTAACTTTACAGACTTTACTCACCTGACAATAAGAATCATGAATAACACTACAGTACTTTCGATAATTTAATAAAAAAATACAATGAAATAAGTAGCCAAAAAATGTTTTTGACCGCGTCAACGCTACAACTACAAGTGGAATGATTAGAAAAGTAGGAAACTTTTCGAGCCTGTCAAGCCAGAAAGCAATATTGTCACTATTTTATTATTTTCTTTAAATGAAAATTAAGAACAAGCAGTTGTATTGATTTTAAATAAAATCAAGAATTTTGGTTTAGCTCGGGGGGCTGCAGCCCGATAGCCCCTCCCCGGATTCGCCACCGCATGAGCATACCAAGTTTTGTAGCTGTGGTTCAATTTTTTCTGGGTGCATATATTTTTTGCAACAGAGTGTAAAAACAATTTTTGTAATGGAAAGATTACTACCAAATTCATCTTCTGGTATGCATAATTTATTATTAGTTTCTTTTATGTAGCGGAATAGTACAAGACGTTCACTGACCGGGTTTTAACATTTTATTTTTCGAATTTGGATCTGGCCTTAGTTAAAGTTAATTAATATCTAATATTCAATTGAAATTCCCGAAAATGATTTCAGATACGCAGAGGTCTTCAGAACAGTATTTTTCAAAATGTTTCCCAATTTTAATCGAAGATTATAGCCATTTTTGTACATCAAATTCATGATTCTTATTGTTTTTAAAGGGATAAATGACAGGTTGGTGTAATCAAGTTGAAACTTTTTCGGATTCCGGCAGCTCAGCTTCAATTAAAAATTATATCATTTGAATGTTTCAGAATTCGGGAAATGTGGCGAGGTGGCATTAGGAAACATTGAAATTCATTTGAATCATTTTCAGAAACCTTTTTTCAGTGGATAATTATGCAAGCAGGACTCAAGCTTATAATAACTGGTGTTAAGCCGAAATTCTCTTTGCTCTACTTCTCGCAAACCCACGAAATATCGTCATCTCGGTTATTTTAGAAAGTAAAGAGTGTGATGCGATGGAACCTTTGAATCGTCGTGACGAATGTCAAAGCTCATGGCTTATGTAAACCAAAACACTTTAACTTTACAGACTTTACTCACCTGACAATAAGAATCATAAAGAAAAGTACAATACTTTCCACAAGTTAATAAAAAATACAATGAAATAACTAGACAAAAAATGTTTTCAACCGCGTCAACGCTACAAGTGGAATGATTAGAAAAGTAGGAAAATTTTCGAGCCTGTCAAGCTAGAAAGCAATGTTGTCACGTTTTTATTATTTTTTAGAAAAGGGGAAATTAACAACAAACAGTTATAGTTATTTTAAATAAAATCAAGAATTCTGGTTTAGCTCGGGGGGGGGGGGGTTGCAGCCCGATAGCCACCCCCTTGGATTCGCCACTGAACCAGATACTTCAAGCTCTTTGCAAGAATTAAAGTGAAATGCACATTTCTTGGATAAAACACTATATTTATAAGTTTATGTAAAAATTGTTTCGCGAGTTAATTTTTGTTTTAAATGATAAAGCAAAAAAAAATCCTCTTAAGGATGACAAAACACATGCGTACTCATTTGAAATGGGTTCAGTAACAAATGTTAGAATATAGACTTGAATTTTATCTAAAAATAGATTGATTTGTTAAAACACTGATTTAACGTTAAAATGCAGTATGAAAAGCTAGGGTCCAGAGTGATATTTTTAATGGCTCTAAAATGTTAAACAAATACTTCATAAAAGCAGGCCCGGTTCTGCAGGGCGTGTAAGCACAAAGGTGGCCGAAATCGCCCTCAACAAAACGCAGGCCTTTTTTTCCCCGTCGATTTCTGTCGGTAAGTTGCTTCAAAGAAAAGTGGGCAAATTACAATGTGTGAATTTTGGATCTCACCGATAAATGCACTTATTTAGAGAACGAGTGAAGATATTAAAGGGTGATGGAGCAGCTGAAATTAAATGGCACGACAGCAACTTCGCCTCTAGAACCAGGCTTATCATAAGATTAAAATAAAAGTTTGAAGCGTTCAAAACAATCGTTATAAAAAGTAGGTAAAATTCAAATAAATTCTGTATTGATATAAAACGGGACCAACTTTGGGGAGAGGAAAAAATGAATTTTCGATACAATGGGATTTTTGTGTTTAATAAAAATCAGAAAGATGATGTCCGATTCTGAAAAGCGTTCTTACATAACATTTCAAGATATACAATACTACTTGAGGAAAAATATGCAGAGATTTAAAATTAATTAAAAAGAAACAGAAGTATAACGTCAAGAACATTTGACGCAAAAAATAGTATAGTTTTATTCTTATAACTTTGAAAGAAAAACTGGTAAAATCACTTATAGATCGTCCTTTGAAGCTTAACTATTCTTTCTTTTATTTCGATATTCCATTTTCTTTCGCTTGTTTCATGTGTAGCGCCTTTTATCACTCTCTCTAATAGAATTCAGTAGGGGATTACAGCCTTTGTTGCTTCAAATCCCATAACTCCTCTCGTTCAAGAATTCAGTATTGTTTTGAACATAGAGAGTATCCAGTTGTTTTCTATTGTACTTGCAGCTTCAGAACCATACCGAAATGATCCTGCTTCCAGTAAAGCTGTTCCCCTCCCAACTACTACGTGGTAGATTTTTATTAATTTTTCGTCCCACCTTCAGGAAATTTACTTTCCTGCATTTTTTCCTATACAGATTTAGTAAATTTTATAAGTAGGTTTAATAAAAATTATGTATTCTGCAAAACTAATACTTTAATGAACTATATTGATGAAAAATACTGTACGCAACAAATAATAATGTAACACTGCATTAAATAAATTACAAGTTATTTTCTAAAAGACTAAAGGTAAAACAAAATCTATGTCTTATTGTTTATGGCATCTACTCAATATTGATTTTTGTATGATGCATAGTAAAGAATCGATTTTATTTACTTTGCACTTCGTATAGAGCAGGGGTGGAGGAACTTTTTTTTTGAAATGCCTCGTTAAAATTCGGCAGTTGGCCAAAAGGCTACTCGAGCAGAATATTGAGGGTTATTGTTTTGTAATTATTATTATATTACACGAATGATTATATTCCCCATCCCCGGTATAGTGCATAAATTATTAATCGGAAATAAAAGAAAAAAAGAGGTATATAATTAAGAGCTGAGAACATATGAGCTGAATACAAATTATATTAATATCAAATGATATATTCCAAATGATTAAAAATTCAAAACGCTGAATTCCCAGCAACATTTGGTTGAAAGTTATGAATAGTTTGTTATGACTACTATTACAAGAAAATATCCCGTCTGAGGAATAATGTGTTTTCCCAGAAAGTGTAGTTACTAGCTATCTATAAGCACAACTAACATCTCCCGTAATTTTGAATCAGTCATAGAAGGCTTATTCTTGAATTCTTTTTTTATTTGAGCAAGAGATCGTGGCAATCTAACTCTTTAACATTTTTTTTAATGGTTCTTTCTGTGCCCCACCAATCTTTGCCTGCCAATGGCTTAGCGACCAGGGACAAGGGTGTGTATAGATGCCCCGGGCGGCATGGAGTCAACGAGAAGCGATAGTCGAAACTTACTTTACATTACATTCCACTACGACACACCCCTGACTCCAGCGATAAAGATCTCCGGTTTGAAGTTTTGATAGGTGTACGTAGAAACTTTATTGAGCAAAAAAAAAAAAAAAATAATAATAAAAAAAATACATGGAATAATAAACATACTAAATACCAAACACTATAAAATAATGATACAGCATTTTAAAGGAAAGAACAAAAGAGAGAAAACATTACAAACAAACTCGTTGGGAGTGTATTGTTACTGGGGGGATAGCGACCTCAGTGTCCGAGTCACTGTCTGAAAAATTACTGTCAATTCCAGGGTCCAATTTAAACAAGTCTTCTTTATCGGTAAGGAAGTTCACTAGCAGGAATGGCGGTAGAGTTTGCCCGACAGGGGGGGGGGCACGATCTCCCCAAAAGGGGGGACGAGTGTAATGAAATTAGTCTCAAATTTTCGCCAGATTATTATTTATCAACTACAGTTGAATACCCCGTACAAAAATTTTCCCCGACGGGATACAAAATTTTTCCCAGACAGGGGCCCCTGGTCCCCCCTCTGGCGCCACCCCTGTTCACTAGTTGGATGATTTTGGATCTTGAGTATTTGTTGGAGAGGCAGTTTTTCCACCAATGTTTGGTGAGATGATCATTTGGTTTCGTCATGTGGAAAGAGATGTTAAACGGGCAACTAGTAGCAAAGTGTAGAGGGTCGCCCAATTCCCAACGATTTGTGCGATACAGATTGAATCTTTTAAGGAAGCAGGGAAATGGTTCATGGCCAGTGGCGAATTGAAAAACCTCCTTGGTCCAGGGTGATGGGATGTCGGAGACTTTTGGTGTGATATTATGGATAAGTCTTCCTGTTTCGCCTTCATCCCAGTCTGTTTGCCATCTCTGAAGTGAGGCGGTTTTGAGTAGTTTCTTGAGAGCCGGAATTTCAAATTTAGGACCTCGTTGCCTTCTTTGCCAATTGATCTGCCGCCTCATTTCAGCCGATGCCAATATGGTTTTTTATCCGCCCAACTTCGATGTTCGGCTTGTTTTGGAGTGACATTTGAATCTCTTGGATGATGGAGTTCCTTGATTTTGGCGATATGATTGATTTGATGACTGATTTGCTGTCACACCATAGTTTGGCCCTGCCTTTCTGACCGCTTGCCCAGGCTATTGCCTCTTTTAGTGCCAGGGATTCTGCCTGAAAGACCGGGTTGTGGGAGTCGAGTTTCGCCATCCATTCTTTTTGTAATGAGGCTCTGTCAAAAGCGCAGCCAGTTTCGTTGTTAAGTTTTGGGCCACTTGAAAAAAAATTCCAGCCCATTTGAGGGGATGTAACATTAGTCGAAACTTACTGCATTTATGCCATTTTTTAAAATAAAATATGATGAGGGTGCGTAAAAATAACTCCTTGCCCAAGGCTTCATTTACGCTTATTAAGACACTGATGACAACTGGGGTAAAAAAAATTATATTATGACCAGGGTGCCACTTACCCTCGCTACGCCACTTGGTAGGTTGACAAAACTTTGATGCGTTTATATCACTTTTTTAAAGTCAAATACGATGAGGGAGCAAAAAATTAGAATGCCCCGGGTGCCATTTACACAAGATAAGCCACTGATGAAGACGAAGGGGGAGAAGAAATCATATTATTACCCGGAAGGCATTACCCTCGTTGTAAACTGTTGGCTACACCCTTGTCAGGGACCAATCTTGCCACCCCTTCGGTGTGGCCCTGTGCAGCTACGTTGTGTGAAAGCTCACTGAGCTATGAATTTCAATATGTTGATTAAGCATTTTACAGTCCATCAGTTGAATCGTAATTCATGCTCACGTGATACACGTAAAGTGTCTCTTGTCGATTCAAATTTGAAATTATTTGCACATCTTGCAACAGCTGCTTTTAACCTTAAAAGCCATTCTTTGATTATTTGAAATATTTTTTTTTTGTTTTAGCTTTTTAATTTCTTTAATAACATAATTCTAGTTCTGACATCAGAACTTTAATTAATCTGTTTTTATTAGTTCCTAACTTTGTCTAATTCATTAAATATCGTTCGTTTCTATTTACATAAAAATTATTTATGTTTGTTAACATTACTAGAATAAGTTTAATCTATATAAATTACATTGATATTTTACATTTACAATATAGTTAGTTTTATTGCAATTATTTATTAGAACATTGAACTTTTATAAATTAGTGAGAAAATATATACAGTGTGTTGAAAAAACCTTTATGCCTAAAAGAACAAAGTGCGATGTAAGTTTATAAACTTTCCTTGGAATTCCGAAAAACATATTCGTACGATAACTGTCTTTCTCATTCGCATTATAATAGCCAAACACCGCAGAGAAACGTATTTTTTATATATATACTGAAGAAGATTGCGCTAAATGTAAAATCATAGAGGGACGAGACTCAAGTTTGTGTGTAGCGCTGCTGAAGAATCCATTCAACTTTAGGAACCATTTTTTATTAGGCTACATTCCACAGCACAGAACATTAAAGTTACAAGACAAGACAGAGAACAACATCACGATACAAGCACACAGACTAGAATGACAGAGAGGCATCATGCTAAAAGATGGCCATGGGTGGCCAGTAGCGCCACCTACCATAGAAAGGAGAAGGCAGTTGATTGTAACCGCTACAAAATACAGTATTTGATGTTAGACGACAACCACAAGTGTACTACGTGGTACTGCGAAACATTTAATTACCTATTTAGATGACATACACAGTCTTTTACGTGACTGCAACGTCACTTTATCACGTCATAGGGTATAGTCTGGCAAAGTGGCGCAATAGGATTTTTTCGCCCCAAGTCGTCATCAGTGGCTTAGCAAGTGTAAATGGCGTCCGGCGCAAGGCAGTAGGTTTCCACTCCATAATCGTATTTTGTGTTAAAAAGTGATATATATGCACTGTTTTGTCTCCGTGGCACCCCTGGCATCTCTACCCCGTCCCCCACCTGTTCACTAAGCCACTGAATTTAGACACTTCACTTTTTAAAAATGGACGTGTATTCACATAAACGAAAAAGAAATTAGACAGCATGAAATCTATTTTATAACTTTATTTAGCAAAACTACAATACAAAAATATTTCTCTTAAAAGTCAAATAATGACCTGATTTTTTTACAATGGTTTACAATAACACTTCTTAAAAACAGTATAAAACAATATTATGTAAAAACATTTCAATTGATTTTCAACTGTTTGAAATGACTTCGCTATTGCCTTCTAAACACTGCTCCACTTTAAAACATTAGATAAAATGAGTAAATGTTTGTTCAAAAGTTATTCGAAAAATTTGTTCTTGATGAAGCTGCATTTACTATTAAAAAGTAATAGCAAATCCTTCCCTTTATTTCATTTCAGAAAAAAAAAGCTAATGAAACTCTGTGCTAGGAGCAATGAACACAAATATCACTTCACTATGTTGAAACATATATAAAAAAAATGCCTATTTAGTAACAAAATTACATGCAATGATTCCAGGTATGTAAACGTTGGGAGATGCTACTGTCTCTTATTTTATGGTATATAATGAATTACAAATAAAATTTGTTCCTAAAGGGATCCTGGTAGGGAATGGCTCCTGAATAAAATCGCTCCACATAAAGAACTAAAAACTGATTTTCAAGTTATAGTTGCAACTTGCTTTGATTCTAAAGATAATTAATAATTCATAATTTAATGATAAAATATTTAGGGAATAATAGAAGTTCTTTCTGCTTAAATTGAACAATTTTTAAAAAATGAGAACATGTGGTTCTAAAATGTTGCTTAATTTAGTGATATAAATTCTAAAATGAGGATTCTTCGAAAATATTACAAAAATTTTACAACCAGAACTACAACTTTCACTTTTCATAATGAACAGAGTTAAACAAAATATATTAAAGTATTGAACATTAATTTCATAATTAAGGCAATGAATATTTATTATTATAATGCATCGAAAAATTTTTTCTCTAGAAATTTACTTTAAAATAGAAGGAAGCACTTATAACGAAAAAATCATCCCATCTTTTTGGTAAAAATAATCCAGAAATTAAAAAGGAGTACTGAAAAAAAATCGATGAAACTGTTTTATACTAAATCTTCAGTGTTTAACAATGAATAAATTGGACCCTCATTACAGCACAAGAATAAGGCTCAAAAATATCTTCAATGTATATTCTACAAAAATATATTTGATAATATACATGATACATCACAGTTAATTGGAATATGTAAATAGCTGCAACATTAACAAATTCAATTCTTGTTTATTACACTCTTAGGCACTTCAAATTTCTAATACTGTAGAGGAGATACAATGTATTAGTAAAATGGCTATAGAAATCTTTCATAGCATCATAAAGTACTCAGTTGCACATACCAAAAAATTTTAAACTATTTCAGTTAAACTACAACTACATTCTGTACGAATAGTATAAAATGTAAATTGCTTAACATCACCAAAGAATTTTTTCTGTTACTGACAATTTATATCAACATTGCTGTAAACATTTAAAAAGTCCTAAAACGATATAACAAATAGAGTAACACAACTGTACAATAAAATTCCCATCAATATTACAAAATATACAAAGAGATGAATTTACATATGCTTTTATATAAATACATGGCATGATCTGAATATTTTGAAAAAGGGTAGTATATTCGCAGTAGAAAATTCTGGATGAAAACAGTTACACTATTTCAATAAAAAAAAAAAATCCATATATGTTCCATATTGAGAGAATGGCACAGTCAGAACTTGCAAGAAAAACAAGTGCATTGAATTTTGCTAAAAATGAATATTGTTCATTAAAATGAAAATGAGCTAAATGTACATGATGACGAACATTTGGCTAATAAAACAGCAGATGGATGATTAGCTGTACCTTTTAAATAGTAAACTCAATGAAACTATCACACAGCATGTGGCGATGGGTAATAAATACTCTTAAATACATTAATTATGATACAGAGATCACATCTCTCAACACATAACATTGTACCACTAAACAGTTCAGTACCCTTCATCTCTGATCATTTTGGCATTATTTAAGACATATTGCAGTTTTAGTTGCCTAAATGAACACAGCCTGTGGAGACTGGGTTATGGAAGACTTTTGCTTGGCATTCACATTTTGAGTTTTGGGGTGTTGTGAATGATCAACAGAATGCAATGAATGAAGGTTGTGCCCCATCGGGCTAGCCATGCTTTCAGACCAGTCCGATGCAGAATGTGGAGATGAACTTGACCACTGGCCTGGGGAATCAGGCGAGGGGGTGAGGTAATTGTTCTCAGGAGGGTGAAGATAATGAGGTGTGGTCTCACCTTCATTATGACTGTGTTGAGAGGGAGGGGTAGGATAATGATATAAATGGGGGTACAGAGTTTGCTGTCCATTGCTCTGCACACTAGCTTTTGGGTTAGAACCCACTCCAGCCTGTACATCAGGCAAGGGCTGTGGGTAATCGTAAAGTAGATTACCACCAGACTGTGGATGCATTTTTGTAGTTCGTTGATGGTGAGCAGCTCTCATGGCTGCCATGTGCGTTGGAGATGTAGGCAATGATGGACGTTGTTTGATGGGAGATGAAGAGTTATAAGGACGAGATGGTGGTACACCACCATTGCTTGGTATTGAGTTCTGTCTGGCATGGTGAGAAGGCACATTTTGCAGAGAATTAGGATCCATATAGGTTTGACCCAATCCTTGATTATCGACGCCAGAATTGCCACAGTAATTCACTTTAAGACGATCGTCATAAGGAGGTGGTAAAAGCTTCATGGTGTTGGGCGTTAAATGGACCACATTGGTAAGCTGGGTATAGATAGGTTCGGAAGTGTCCATCCCATTCTGCATAAGAGCATTTGGAGACGTCATCGAATCAGGTGAAAGAGAAACAGATCCATCCATGCCCTGCATCAGTAAGTGGGATGGTTCCTTGCGTTTTTTAACAGAAGCTTTCCTACGCAATCCAGTATCATTGGTAAGGGTTAGACCGTCTAAATTGTCCTTTCCTGGGGAAGATCCGGCAGGAAGTTTGTTTCTTCTTTTTGTTTTCGATTTCGTAGAGCCATGCATGCCCATCAAGAACATAGGCGAGCCTGCATTTAAATGTCCATTTGATATCTGAGGGCTAGGAGGAACATATTCATCGAGTAACTTTACAATGTCCAAGTGTTTACGCTCGCGGGCAACGTCGTGTGGCAAGCGGTCCATGTGGTCAGTGATTTCTTTATTTGCCAGATTTTCGAGAAGTATTTGAGCAGCTTCCAAACTTCCTTCTCTCGCAGCGAGGAAAAGAGGAGTCTCTTCTTTGTTGTCTTGTGCATCCTTATTAGCTCCATGAGCTATCAATATACGTATTGCATCATAATTGTTGACTGCTGCAGCCCAATGCAAAGCTGTTTTGCCTAGTAAGAAAAAAGAATATACTCAATAAAAGACTTCATTTTTTTTACATTTAAAGGCAGAAAACTGAATCATACTGCAACATACAGCATTTAAGAAAATTAATACGCATAACTTTTTAAAATAATCATTGAAAAAAATTGCACAACTTTGATCATAAACAAGCCGAAAACGATTTCGTTTTCCATTATAAAATATACGCAGCTAATAATATATTCATGCATGTTACATAGTTTTATTATTTCATACAAATAATATCAATTTTTGAAATTAAGACTGATTAATAAATTTTCGATATGTATCATAAATTTTAATGAGAAGGCTAAATTGTTCTATTAAATAATGTTTAATAACACTGTATTAAGTACAGATACATTTACTAAAATAAGTATGATTTTTAAAACACGTAAAGAAGATAAAGATGGAGAGGGGAAATAATCGAATCCCTTAAAAACAGAAATTAAAAAGCTGAGTGCTAATACTTATATACACAGGAAGTATTTACGAAGTGAAAATACGATTTGAAGAAGAATGCAATATCTGTCTAACCTGAAATTCAGAGAAAGAAGTGTTTGCTAACACACAACTTCATCCTGAAGGACTTACAAAGTCTGTACCATACAAATGCCATCACCAGATAGATAATGATTGCTTATGATCCAATTTATATAATAAAGTCTTCTTTCCATTAATGCTAGAAATTTAGATTTGGCATTAAAAGAATTACCGTGATCATCAGCAGCATTGACATCTGCATCTGCAGTGACCAGTTCTTCAACCATTCCTTCAATCGCCAGACGAGTAGCTAGAATCAAAGGAGTCGTTCCGTCATTCATTCGAGCGTTCAGGTTGGTAGCACGGTTCCTCAGCAGAATCTACAAATGAAAATTCAATTAATAGAAGAAAAACAACCACTATGCAATATCGTCCCAAAAGTTTAATATACCGTTACGAACTCTTCAAAATGTGTAACATTTAGCAAACTACCTGAAAGACACCCATGGCATCAGCTGACACTGCAGCATGTAGAGGTGTGCGTCCAGTGATGTCTTTGACGTTAGCATCGCAACCAGCATCTAGCAGCCTTTTCGCGGCATCTGCTCGGGAATATCTAGCAGCCAGGTGTAAAGATGATTCTCCTGCAATGACAAGACGCAGCGTTATAACGTTGGAGTTGTTGATTCTCAAGTATTAAAGGTCTATACTTCAGAACTAGAAAAACGAGGCTACTTTTAAGCATAAAGGAATCTATATGTTAAGCTTATGCAGGGTTATTCATAACAACTGCACTGATCACAAATGGTTATAACTTCCTTGTAAACAACGACCGGTAGAAAAAATGTGAGTACAATACAGAAGGAAGCTTAAAGTTTTATTTGGGTACGTAATAATTGCCCACATGCCCTAACAGAATTCAAGGTCAGGGAAATATAGCAGAAATTTTAAAAAAGTAAGAGAGATCACAAAATTGCTACGCCACATAGAGATGAAAATAACTTACCAGTTTTATCCAAAGTCATGCCGAAGTCTGCTCCCTGCATCAATAGTTCTTGAACCATGTTTCCACTAGCCCCTTCTTCTTCTTCGCCATCTTCTAGAACATCGATTCCGCCCCCTCGACAGGATGCACACATGAGAGGAGTCAATCCACCTGAAAATAAACATGAGTATTTCTTTTAGAGAATGCAAAAATAATTTATCGATTTGAATTTCTTTTATAAAGACAGTCTTCTGCAGCTGACACAATATTTAGAGACATTTTGCGCAAAACATACAAGATTATTATTATTATTAATCCACCGGGAGGAAACTGACCTCAGAAGGTTTACAGTTATGCAACACCCTCTCCGAATAAAAAGAAATCACAGATGGAAATGGAAAAAATTAAATAAAAAAAAGAAGAAAGGTTAACACACAAAACATACTGAAAAAGTCTCCAATGAATGCCTTAATGGCTGATGGGCACAATTAAAGTCTTTATTAAACAAATTCGTTCATGTAGAATCTTCATGCCAGGCACTTTTGTTTTGAACAATACTTTTGCATCAGGTTGATAGGAAAGGTGAAATGAAAAGTTTTGGTCAGAGGTGAGTCTATTGCGTAATGGTCTGGATTGCCTTTCTCACCATAGACGCAACAATCGGGGGAACGTAAACTGAACCTGTGGAGATAGGCGCAAAGGGTCCATGTCCTGTGATGAACAAAAAAGGACAAGACAAATCCAAACACTTACCAGGTCCTTGTACATTGACATCAACCGTGCCAGGTTCCATGTCTCTTTCTCCCTGAGGTGGTGTGAGAGCCAAGATATCAGGGTTTCGAACATCAGCTGCATCAAGGTGTTGTTGGGTCCATGTGCGAGGATCGGTGGTTTCAGAAAAGTCTTGAGGAGACAGAGAACTCTGACTGTCTCCAAAACTGCCATCTTGAGATCTCTCACTTTTCAATCGTTTCACAGGGGGGTGGTCCAAACCGTCATCGTCACTCCATTCGCTCACGGCTGAAGATGGGACAGGTGGCGGAGGGGCCGGTACAGCATTATCGTTGGAGTTCATGTCAACGGCGTTGGTTGATGATATTTTGTTCAAATTCCTAAAGTAAATAGACAAGCAATCTTAGAAAATAGTACATGATAACAGTTACCTATAAAATATAAAATAAATTGAATATAGACATTCCGATATTTTTATTTATTTATTTTGTTCAGATGTTTTCTTTTTTTCCACCCAAGAATACATTTCATTCGTCTATTATCTTTTTACAGAAATAATTAAATAAATTCAGAAAACTTTTGAACTGATAAACATTAAGACTTCTTTTTCCTTTAAGTGTTTGAGAACTTTATAATAACAAAAAGAGACTAGTCATATGGAATAGAATTTTTATGAAAATGCCTTGAAACTCGAAAAAAAATTAACAATAATGCACTGTAAGAATAATAAATATAAAGTGTAAATCTAAAAAATACGATTTCAAGACATTTGACCTACATCTGCTTAAATAATTCGTCATTCCGCATCTGCTACTCTACAGGATATTTCCTCAAGTTTCATTCTTAAGCATTAAGGAAGAGATAGGAGGTGGGGAACCTCAGAAGAAAGAGGGAGGAAAAGGATGTATATTGAATTCTAATATTACAATATTTAGAATTTATTTCTCATCAAGTCATTAAAATACTCACCAATTATCAGTACGTTCAGCAATGTAATGTTTATATATTTTCTCAGCCATTTTAAAATCATTACATTTTTTACGAATGTCCAGCAAATTTAACAGACCTTACAACTTAATAAAATTTTAATTTTATAAATTTTTCTTTTAGGGCGTACAGCGGCTAAAAACAACTCGTTAAAAGTATGTGTATAGATTTGAAGTCAAGAAGCATGATGAAAGTGTAAAGTTCCGGCTGAATCAATTTGAAATAAATTAAAATCGTATATTACTAGACATGTATTGTATTTTCATAATCTTCATTCTTATTAAAAATCAATTTACCTCATTTCTTGCCCATCAGGCCCTCTTCTATGGGAACTCCGCCTCTGGCTGCTGCTAGTTCGAAAAAACCCTTCTGGAAACCATGTTATACCTCTCGCCTTCTTCCGACTGGTGATCAAAACACCAAAAAATATGCCAGAAAACGCTACTGCAACGATAGTCACTACGATGTACAGCATATTGGAGGAGCCCATCTCAACAGACGTTACTTTATCTTGTTCTTCTCCGCGTATTTCTTGAATTTCAAATGCAAAGGCTTGGCGTGCTTGAGCTGCAGCTAGGAACTGAGCAGCCTACAAAATAAAAACAAAAGATTAAGTAAATGTACTAGAAAAACAAGAGTAAACTTATGAATAACTTCTAATATTACATTAAGAAAGTAAGCATTAATTGGAGACCCAATGTATCACCTGGAGATGTTCATTAAGCCATTTTAACAGTATGAAAATTTACTTAAAGTAAACTTTTACTTAATTCTACATATATAAATCAAAAACTGTACATTTTATAGAAGATAAACATGTTTTCGTTTTTTGATCAGTAACTGAATGAAGAAGACATGGTAATGATATGTTTATTGTATAACAATCTCTTGTTTTATCTCATCAACATTAATAATTCTTTCATATTTCAATACCTTCCTTTTACACACTTTTTGAAATGTCTACTTTTAGATATGTAATCGTTTAGATACTTTTCAAAACTAATATAAGACGCTTTGATTGAGATTTTAATACGTTTTCTTAAATTACGAAAAACAATGATACTTTACCTTAGATGAAGACTGGAAGCATTCAGTAGCAGCGGATTTGACGCACCGTCGGTTATCAATTTCCATAATGACTTTAGTTCTATAAAAGCAACAATAAAGAATTATTTTAACAAAGGAATTTCAATAAAATCATATATCATACATCAATTTTAAGAAGATACAGTGGAATCTCCGTATAACGAAATCGCTTGGTTCCAGTTGAAAAATTCGCTATAGAGAAAATTTCGTTATACGGAGATTAAAGATTTTTGAAGTTACTTAAGTAAATGTTACAAACCTTTTAGTATGTGCGATAAGTTCAAAAGTATTTAATTATGACTTTCAATTGAAAATGAAGTAATATTTATTATAAATTTGTTAAAATTATACTGATTTTTACTGTATAAATAAAATGCTCAAAAGTGAAGACAATTCACCAATTTAGAGAATAATATGTACTAGTACGGATAAACATAAAATGCGTATTATCACATCCATTTGCTGTTTCCACCCCGATTCTTGGAATCTTGACCCGTAAAAATGTTTCTCACTCTGTAGAAACCCAGGTCCCCACAACTGCATTACCCTTCACATAGCATTCTACTGTTATGTGTTATCGCTGGAATGAACAATGCGAGTGGTTCCAGAAACAGGCACGTGTGAGCGATTTGTTTGCACAGAAATTAGCAACTTTCTCCAAAAATGACAAAAATCGAAAAGATAAAGGTCTGAAAAAATTCGTTATAGGGAGACAACCACTTCGTTATATGGAGAATATTTTGAATGTTATTTAACATTCCGATTAAAAATTTCGTTATAGGGAGAAATTCGCTGTAGGAAGACTTCGTTGTAGGGAGATTCTACTGCACCTTTAATTTAGAATAAGTGGGAAAACCCTTTTTTTTACTTACCCAGTTTTTGCATGTTTTCTGTGGTAACTAACTGGGACATCTTTAGCTTGCCAAGGATAAATCATAGGATTACCATCGTTATCCTTCTTGATGCGAACAATTGTCCTTAAAGCGTGCCCAATTTCTCTCAAGAAGGGGACCGAATTGTTTCTGAAAACCTGCGCATAAATGATGCTAATGAATAAAGTGGACTTTGAATTATAAACAATATCTGATACCAAATATTTATAGTATACTTAATCAATCAATTTTCAAATCCAATCATATTTTAATATTGATTGATTATATTTCATTTAAATTCAATCAAATTTTGAGTCAAGGATAGCCCAAACAGCTTGAGAAAGCCCACATTTCGGGTTATAGCCAGGTCTTATTGATATAAACAATTTTTAATATGTTCATCAGGATTTAGTCTGAGAGTGAAGACCTTTTGAAAAATAAAATGACTTTAGCCTAAAAATTGTAGAGTTTTCTAAAAAAAGTTTTTTCTGTCTGAATCGAAGAATACAGAAATTTTTATATTTTACTAGCATTTGTTTTCATATTTATTCTTGTTCTATTTTTAATCAATATTAATAATAATAACGATGATAAAATGGCCGAGCCGACGAAAAGTGATTTTCGTAATCGTATTGAGCTCCAAAAATCTGGTGATTGCTCCAAAAGAGAATCAGCAAAGAGAAATATTTTTTTAAACTTGAATTTACTTAAATGCTAACTGATGAATTGAAGATAAAAATCACAGAAGATTTTCATTGGAACTATTTCTGCAAGTAAAACAACTTATCTGGAATTAAAAAAAAGAGACATCTCAAGCTTACTTCAGGTTCCATCAAAACAACTGCCATCAGAGACCCGTCAGCTAGCATCGGAGGTTCCGATTCGCAATCCAACCCATCCCAGTTGCATTCTTCGTTATTGCATCCATAATCACAGTAGCCATTGCCGTAATTTTTCAGGCAATATGTGTCATAATGCTCACTAAAAAGTTAGAAAGAAAAAAAATTATCTTACAAGATATAACAAGATTTCTGAAAGTGAAATTTGCAATTAACATTTTTGCAGTTGTTGAAATAAACAGTGAAAGGGAAGTTTCATGCAAACGTTTCGATTTAACAGGAAATTTAAGAAGAAAAAAATGTTTTGTGTATAGTTATTAAAAGGTTAATCAGGTATGACAAAGTAATCATTAAGCACTACACCACATTTTAAACAGATTTTGAATGAGCATCTAATTGCACAATAATAATGAAATTATTACTCAAATATAATCCGCCACATTTGTATGCTATTTTTTAACCGCAGAGCAACTTCAATAGCTAACATTATTGATCAAAAGTAAAGCTAAATTCTATATACGCAGGTTATTTATAAAAGGTTTCTAAAAGCATTATTAAATATTTGAAAAATGATTAAGAGTGAAAACGCAATGTAATGAAAAATTAAACGAATTTTATCATTCTTCTAAAATAAATAAGCACATTTGAATCGCAAAAAATGACTATCGATATATATCTACATATACTTACTTGCAAGGCAGTAGTTTTTGCTCACAATCAAAACCATCAAAAAGACAATCTATGTTATTGCATTCCACATTACACTCATCATTACGGAAAACATCCCAACAGTTTATTGGTGCTGTACAATTCATCCATGGGTTCATACCTAATACATCAATTTAAGGAATTAATATTTGAATACAATTAACAGCAAAAGGCTAGACTACACACAGGAAAAATAATTTAAACTACTCAGAATCAATACAGAATCTTCAGCTTACCTAAAGAGCAGTCACCTCCATCAAAATTGCATTCTCTATTATTGCATTCTTCATTACATTTTCTATTTCCAGATTTTTTGTAACACTCGTTGATTTCACATCTGTCGTAATTGTCATTATCATTTGTCCGTAAAATGGTACCAGGTTTCAGGTAAACTCCGGTTCCTCCCACGAATGAAGAATCATAGACACTGCACCGAGCGCCATTCCAGTTTTCGGGGCACACACATTCATATTTTCCTTTAAAAAATGAATCCATGAGATACTGTAGATAATGAAAAATAGCAAAGAGAGGACAGACAGGGGAACAGGAAGGAACGAAATAAAATGAAGTTCAAACACAATTACAACTTACCGATTCTATTGTGGCATGTCCCACCATTTAAGCAAGGAGATGAATTACATTCATTGTATGTATCTATCTCACAATTATGGCCACCAGCTCCAGATGGACATACACAGGCATAACCATGTCTTCTTGGACGGCACTGGCCGCCATTTTTGCAAGGATTTCCAGTACAAGAATTGTTGGAATATTCACAGCTGTCTCCATAAAATCCCTGCAGTAAGATTTGGTGATTAGATACTTCTTGCAGAGGAAGCATGATAGATTCATATCATAAAATAGATAGCAAACTTTTATAACTAGTCGCATTTATTGATTAATAAACAAAAATGTTTAATTAAAGCATAAAAATGAACAGAAATATTTAACTAGAATATAAAAAAACTATATCAATTGTATAAATTAAAAGACTTCAATGCAGCACAACAGTTTTAAATGCTCAAAGTCAATATTCGAATTCGTATTTGAAAAGAATGCAGAAAAGTATAAAAGGTATTCAAAATGTTTACCGGATGATTTCAGAATGATTATTTTCAATCAGCCTACGCACAAAATTTGCACCATATCGTATTAAATAATATTTTATAGATTTTTTTTTTGATAATAATATAAACCAGACGGAAGAAAGTGGGCTTTATGAAGCTTGCTTCTTATAAGCATCAAATCACCATTAATTCAAATTCTACGACATCCAAATATAGCAAAAATTACTAAGTTTATCACCTTTTTTCTATTATTAATCTTTTCCTGCAAGTTGATTATATTTCTTTTATTCGTATGGAAGCAAGGGTAAAACAGTTCATAAAATATTTAAAGCAGTTTTCATATGGTATAGCATGATTAAACGAATTTCGAGCATAAGAATTTTGGGATTAGTAATAGTAACTGAAGTTACTACTAGAAAACAGCAAAAAAGCTTCCCAAAACTATCAATGAATTCACATGACGTCAAGGTCACATGATAAAGATAACCGGGGAGGTAATCTAACTTCACGTTTTTTTAAGCTGTGTTGTGGTGCCACGTCTTTTTCCTCCTGTCAGGATGATTCCAAAATTAAATTGCCCATGTTCACTTCAGCTGACAGCGTAAACATGACTGCGTTAGTTCGAATAAAGATCATATATTACAAAAAAAACAAAAAAACACCATTATGCAACATCGAATGCAATAAGCGATACAATTAAAGATTATCTTTCTAAGTCTTAATACTTCTACAAAACATTTTAAAAAAGGAAAATTACCTCAGCACAAATGCACATGTGACCCTGAGCAACACTTGAGCAAACTCCACCATTCAAACATGGACTGGATGAACAAAAGTCGACCCTCAGTTCACAGTGACGGCCCATAAAACCAGGCTTGCAGTCGCAGCGATAGTCATTCACTAATTGCACACAATCTTGTGTGCCAGTCGAGTAGCAAGGATTGGATAAACATTCGTTCACATCTCCTTCACACCTGAAAATTAATAAAGATTATTTAAGAGGACAGATTTCAAAAAGAAAAAAAAGCATAATAACTTCAGTATGAACCACTGAATATACAATCAATTGCTTTTATTTACAAAAGTAATTAAAAGCGCAAAAGGATTTTTTTTATCTTTTCACTCAGCTACTTTAAGTTTTGAAAAATGAGTTAATGGAGAACTCATGAAAAATTAATAAGAATATTTTCCAGAGACTTAGTTTTGGATCTTGAGTTCTGTTTGAAAGCTAAGGTAAGTGAATCTTCAGTTAATATTGTTCCAGTAGTTGAAAAGAGCAGTTTTAAATTTAACTTGGAAAATATATGAAACAAGTGCGACCTAAAAATATGATTTGCTTCCTATTTGGACAGCACTCGATAAAAACTCGCAAAGAATTCAACTCCTCATTTTTTTAAGTATACTGGTACTAATTAGCTAAAAAATGCGATTTACTCGCAGAACAATACAAATCAATCAATGCACTCTTCTGTAATTATATGCTGACACATCTATCAGATTTTTCTTAATTAAAGCTCTATGTTTATTTACACATATGACTGTAAATGCATTTTTGCTTCAGCAGAAAATAATAATAAAAAGATTCCTTGACAAATATACGTCGATTAATAAATGAAAAAGGGCAATATTAACAGAGCCGGCTAGAAGAAATGTTTCAGCTTTAGTAATAAGCACTGATATATTGAAAAGAAACAAATGCAAGCTATTGAATTAAAATTAAAGCCCATTTACCTAGGACCGACAAATCCAGGTGGACACTGACACTCATAATTGCCAACTTTATCAATGCACGTGCCTCCATGGTGGCAAGCTCCATCGAAGCATTCATTAACATTGATCTCACACAATACGCCTTGAGTGCCATGGGGACAGGAGCAGACGAAATTGTTTACCAAATCATGGCAAGTTCCTCCATTTCGGCAGCGGTTTGGCGTGCAGTCATCGATGTTGTGTTCACAGTTGATGCCTAAGACAATAAATAATAAGAATTTTATAAAAATGTTCAAAAACCAAACAATGACATACCGCAAAGCAAAAGAAATCTATAAAATGCCCATTTCATAATGACATTACCTTGGAAACCAGGAAGACACGTGCAAGAATAATGGCCAACAAGATCGTTACATGTAGCTCCGTTATGGCATGGTTGTGAGGCACACTCGTTGATTTCATGCTGGCAGTAGCTTCCCTCATAGCCAGGGGTACAAATACATCTGTGACTGTTGCCCTGGTTCTCACATCTTCCTCCATTTTTGCACAAATCTTTGACAGATATATCTACAAAAATTCAAACAGGTTAAATAATTCTAAATCCATAATAGAAAGGTGGTTAAATAATGAAGTGACAATTATTAGATTCAAAGTTCTGGAGATAAATATGAACAGACACTAACGTGGCAACATTTTAATTCTTACCTTTCTGCAATGCAGCGTCATTGCATGACACCATACTAACGTCACAAAGATGCCCGGTCCAACCAGGTTTGCAAGTGCACCCATAAGTGTTGTTTATTTGTTTACAGGTGGCACCATTCAAGCAAGGATTTTGACTGCACCAATCGACAAAATTCTAAAAAGGAAAGAATATAATGAAATTTAATTCACCCTTTTCAGAAGAAAGAGAAATGAGGTAAAATATAGAGTGCATCGATCTAAAAAATATATATTTAGTTTATATACCAAAACCCGAATTGTCTAATGAGTCTTACCGAAGAATCAGTCAGACTTTTGCCACAAATACCTACACCATAAAGCATTTGTACTTATGTATTGTGACAAGAAAAAGGGAACACATGCTAAATTATTAAAAACATTTTCATTAATACT
Organism: Araneus ventricosus; assembly: GCA_013235015.1. Lineage (NCBI taxonomy): Eukaryota > Metazoa > Arthropoda > Arachnida > Araneae > Araneidae > Araneus > Araneus ventricosus. The sequence goes on from BGPR01000132.1 coordinate 58,771, forward strand.
GAATTCATCATACAGTACTAAAGACATTTTTATTGAAACGATGTTGAAAAGATGAAAAAAACGATTTCAATATTATTCTGAATTAATAAGAGCTTAACTATAAAAAATCTAACTCTATTAACACGAATAGGAATAAATCAAAAGCGATAAGGAAAAACCACACAAAATTAAAACATATTTTGGCTTACCTCACACTGTAAACCAGTGTATCCAAATGGACAATGGCATGTAAACGATCCAACATGATCCACACAAGTTGCTCCATGTCGACAAGGATGAGATTCACATTCATTAATGTGGTACTGGCAGTTGCTTCCAGTGTAACCCGGTGCACACTTGCATGTGTAGTTGTTAATTCCATCAATGCATGTGCCGCCATTAACACATGAGCTAAGAAGGAAAATTAATTATATATTTAATGCGCAAAAAATATTCAAGAAGTAATACCCCCAAAATTGGAAAAGATTAATTATCATCTTCGTCGGAATCATTTAAAAAATGATATTAAACAATAAAACCTTTTAAGAGTGAAACTTCTATGTTTGTGCAACTTTCCAAGTCAAAGATAAATATATTGATATTTTATTAATTAATTAAATTTTTTGCCACAAAGTGGTGTTAAATTAATTTTACATAACCCTCTTCATCATCTTAGCCCAGAGAAGGTTAAAAAATATGACTTACCTTAAGTTACAATCTTCATCATTTGTTTGACAGTTCGTTCCACTGAAACCAAGAGGGCATGTGCAAGTGTAACTGTTGACGTAATCGTTGCATGTGGCTCCATTTTTACAAGGGTTTCCAGCACATTCATTGATGTCGATTTCACAATGAACTCCTCCAAAACCATCCACGCAAAGGCACGTGTATTCCCCCACACCGTCCAAGCAAGTACCACCATTTTGACAAGGAACTGGAATTTAAAAACAAAGAAAAATTTAAAAAATATAATAACAATTAGATTAAATACTGGAAAGTTGTTGAATTATCGTTTGTAAGCACTAATTAATTTTTAGAATAAGTATTCATCAGTATTTCATAATAAATTATTACATCTTAACCATCCACCATTACATGTGGATCGATTTTAGTTTAAATGGGGTAGATACAGAAGCAATCTTCAACAGAAGTATTTAAGAAAATATCCGTATCACAGCAAGATTAATGGAACATTTAATATTATGAGAGCTCATATTACAACCAAGTTGTAACTTATTATATTTTAATACTCATTAATGAAAATAATCGTGGTAACAGTAAGGATATTTTTCAATACAATGTCATGAAAACTTTCAAAATTTATGACTTACATGACGCACAATCATCAGTGTTTACCAAACAGTCCCTTCCTTCAAACCCTTTTGCACAGTTGCATGTGTAGGAGCCATTGGTATTTATGCAAGTCGCGCCATTGCGACACGGTGAGGACAAAGCACATTCATCTATGTCTTCATCACATAAACGACCTGTTAACATAAAATAACATTTCATTTTAGGTGCAAGAAAACATACACATTATTCTTCACAGACATGTTTTTTTTTTAAAATAAGAACAAGTCTTAGATGTGAATATTTTGCAAAGAATTTCAATAAAAAGATGCAATTTTACAATATGCAATAATTAACTTTTATTCTTGGGGGGGGGGCACTTCTGCAATAATAAACTTCATACAAAAATTGTATATTAAATACCTAGTTATTAATTTAAACAATTAGCAATCTAAACTGAGATATATTGTCCTTTAATTTTTTTAGTATTTTAAATTCTTCAGCGAAATTATAATTATTTAATTGAATATTAAAAATATAAATTACGTTTCAGATTTCAAGATTCAACAAGTGATTCTCCCTTTCTATAGAAAGTATAGTTTCTATAAATAATTACTGTAACTATATGAAGCACTACATCATGCACATTTTTCAACGGAATTGTGAATTTTAATTTAAAATTGTACAAATGAATAAAAACTAAGTTAATAAATTTACTAAATACAAGTAAATAAATCTTAATAGCTAAGCAAAATCATAAATTATTTTTTATGGCCCATTACTTACCAGTGTATCCAATGCTACAACTACAGGCAAAATCCTGATAGTTAAAAGATGGCATGCATTTTGCGTTATTTTTACATCTATTCGGCCTGCATGGGTCCAGTTCTACTTCGCAGTTGGTTCCGGTGTAGGGCACTTCACACACACACTGGTAAGCATTCACCAAGTCAATGCAAGACCCGCCATTGAGACAAGAGTCTGGAGAACAGTCATCGATGTTGCTTTCACAGTTCCTGCCGGAGTAACCAGGAAGGCAAGTGCAACTGTAACTGGCCAGTGAATCTCGGCAACTTCCGCCATGTTGGCAAGGGTTGGACTG
>BGPR01000132.1:61151-91222 GCA_013235015.1 Araneus ventricosus
CTAAGTAGTGTTTAGGGTAAAGCCTCTCTTTTGTAGGTGAACAATACTCATATACTGAGGGACAATATATCGATTAAAAAAATACTTCCTTCCACAGAAAAAACTAACAATTCATTGTTCATCGACAATGCTCATCAAAATTTCACGTTCACTTTTTAAAAGCATAGATCAGTAGTCTTTTGTCTGATTGGCTTATGAGAGGGAACTATCCAAAAAATATTACTTGACCTACAAATAGTTAAAGGCATGAGGTCCCTCTAATTACACCCACATATGATTTCTTGCAAGGAGGAAATAAAACTAGACTATGTGAAATCAAACATTAAGTTTGAAAACCTACTGACACCGATATTTCAACACTGCTTTGTTTGAAAATCCGAACGAACTTTGTACAGCATCTCTAGCACTTCCAACAAGACGCTGTTAGCTTGGAAGGAACAGAGGAAAAGAAAGAAAAAACACCTGCAATCAAGTGAGGTGAAAGTGCGGGGGAAGGAAAAAAAGAACCCCCCTCGAACTTCTTTCATTCTTCCGTCAATCCTGCCGAGCAAGGTGCATAAAGGGTCAAGTGAAACAACCATAGTCCACGGCTAGGTCCATTACCAAGATGGTTGCTCCGGGTTCACAAACTTTCAGCTCAGCAATTACATGAGCTTTTGAGTTGAGTACCACCCGTGCTAACCTTTATCATAAACCAGACGATTACTTTGAATTTTGCTTTTTTGCTTTTTAAGAATGAAAAGAAGAAAGCAAACACATATTTGCTTAGGAAAAATTCCTCGATAACAGACAAGAATGTCGCACGAAGCAAGCATAACTTTTGAATTGATGTGATCGGCAGGTTTCTCATTGGACGAATCGAAAAGCCAATAAACTAATAGGAAATACCTAGAAGTAAAATAAATAAATTAAAAAAATCATTAAAAAACCTCACTAAACTAAAGAATTTTTGGAGGAAGTATAAATATCCTTTAGAAATGACAATTTTCTTTATTGTGTGTCACTGTAAACGGCAGTAATAAATCTGCTTCTAAATGAAAAATATCCACGTTGCTTCTACAAGCAAGAAGAGAGAAGCAATATATATACGAAAATATATGAAAGTACATATAGCTCCTGTGCATGCCATTGACTATGCCGGGTATATCAGCTAGTTTTATATAAAGATAAGAATGATTCTAGTTGCTGCAGTTACAAAATTGTTAAGCAAATAAACAAAACAATGCTATAAAAAAACGGTAGCGACTGAAGTTCTGCATTAAGTTAAGTTCTCAGAGAATCTGGAGCAAGAAACATCATACCTCCATGTTAATAAGGGGGAAGAATTAATTAAAAACGTTTGAATTTGAAAAATTCATTCATTTCTCAAAAAGTAAATGCTTTTATTTTTATTTGAAAAAAAAACCTGGATAATATAAAATAATATAAACGTGAAAGCAATTCTATAAATTACGCTGGCATAATGAAGTACAAAATATTGCTGCCCCTGTTTTGTCGAAGGAAAATTTCTCACCTTCCGATGAAACTGGAATGCAAAAACTAGGCTCATGCAGAACTTCAGAATCTACCAAGACTAAAGAAATCAAAATTTTAAAAACATTTTGGAAATTATTTTTATACCTGGCATACAAACGCAACGGAAGCCACCTCTCTCATCCAAGCACGTTCCTTCATTCTGGCATGGATTCGAATCGCATTCGTTTATATTTATCTCGCATCTCGGACCCGTGAAACCTTTGGTGCAGTTGCAACTAAAAGAGCCAGGGATATTGACGCATTTCCCATCGTGCTCGCAAGGGTATCCTGTGAAAAAACAAGAAAAGATTTTAAAAAATGACGAAACATTTTTGAAAAAGAAACTGTGATTAGCAGACAAGGAATCGATTACATTACCTTCTTCACATTCATCGACATCTTCAGTACAGTCAGTTCCCTTGAAACCATTTGGACATGAACAAATGTACGTTCCATCAATAGGACTCGTATCGCACATTGCCCCGGCATGGCATGGGTCACTTGCGCATGCGTCATCCAGGTGACAAAGAAGACCTAAAGAATCACACAGCACAGTCAGGCATAGTTACAAATAAGAAAAGAGCAATTCCTGTTTCAAAAAATGTCAGTCAAAATTCGGGTTACCTGTTTTCCCTGGGGCGCACTGGCAATAAAAAGATCCAACTCTATCATGGCAAGTAGCACCGTTGAAACAGGCAGCTACAGCACAATCGTCAATATTTTCCGAGCAGTCGTGGCCAGTCCATCCGTTTACACAAATACAAGTAAAACCACCAATGGTATTCGTGCAAGTAGCTCCATTCTTACACACACTGGGCCTCAAAGCACATTCGTCAACGTCTTTGCTGCAGTAAGTTCCTACAGAAAATATAAATGCCGTCAATTCGTAATCCAACCTTTTAGATGAGTTGCAAATATGAAAAACTGAAGCTGCATCAAAAACTTAAATAGCATTTCATAGTCGTAACGTTTTCTTATAACACTTAATTTAAATTTTTGGTAGCCCTTTTGATTTCACTATTCTTCAGTTTATTATTTCTTATTTACTGAAGAGGAAAAGTTTCAAACAGTTTTTATCCTGGAATACATTCCCTACCCAAAAAACCATATTATACCGTATCATCTTCCGATACGTATTTTAAGCTCTCAAAAAAGTTTAGTTACGAACAGTTTTCATTACTCTAAAACACAATTGGGCACAATGACTTTAAAATGGGAAAATAAAATTGCTTTATCGGCTTCCCAAATTCGATAATAAAAACACTAAAGGCTATTCCATGTAAGGAGAGATAAAATCTAAACACGGAATTTTTTAAATGTAATTAATTGTTAACTTCTAAAAGGTAGAATATAGATTTGAATATTCAAAAATTACTGATAAAATATTGCAAATATCAACTTCATTTTCATAAAACATGATTCAATTTTCTTTATTTAATTTAATTAGTCTCTCCAATTATATCCCTGCTCCTATCAATTTTTCCGACACAAAGAATTAATTTATAGGAAGGCAATTTCACAATGGCTCATAATTCATTTCATTACGGGCAATTTAATCATTGAGATTGCGCTCTAGAAAAAATCCAAGTGTAATAAAAATTAATCGGTTACACATATAAAAAATACAGAGTAATAGTATTTATTTTTAAATTACCTGTATAATTCGGTGGGCAATGGCAAGTGTAACCATTGACCCCATCTATACAAGTGGCACCATTTTGACAAAGATTCCCGGGACAGTCATTGATGTTCACTTCGCAATTCGTGCCAGTGAATCCTGAAAAGACAGTAGTAATTAGTCTTCATGAAATATACAGAGAAGTAAATGGCTCATAAAAGAAACAATAAATCCACATTTAGAGACATACAGAATTTTTTGTGAAAGAAAAATTTATTCATTATGCCCATATATTGTCATCACAATTTAAATGTCTTTCAAAATGATCTTGTGTTGAGACACAGAATGGAGTCACTTCATGCTGTCGCATGATACAAGACGAGCGAGTCGCGCTTATTTTGAAATCCATTAAGCTTCTTGCATGAGGAAAAAGGAAATACAGTAGAGCCCCGGGAATCTGAACTAATTGGGGCTGGCCTCTGTTCGGATTACGGGAAATTCGGTAAAATACTCTTCATAAACCAAATTCAACAGAGTATATTGACTCTGGGTGCTCTGTGCAGGCGTACGGAGAGAGCACGCGGTGACTTGCAAGGTACAGTGGCAAACAAGTTGAGGGTAAAAAGAAGACACCTGATTTTGTTTCGACTAATTAAGGTGATGTATTAATTTTTAAAGACATATTAAAGTCTCCTTTTAAGTTAGGAATAAACATTAGTTTTGTTTCTGACTTGTAATTGTTATTTCCCCTTCATTTTTCAGAAAATTAAAATATATCCATAAGTTCGGATTCCTGGGGTTCTGCTGTAGTCTGAACACAGACTGACGTAATACAAAGTACAGTAAAAAGCGATGATATATGCGATGACTTTTACCACGTGACTGACCCAACTGGTTTCCAAAGAACCAAAATCATTTTGAAATAAAAAATGCTATTTCACATTAAATCGTATAATATTCTAAACCATGGTCTTTAAATTTTTCCCACTAGCAATCCCTTTTTAATACAAATAATCGCAAGATCTCCTTCCTGGTCCAATATTTTTCATGACCCAATAAAAAATTCAAATGAAACAGTCACTAACGATAAATGAAAAAAAAGTTCAATTAATGTAGTTTTAATTAATTATAAAGGCATGTCTCAATCAAGAAGGTTTTTCCTACCGATTTCTTTTTATCATTTTTGATTCGTAATATTACAGAATATTTCACGATCCCCGTAATGGTACTTGCGAACTGAACATCTTTTCCATACTTACTGAAATTTAACAGCAGCCAGAAATCACTATTCATTTTCGAAACACGTTTAATTGAAATATAAAATCATGAAAGAACGGGCAATCAATAACTTCTGATTACTATCTGGCGATACAAACCAGCAGGATTGACGGAAGACGACGAATCACAATAATAATACGAAAGGAGATGAGATTCTGAAAGTCACTCATACAGGCCAGGCCTACTATTGAAATGGAGCCAAGACTCCGTTTGCGAACAATGCATGATAAAGCTTCATAATGACAGGGCGGAATCTGATCTTGATCTCCAAAGATTGTTTCCGTTTCATTTCGTATAAGGTTCGTGATTTTTTTTATTATCAACTTCTATTTTATTTTCCTGTATGAGTGAGGATATTTGATTTCAAATAGCTTCGAATTCTTCAAACGTAAAGAGCAGCATAAGGAAATCAGGGGTCGATCCAGATATTTTTTTTAGGGGCCCATTTTTGTGGGAAAATTTTTTTTTTGAAAAAAATTTATTTTCGTGAATTTTTTTTTTTTTTTTATCATTTAAAACATTCAATTTTAGCAGTCATATTTCTACATTTTATGTAAATTTCAGTTTTGTGAAGGGCCGTTTTTATGACGTGGAATTTTGTGAAGGGGATGCAAAACGGCCCCAATTTTCGCCTGGATCAACCCATGGAAAGTAACAGATCGTCAGTGGCGGCGACTCGGGAGGGGGCAGGGGTTTGGACTCCCACTCCGACCCCATTTTTTGCTGAAAAAATTTAATTTTTATTTCATTTTAGCTGTTTCAAACTAGGAATTAGAGAAAAAAAACAATACCCCTTATACTTCCAGATTCTTTTAGGGGACTCTAAATTTTCTGCCCTCCCCACTTTTGCCACCCAGTCTCCTCTACTCCAGACCGTTCTGTATTTAATAAAATAAAAATAATATTCCCTCTAATAATGTTTCTCTCACTAATAATGCACTAAATGTTAATAAGATTTCTTCAGAAACGGACTCGGCCATTCCAGGTAAAATTTAATTATATTCCGAATTGCATCCAACAGAAATTAAAAGAAATCGAATATGATTCCCATTTCTGATCAAACAGAATTCGGATAACGAATTAATTAATCATCAGAAATGAAAATCGGATGGTGACAAAGTCTATTCAAAAAAAGTATAGGAGAGTATTCGTTGCAAAAGCATGCTTTAGACTGCCAACGTAAAACAGACACGCACAAAATTCAATTTCAATTCGTATTCATGTGATACTCATCAAATACGCCACACCAATTTAATTTTAGAGTCTGTTGTGCATCTTCCAGAAAGAAAAGCGTTAATACAATGTTGATTTATATGTTAGATGACATGCACCACGCGACTCTTAACGTCATGTGAAATGAGCTTATTAAAACAAGGGAGTGATGAAGCTCGATATTTCAGACAAAGAACAAAAATTTTGAAAAACAAGCTATTGATGCGTTATTTTCCCTAGGCCTATTAACCCTATTAACCCTAGGCGATCATCGGATGCCTAGAACTGCAAGGGGCCCAAAAAACCTGGAGAACAATTACTAAACTTACTTTTGCAGTATGCTCTAAATGCTTTTGTCTCTTACATTTTTAGAATAGCTGAAATAATTCTGAATTCTATCCGTTGTAACATCATTATCTCATGTTTTCACATGGGCCCTTCAGAATATCAACCACCGAGGCTTCCAATCGCCCTTATCTGGTTCTGATTCTAATTCGTCTTACCAAATGACAAATCAGATTCTTCACTGTTCTCAATTTTGGTAGTGCATCTGATTCCATTTTTGAAAAATCATATAACAGAATATATACTGACAGAATGATGAGATTTATGATCATCCCTTGAGAAGACGCTGTTGAAATAACTCATCTTAAATGCTCGTCATGCCCCAAATAAAAAATTTAACCTTCGACGAAGCCTTTCCACAAAGAAAAGGATGACTCAAACACTTTAAATCTCAGACACAGACAGATCCTTGGGTGTCGACAAGAAGACAAGTTGACGGGAAAGGGAAATTTCCAACGATCCCGCCAGAAATTCTTGTCGAAGGAATAACGCATGGTGGTAACAGCGAGAACAGACATCCCCGGCGCAATAAAAAGTAAAAGGTCGAGGCATCAGAAGAACTGGTCGAAGAAGGATGTGAAGATAGGGTGGAGGTAATGTTATGCAGAGTTTTCTTGAGTAATGGCTTCAAAGGTGAGGGTGGATGATAAGATCTCCCGTGGATTCGTCTCTGACCTCGCGCAGAGCCGAACCCCTTTCTTGGAAGAAACCTATTCTTATGCAACGCCCAACCAGCCCATTCTTTCTTCAAAAAGGGATGGCTCAAACTGAAAGGATTAATCCTCTTTGAAAAGGGTTGGTCTATAAGAAGAGAACGTGAATTTCTGGCTGCAGGATTTAGAAGGTAAACAAGAAAATGAGAGTTCTCCAAGGGGTAACAAAACTTTCTATCGCGTGATCTTGAGAAATTTAATGGTTTTCTCCATTCATTGGAAATTTCACGCCATTGTATAATTGATATAGCTATCCTACCTTTTATTAAGATGGAGTCTTGTTTGCTGATCAATGATTTGAGCGAAGTTAAGTCCACAATATTTTTTAAACGAAAATAAGTAAATACACCACTAACATAACTTATTCAGTTAGCAACAGAGATGGGTCCAAATCTTAAATGCTTTTCCTAAGGTCATAAATTTATCACCCTTGTTTTATACTTTGATTGTAAAACAGAATATGTTTTCGACAACTCTATGAAGATTAATATTTGTTTTGCCTTTGCGAATTGGATATTAAAGGACAACCAAATGTATATTTTTATACTAACAGTATAAAATGTCTATAAAAATTTTGCTTTATAATAACAATAGATAAATTCAGAAGTCAACTGATGTCGAAGGTAAAGACTTAGTGATTATGCTATTTGAATTTCAGCAATTGAAGCCAATTTTATCCCTAACTGTTATTCTGTTTGAACAGTAAAGTGATTTTGTTGAATCATAACACGATTTAAAATTGCGAGATATTATATCGAATTTTATGACCAAAAAACAAATTGTTTCTCAACAGCATTGCTAAATCTGGTTGTTGCGCCAAAACATCTCAACTAACCAGCCACACCATTTATCCAAGGCAAATCATATGAATGGTTTTTAATCGTGTCCCTCATTTTAATATAAAATTTACGCAAAATTATGCACTGGTATGACTATTAACCATCGATCAACAAACACTGAAAGGCTTATATGTGACATCTTTTGGCGCATAACCTGCTCGCATTGAGCACACAGTCCCCACTCACAATAAATCTCTTTTGTCCAAGATCGGAACCTTTCCCACGCAACGGAGATATCTCGCGGAGTTAACGGACCGGCTGATTGCATCACAATGGACGAAACCCGCTAGACACAACAAAGGAAAATCACAACAGTTAAGCTGGATATAACTGCGATGATACCATGTTAATGTGGCAGTTGAGAGGAAAGTTAACGTATGATTTGGGTGAGATTCTTTCCACAAGATAAAGAAATTCGATGAATCACGGGGCATGTTTCTGTGGTTGCAGGGTTTTTATTCTTTCTAATTAAAGCTATTTTTGTTTCTAATGGTGAAAAGGCACAGGAAGGAATTGTCTCTCCATAATCGATTAAATCGCCAGAGTAGGAAAACGAGTTACAAAACGGGGAATCTACAGACTGGATCTTAATTTTCTGTAATTTATTGGTATCACATTGCATATGTAAACGAAACAAACTTAAAGACAGTTCACAGTTTATTTATTTATTTCAAGAATGATGTCTGCATACAGTCGTTTGAAATTCGAGACTTGATAATAAAAGAATGTTTGCCAAGAATCTACCATCCATCGCGTCTTCATTAATTATAGACTACGGCTAAGGTAATCAGTAACAAAGCATTTCTTTTTTCAGTCCTCTTAAAAATATCATTAAAAGTTTCGTTAAAATTTTTCCCAAATGAATTTCGAAATCATTTGAGGAGATATAAAATTTAATAAGAAGCAAAAAAATACACTAGTAACAACGAAGTAAAGCAATCAAATAAGTAAAAAAAGAGAGGGGATATTGTAGGAATTTATTGATATACTTTATATAAATTAACTTCTTATTCTGAAGGTACATCCGATTCTGAATCACTGAATGAATGAATTACACCTGATTTGAGTTTACTTTAATTCGTAATAAAGTTACTTAATACAAATACTCTCAATTCCTCAGATTTATCCTATTATGATAATCATAATAAACTGTTATGGAGATGTAACTACGTGAGAAGTTTTTTAATTACTATCTTTAACCACTCATTTTATTTCGCATTTATTCTTTCAACAGACAGCAGTATTCCAGATCTCATACAATATTTTCGCACCTCATTCAGCTAAAGATAACCACTGGAAATAAATTCTTTGCAGAATAAATAAACAAATAAACAACAGATGCACATCACACTACAAAGTGCCACGTAGCGAACACGAAGTGCATTACGATAAGCAAAAATGTCTAGTGAATGCACGATGCATTGCCATCTACAAATCTACAGCCATAAACACAGCAGTCGGACTTGCCAATGTCGAAACCAAAAGAGAAATAATAATAAACTATCCCGTGGGTGTGAAACTAGAGCTATTTCTCCGGTATTTCTACCTGTGAATCAAGGTGTGGCCATCCTAGAATGGCAAAAACTTATCAAGAATGCTCTCATGCCATCAAGGCACTATCAAAACGATTACCCAACTGGGGAAAGAAAAAAAAAGACAGAACGGTCTCAACGACAAACTGAGTGCTCTCCAACAAACAGGCACTACTTTATAGCGCCTCTCTGTCCAATGGAAAAGAAATAAATCTTGGGTCAGATGAATCCCCGCCCTTGCCAGTGTCAAAAGGCCTCTAAATTGATGGCGCTTCCGAGAATCCAAGAACGTAGGGTGTGATAGTGGAGAAGTGAAAACAAGAGGAAACGACCTCTACACAATAAATTACTATTATCTTAATTATTTTATGTGCTATTTCCAACACTTTTTTTTCTACATGAGACAATTTTCGGTTTTCACATTTTATATTAAAATACAAAGCAGAAATGAAGTTTCATGTAGACGCCTGCTGCCAAGACATTTCAAAGGAATGAAGTAAAATAACCTCAAATTAAATGCGCAAGCATCCTATTTTTCTGAAGTATAAAATATTTACGTGGGGGGGGGACAAAATAAGTTTACTACCCTTCCGCATAGGGTATGAATTAATTAATATAACTTTTTTGCCGCAATCTATGGTTCTCTTTGGGTCCCAAGTTTCCGTATCAACACTCATCGGGCTACCTTTGAGTGATTTTTGTTGACTTTTATTCTTTCTATTGATTTTTGGATTTTTATACACTCAATATCGAAATACGTATGCGCTGTTTACAAGTATTTACTATTTTCAATGATGTCATTTTATTTTTGTTAACAAAATGTATGCTTTCTTATTTCGGTTTCAATAATTAATCTCTTCGAATATTTTTTTTCTTTTTATCTCTCCGTCCCATAAGTTAAGAATCTCTGCAATAAATATTAAAGGAAAATAATTTAAATTTTATGACAAAAGAATTTTATTTCATTATCATTTATACAAAAAAATTAAACAGATAAATCTTATGCCGAATTTGTATTAAAATTACAGGGATTTTTGAACAATATTAATAACACGAATAAGTAAAACGAACGGACAATAGCATGGATTTATAACAATGCGTTCATTAACAGAAAGACGTGGAAATTTTAAAATCATATATATTTACTACTCTAAAATCAATTGAGTCTCGTTCTTTTGCGGCGTATAAACGCTATCTACCAAATCCATCATACCACCAACGCTCGAAGGTATGAATCCATAATTTTTGTAAAGGTTTGGATGGGCGTAGCCCATGATATTAAAGTTCCGATGGATAAGCAAACAAATAAACAAAACATAAACTGTATAATAGTGGGAAGGCAATTGTAAGGTTTGCAGCGAGGGGGTCATGGAACTTGTATATTCCAAAGTCCAGTTCGAAAGCTGCTTGGTGGGTGGACTCTCCTCTCGATTCGAAGAGCTGGGAAGCTCGGCAAGGAATGAAATTATTCCTGTTGCTGGAAGGGAGAGGTCAGTTATTATTTTAGTTTTCATCTTCAGCTCTTTGCTGATTGCAGCCTGTCACCGTTTCCGTAGCCACAACCGTTGCTGTAAATGGGTTGTTGCCATTATTATTATTACTAAGACGGTTCAGGTGGAAAGACCCACAGGCTGGGTTATGGGAAATAAGGCTTTGTTCTTCTCCTGCCTGGACGAGATCGGAATACTAAGATTATTATGAGAAGGAGATGATAATTGATGACTGCAGAGTTAGGTGGAAGGGTAGATGAAGAAGGATGAGATATTGTGTGTGTCTGCCGTACACAAAAACAGAGTGGTTATAGGTGTACTGAATTATCGCGGTGTCAATCGCGCTTCGTAAGTAATATTTAACTAGCATCGAAATATGATATTGAGAACACGTTCCAGAAATGATAATTATGAGTTGAATATTTATTTTTGATTGTTTTCATAATGTAACTCAGGCGATAAAGGATTCCAACGACTCAAAGAAACCGACACTAGATGAATTTTAATCCCTTCAAATTATCGAAAAGGGTATATAATTGGTGTATAGTAAAAGACTAATAACCTTATGAAATATATTCCGAAAGTCATTCCTTATTATTAAACCTTGGTAGTTAACTACGAAACTTAATGACGCTGAGCAAAATATATTCAGACTATAATAAAGAAAAGCGTCATTTATTTTATAGGTGTTTTCCTTTTTAAGTCTCCCGTCCATGCTCGCCAAATTCTAAGAAAGCGTGACGTTAATAGTTCAACAAAATCGCCAGTTTTCAAAATTCACCCAAAGACTTAAGGAAGATTCCGATCATCACATATTAAATACAGATACCAATCGTTTCAAAATTCTGGAGACACATAAAATAAAAATTACTGAAATTAAGCACTTTAAGGCTTAAGGGAACTGTCGAAATTAAAATTTCAGCCATCGTGGTTCTTGGACTCTTTATAAATACAAGCAAGATAAATAAAAAGAAATCTGTTGAATAAAAGAATTCTGCAACACTAATTTCTGACAAAGAAATTTCAAATTTAAATTCTAATGGCAAATTTATTTTTCAAACTTCCACTGAACTTTTGCAACCGATAACTTTGCGGATACTGGCACAGGCAAGCTTCGGAAACTTTAAAGAATACTGAATTAACACCTAGCCATCATTCAATGACAAACTTACAACAAAAACATTGAAAAGAACAATTTTCTTTCATTCGCGCACGCTGATGTAATTCTTAAATGTCTTTATCTGCCACAGCAAGGAAGAACATACGTTTCCAATTTCTGTAGATCACAATACGCCCAAAAAAAGTGAGATATAATAATTTCACATCACGTAACCATTCTTATCTTTGTGAGAGACGGGAGAAAAGCAAAATTCAAACTCGTTTCGAAATTTCTGTACCACCATTAACTGAGAATTTGAGAGAGAATAACGTAATGGCGAAACCCACAAAAAGGCATTACAGACAAAAGCCAGGGGTCACTGGTATATGCTCTTGCTGCAGATAAGAATCCCTAAAGAGAATGGCTGGTACCAAACTGAAAAAATCATTCCTTTCCATGGTTTTTATACCAATCCTGGCTATCACACAAGCAATCGCGACTTTCCAAGTCTGAGAAAATGCATAAAAAGCAAAAAGAAAGAACATCGAGCAAGGAAAATCAAAAGAAAAACATTTTAACAGCCTTCCTAAGCGCTGGTTTTCTGGAAGAAAAGAAGCAACAACGCAAAAAAGGGGTTCTGCGTTCAATATTTAATCATCTGGATCCGAAAGAATCCAACTTGTAACAGCAGACGACTGAAAAAACAACACTTAGTTCGGAGACAACTAATGGCGGAAAAAGTGTTGGAATAAAAAAAGTACAAACTAAGTAGTTACTTGTGTATAGTGGTCCTTAGTTTTTTTTTGTCTTCATTTTTTTTTTATTTCACGCTTTATCCATTCGAATGACCGCTAAAATCGCAATAGCTTTCTTTTTCGTCTACACCTTTTCGCATGGTAAGAAGGAACTTGAAATGCTTTTAGAGTTTAATGGATGGGATAGAGATAATCGCCGCATTTTGTGTTGTTAAAGTGCATAGTTCATGTCTTACAAGTTGGAAGTGTCTGAAACTCGGCGCCAAAGAACGGGATATTTGCTAAATATCGGGAAATAAGGAAATAACTACGGACACCCAGTTACAGAAGGATAGCTGCACTTGCGGTATTCATATTTACTAAAGACAGAAAGGAAGCTTAGATCGAATACCGATTTATAGCTATACTAGCTTAAACGATCGGTTCGATTTGTAGTTTATACTGACAGACACTCGTTTTATTCATTATTTTCCTTTAAATAAAACAATCGATTTTTTTAAAATCTAAGAATGAATTTCGAAATTTATTATTTATAATGATGTCTAAGCAAATGATTCCAATAATTGCCAAATGAGTCTTTCAAAAAACGAAACAGAACTTAAACAGATTGCGTTTATAGGTAAACACGTTTCACCCCTTCTAATAATATATGAAATGAAGGAAAAAATGAACAAATAACGTCTATGCTAAGACAGTGATTTCTATATCCATAATTTGATTTTTATTTGCAAAAAAATTACTTAAACCAAGACTTAAATCGAATGATTGAAAATAAAACTTTGATCATATAAGGACAACTCTTAGAAGTTGCCCCTAAGTAACAATTTTAAAAAAAGTTAAAACAGAAAACTCTTTCTTTCCATTGCAGATTTACACATATCTGTTGCTGTTTCCCAAAAAGACCTTTAAAATATAGATTTTACAAAAACATATCTTTTCGATGTCCAGATCTAATGCAAATCTCGTAATAAAATATTGACATCTAAAGAAAGCAACAGGAGAAAACCAGGAGGAGTGGTCTCCCCTAAACTTTCTCGTATACTCCCAACACATGTAGAGGAAAAATAAGCTAAAAGGCAGTAAAACTAACAAGCGTACCTAACACGGTGGAGAAAAAAGAGCGAAACGTCATACCACGAGTTCCAAAGGTCGTGCTTTGACGCGTCAAGGCGGAAGAGTAGAATCAGAAGCCGGTGAGATTACGCAATAGGGCTGCATAAGATTTAAATCAACCAAATTTCCAATTTGAACGCCTTTTTCTAACCGATTGACACAAAAATTGGACACAAATCTACAATTAAGATTAGAAGGCCACATACAAAATTTCATTCATCTAAGTAATTTTGATAAGAAGTTATGGCGTTCAAAAGTATGCGATTATACAGATTCGACAGAAGGTCAACCCTTTGACGGATTTGGCCCAAAATTTTATACTGTCCCACATTTCTGATGACAAAACTGTGTACCAAATTTTATCTATCTAGCTATTTAAGTTTTTGATTTATAGAGTTCCACATGAACGCGGACAGACAGACAGACTTCCCGTTCACGGATTTTGACCAAAATTTGACAGAAACTTACAAATTATGTTTAAAGACCACATACCAAATTTCATTCCCGTATCTCTAAAAGTTTTCCAGTTATCGTGTTCACAGACAGACACACAGGTATAATTCCAAAATTGTGTTTTTCGGACTCAGGGAGGTCTAAAACGTAGAGATTCGTCAAAATCTTCAGTTCGAATTTTTTGACGATTACAATACTTTCTCTTTGTGTACTTGTAAAAATGTAAAAAGGCATAAACAATGTAACAGAATAGACAGTAACAGAAATGCTTACCAGGAGGACAAGAACACTGGTAGTTGAAAGTGTCAACATGTCTGCATGTCCCACCATTCACACATGGACTAGGATCACATGGAATGTATTGAGTATCACAGTTCTGCCCAGTGTATCCAGGAGAACAATTACATCTGCATGAAACATTGCAAATACATCAAGATCACGAAAAGAAACAAATAAAAGTAAATTATAAAGATCATTTATAAAAAATTCAGCCTATTTTACCTGTAAGATCCCACTGTGTTGATGCACCTTCCCTGCACACAAAGGTCTTGCCGACATTCGTCAATGTCTGTGGTACAGTTTGTACCCGTGAATCCGCGAGCACAAGTGCATCGGTAAGTATCCTTCAAGGAGTGGCATGAGGCACCATTTCGACAGGGTTGAGAAGCACAGTGGTCTGGTAACTGGCAATGGCGACCTATGAAATCAGAAACAAGAACTCAGCAACTTATATACAGTCGACGCTCGTTATAACGACCCTCTGCGGCCCACAGCAAAAGGTCTTTATAACGAGTGGACGCTATAGTGGATATAATTAAAAAAATGTACACATGAACGCTCAGCAGTTCCGTAAAAATAGGCGATTTAAGAGATTGCAACAAAATACTCAAATTATTTCTGTCATTGGTATTAAAAATAAAATTTTATCAATTAAAAATATATTTCTAAAACCGATTTTAAAGTAGAAAATAAGGGTGTTATATACTTTCAAAACATTTATTTTCTAAAGAAAAAATCAGAAATGGTTGTGTGTCTTTTCTGTATATGTGATTTTTGCAAAACATAATATTCCATTTCAGTTAAAGATGATAAATAATGTTCTGCATTTTCTTACGTTTCAAAAAAACATTTTAAAGTCTCAAAGCACTTGAAACATTTTTTATTCTAGGCTATTCTAATTTTCGCGCTGTGGTGAGTGGTAATTTAAAGACTCTACATCTTCGAAGATAGGCAATACAATAATCAAGGTAATTTAAGTTTAGGAACATGTTCTTTTTTGGAAAAATACCGGGAAGAGTGTCCTCTGAATTCGGACGTTGTATTGGGATTAGACGACATTGGACGGGCGTTATACCGGAAGTAAAATAACATAGAGTGCACAGTTGGGGATTTTATCACTGGTCGTTATAATGGAATGGTCTTTATAATGTGCGGTCGTTACAACGAGCGTCGACTGTATTTATACCACATTAAATTTCACAATGAGGAATTCTGTAACACGCATAGTCAAATTTGTGGCACTTTCATGCAAAATATATAAATTTTAAAAGGGAATTTAAATTGTGAATACTAATCTTTTTCTAATTATTGAAACTGGAATGTGTTGATATTTTGAGATCAAATAAACCTCTAAATCATTCAAACTCAATAAACCTTTTTCAACAGATCTATTACACTCGTTTGTTTAAATAAATAAATAATATATTTCAATATAATAAATTTCCATAATTTCGCTGTCGGCCATTTAAATACGAAAAAGAATAAGTATTTTTTACAAAAATCAAAATACTTTTTAGCTTATTTCACAAATGGAAACTAAGTTAAACTTAAGAGCTCAAATTACCAATGGACTAACATGGTAATGGTTGTAAGTTGTTTTTTATCCTTTATTTATATATTAGTATTTTTTTGTCACTTTTTGATTTTAATAAACCTGAAATAATAAACCGTAAACGAATCAAAAATTATTCACTAAATGATATTTTTGCATTACATTTGAAAAAACAATGGATTAATTTTTTTAATGAAATGTTTAATTAAATAAAAATTTAGTAAAATTTGCATTTTTTTAACAGAAAGTTCATCAATGAATAAAATTCGATGCAATTTTTTTAGCTTTACTCCGCCAACTATTTCTATCAGCCTACATTAAAATATTTTCAACACCATAAACCAATTAAAAAATCCAGTAAAAGACATAATAATGACCTCTGCAGGATAATCCAATAACAAAATGAAAGAAATACCTCAACATCACATTTCCTGAGGACAAAGCCATCGTTACTTTGTTTGCGCGTGCGTTATTGATGAAGATCTAACGGCTTAAAATGTCTGTAAGCTCAAAGACCCTGCTGATTGCGAAAGCGTGCTTTTGACCCTTCCGTGACATGAAATACGAGTCGAATTATTCCATCCATAATTGTTCATGAATAACCAACCACTCCGCACCGAACAAGCCCTTTTTGAAGAGGACCACCACCACACTCCTTCCTTTCCCTCATGTAACAACTTTCAAACATTAATTACGCGGCATCGTGTTCACAAAAATTCCACGTATTCAGTGTTCATTGACCTTTGGAAAGGTTACAGAGAACACCGGATCGGTTATTTCAATTTCTGCATGTACACAAGCTCGTTAAAAAATGAGAGTTTGCGACAACAAAAAGGACGTCCCCCTTCCACAATTAATCCTGTTAATTAAATGGATTTCGTGGGCCCGCTGAAAAGCGAATCGGACAGGATGGCTCATGGGTAGACAGGGTTCAATGGGTTTCTGTGCAAAGGCTGGAGCTTAAATGTCTATTAGAAGACTTTCTGATTGGAACATTAATCTTGGCTGCGACAAGTACTGGAAAAATAATCCCAACATAAAAAGTGATTAAACTGAATGATAATAAAACCCCATTTCGATTATAATCAGCTCTGGGTGTGTCGGGTGAATAATGCCCAGAAACCGACGGATGCTCCGACATGCTTTGTAAATGGCGTTTAAGTGGACTTTCCTTTAAAAAAAAGTTGACTTGAATGATTGGCAAGCGTGATTAATTTTCCCAAAAGCCAAACTGTTTTATTATAGCACCTCCTGACAATGAAAACGATAATCGTCTGTCACGCCGATGAACCACAGTATCACTGCATGTGTTTGATTTCTTGGAGTTCAAAACTAGAATTATTAATGAATTCGTAAAGAAATTTGTTTCCGTGTTTTTGATTATATGTTATGTAAATAAATGTTTGTGGCATTTATATAAATTGTTTCCCAATAGCAATACGGGAATTTTTTTTAGTTCTGTTATCACATTTATAGGTTTAACTTTCTCTTTCCTTTTCATTTAATAATTATAAGAGTTTTTAAGTTTCAGATAATAATTATCAGAATTTTCTTTTCTCTAATAAATAAAAATATCCACCGGTAAACAGGTAACGCAGCCAAATAATTCTTTACAAAGCGGGGGAAAAAAAGTATCTATTTACGGTAGAAAATACATTACGATATGAAGATAACTTAACTGCAGGAAGTCTACATCATTATACTACATACGTTCCAAGTAAAACATGTAACTTGTATACTAATTAAAAATGGACATTTTTCCACGATTTAAGAATGTCTTTTAGAATGGATAGTACCTTTTTCTTCTTAAACATTACATATATTGTAAGATACAGTTTTAAATAAAAATTAAAATTATTTGAACATTAGATCTTAGCTGTCGTATGTTTCTTAACATTCATTATGTCACCAAATTTTTAGTCTCGTAAATAGACAACAAAGAAAAGGAAAACCTTTTTAATATGAGACCAAACGGTATTCTTCTAAGTGCAACAAATATTATTAAAAACCTATATTCTGACAAACACACAATTATTTATTGTATCTGCATACGTCTCCGGACATTTCTTTTTTTCCCACGGGAATTTCCTAAAACATGTCGAATCCCAACGCAGCATGTCATTATGCACTGCCGGAAACTTAATGAACGATCTGCGTCAACTCAAAAGCAAACGGTTTTCCTGGTCATCTAGAATGCAAGCAGGGGGTAACTTGGCTGTCATTAGTTCAGAGTCTTCAAATGAGATAATGGTCACTTGTGAGGCACCACAAAAGAATCCCGACAATTTCAAGAAACATGACAGATTTTATTGATGGCAGGAAATTACTGAGATAAAGATTGAGTGATCTACATCTAACGGTCCACATGCAAATTCGAAACGCCATCGAACCATTTCCTCCAGAAATGGCGAGAAGATTCACAGCTCGATAACAGACGTTTCCTTGAGTATCAGCGTTCTTGACACTTCTGCTCAATTTGGAGTGCACAAATACATACGGTGAGGAGATCAGCATTAGTAAATTAACTACATCAGATGGTGAGACTGAACCGTTTTAATACGAGTCTTAACTCGATTTAAAAAGATTATATTAGGCACCATTTACTGAGAATTGCAAGAATTACACGACTATCCAAAAATAAGTTGCGAAGTCAATTTGCAAGGGTTAATGCTGTCAAGTGGCAATAACTTTTAATTCTTTCATATTAATAACCTTTAATACAAAATGACCTAAAATCTTGCTTTGTATTTTAAAGATTCTTTTAATTCTTTTTTATACAATAAATGAAGAGCTGTTAAATTAGGTTAAAACTGCGATAACAACGAGATACTTTTAAAATTCTAAAATGTTATGCATAAAACGCATTTTTTCTTCTTTTCAGTACTGGTATCGAAGCACGAAGAGTATCGATATAATCATCGTACATAAGAAAACCAAATAGAAACATAAAAGATTTCTTTATAAAGAAAAAGAAAACAAAGAAGACGTTCCAAAATTCATACAAACATTATTATTTGTTTTTCATTCTGACAGAAGTACATATAATTTTTCATACGAAATAAGCATTTATGCTTTGAAGAATTTAATGAAATTTACAGCACTCGTTGTGAACAAGTAAGTGTGTATAACTTTAATTTCTTGAATCACAGCTCACTTTTATTCTAGTCTATATCAATACCTGTACAAATTAAATGTCACTATCCATGAACTTTTTACTAACGATAACCTTGTTTTACGATTTTTCGCCCAGAATGGCTTGTTTTTTACGATTCTTAAACTAGCATTTTTAATGATGCGTGAAATTATATGAATGCGAATGAGGAAATGAAAACAGTGAAGTTGTTATACACAGCTCTCCAAGTTTTCACATCCAAAAGCGGTCTTACTGGAACTTTAGAAAACATTTTTACAATAAACACACTCGTGATAGGTTTGTAAAAAGCTCTGGAAACTATGCTAATAAGTGAATGTATTGTTTAGAAAAAAGTATTGTTCGAAGTAAAAAAGTTCATTAAAAAAAAGAGTTCATTAAAAAAGAGAGAGAGAGAAAGAAAGAAAGAAGAGAGTCCAAAAGCTCTCTAAAACATTTTAATCGTCGCAATCGAATGGAATAACACAAAAATTTCAAATTATTTTAAAGATAGTCTTAAAAATCATATGGAAATAAGTTTTTTTCTTTCGATGAATAAACTTTTTAAGGCAGAAATTCCCATGCTTTTTCTTTTTAAACACGTGTTACATTATTTTTAAAAAAGAAAATTAAAAAAAAAATGTTAAAACTCTTCAATTTTAGAAATTTTCAAACATATTTTTGATGTACAACTTAAACATGTCTTTAGCATTTAAATGGCAAATAAAGGTCATCGTTCGCTACAAATGTTTGAAATTTTATGTCGTTATAATATTCTAAAAAGGAGGAGGAACATAAAAAACAAGTGTAAGAAAAAAGAATGTTTGGACACGGTACCATTTGTAATTTTACCAATTTGAAATTTTCTTAAGAGGGAAATAAATTTAGGGCTATAGAAAGTTCTCGACAAAATTAAACAAATTTTGCTTTAAAGGCGGAATTTTATTGCACAGACAATCGATTATTAGTATTTAAAACTACATGCTGTATATAAATATTTCAATATCTTTAAAGTATATTAGGATCATACGCAGTACTATTTAACTGGGCATAGTCCTGAATGATACACCGCGCTGTTTTATGTCCGGTGCACACGTCCGAGTTGTGTCGGACATGATAGGGGTAAAATGCCGGAGAAGCGATAGGCTGCTTGAAGTACATTGATAGCAGCTGGGTAGTATGCAGACCAAGAGTGTCATTAATGACTTGTCCGACATATTTGCTTAGCAGTTTCCCCTCGAATCAGAGAGAATTGTGAAGGAATTGGAGGTATATGTGGACTACGCAACTGCTATCAATACATAAGGTGTGCTCAAATGAAAAGGAAACCTTAGCTGTATCAAATCCCAGTGAGTTAATGTATTAGCCGATAGATAGCGTGGTGGTATTCCCAGCTGTACCTGCGTAGTTAACAGCTTCGCATCAATATCCTCATTTCTGGAGAGTTGTTTCCGCAGTTCGTTGCATGATGGATTCCTCCAGATCAGCACAGAGAGCAGTTATCCAATTTCTTAGCGCAGAAGGGGAGCTTGCTTCACAAATTTATCGCAGGATGAAAGAGGTGTTCGGAGAGCAGTGTCTCGCACGGTGCACCATATTCTGGTGGTGCCAGGGTTATGAGGCGGGACGCGTAAACATCAAGGACTTGCCATGCCAGGGGCAGGCGCACGTTGTGACCAACAGTGCCACGATTTCGGCTGTGGATGAGCTCATACGGTAAAATCGTCGAAGCATCACACGAGAAATTGTTGTTGAACTGTCTATAAGCAAAGGAACTGTGCACAGAGAGTGCCCAAGAATCTGTCAGAGAATCAGAAGACGGCGAGAATGGACGTTTGCCTGACCCAGGAGTTTCTACACTGAAGCCATCCACTCCCTTCCCACGCGCTGGGATCAGTGTACCAACGTCAATGTCGATTATTTACGGTTGTACTGTTCCACATGAACTGTAATTAGAATATTGCTATTAAAATCTATTTACATATAACTGTAGTCTCCTTTTCATTTGGGCACACCTTATAATTCAAGCCGCTAATCGCTTCTCTAGCAATAAATCGCATATAAAAATAGAGGTTGTGACAATTTGAGTTGTCACGAACTCTAGCTACGTTACCGCAATCAAACTGAAGCACAGCTACCATTTTTATTGTATGTGTCATCTGGTTATAGGTACTGGGATTTACAAGGAAAATTGTGTACAAATCAATTTATCACAATTGACTGAAGTTGCAACTAATGTCCTCACCTCTGTATCCAGCGGCGCAGGAACAAGTGTAGTTGGTGAGGGTGACTAGAGTGCAGGTTCCACCATTGAGACACGGGTTGCTGTTGCAACTGTTCTGGACGGCAATTTCGCAGAGGGAGGCAGAATAGCCCACTGGGCAGGAGCATGAGAAGGTAGGACCACTGGTCACGCTCATCTCCACGTTGCAGGTACCTCCATTCTGACACCTAGGTCCGGGTCCGGTATGGCAAGGGTTCAAGTGTTGGCAGTATTCGCCGACGAACATGGGAGGGCAACTGTAAAAAAAGAATATCAATTTCATTCATAAGCAATATGCAAATGACAAAAGGTGCATATCAAAAATTATATATCCGCACCTTCAAAATAAATGCTCAGTTATTTCGAGTGCATTCATACGATTTCTCATTTTTGAATATATATCTTTTTAATTAGCATGAAATTATCAAAATTCAAGAAAAAAAATTTCCATTCGCATAAATTCTTTAATCCATTTCATTCAGTAGCATTCCTGGAATTTGTTAAAACTATTAACATCCTATACATTCTTTTTTTAATTAATAGGACGTTAGAACTTAAAATGTTTAAAATCCAAGTTAGTATTACTAGTAAAATAAAATAAAATAAAGATTTAACTTAATAATATTTTAACAATTTTACGATGAAATTTTATTTAAACTTTTTTGTACCAGGATATGCTGCGATGCATTAAAAATTTGGTGTCTTTTATGACCATATAGGAATACCTGTAATTCATCACAGCATTTCTGCCCATTTCATTTCCTCCATAAAAAAAAGCGGGTATATTGATATTTTCTACGTAATTAAAATAAATTAATACCATAAAACAATTGATCGCTAAACATTGCACAAGAGAGTATACAGAGCAAGTACTTTAAGAATCTTTTAATTACCAAAACGTGGATGGGAAATTAAAACATAAAATACGCAATGGAGGACAAAACATTACCGAAATCAATAAAACAGAACAAGAATACTAAAGCACGAACCCTGAACTGCAAGAAGTCAAACAATTAATTAAATATTTTCGTAGAAGAAGAAGCGTAATAATAATAAACTATGACAACACAGGTTTTTAATACACGTAATTACAACACGCTCTCCTTGGAAAAGTCCTATTTATTCATCTTGGGAAGAAATTTACATTTTAAAGCAATTCAAAGAGGTCAACTGTTGTTACTACACCGCGGATAGAATCTCAATAAAACTACTCTACATTTAAAGTACAAAAGATTGAAATATAGCTTCAAAAAAAATCTTCAATGAACCTTATTAGACTACTTTTTTTCTTTACCCTGGAAGTGTCAATCTTGTACAAAAATACCTATCGCATAAAAGACTGTCCGGTTTAGACAAACATCATGGCTCTTCACCTTTCAACGCCACTAAAAGAGAGCGTGGGAATGCTTGGCGGGAAAGGAGCTAAAAGCAATCATTCATGTTCACTTTGTTATTCATCCAGGGTGATTAGAAATTAACTCAGCAATAAACAGTGTTTTGCATGCTTTAACGCACTGTCAGTCATACTAATTATTAGAGAAAATTATTCCTGTCGGGTTATCCGACTTGTGATCCTATCGGTAAAAAAACTGCGCCGAATTGAGCCTGCAAACTCAGCCATCGCTTTCCGTTCCGCCTTTTGCGTCTTCAGATCAGATAAGCCGTGTTGTTGATACGAATCTGATCTTCAGCTTACAAGAGTTTTCATTAGAGCTGCCTCGCCAATCGGTTAGAGGGCTGAAAGGGATGCTACTTCGATTATTTGCCTACTTGTTATTCGTATTCGCTGTCATATCGAATAGCTTTTCAAGGTCCAAGTCATTATTAGTTTAAAATGCAAACGATAAAAATAATTCTCTTTTTAAATCGCATTTTGGGTTTTTGATGGTTTTCATAGAGAACGCTTGTTTTTTAAGATTCTGGAAATCATGACATCCACTGCAATTTTGCTGAACCCATTATGTTAGTACAATTGTTGCCCTTCTATATAATCAAATGAATAAATACAAAAACCATTCAAATCGATTTTTTAAATGTGTTCATTTTTCCTTGAAGTTTAAAATGGATATTCTAGTTGCAGAAAGAATTATCTAAAAAGTTGACTGGAATAATCAGCGAAAGAAACTTCACAGAATTGTTTTTGAGAATATCCATACAGATTCATAATTCAATGTGATTGTTTGAAAATTTTTAAGTAGGGAAAATAAAATTTTAACTTCAACAGTATTATAACCACGGTTATATGGAAATTTCTATTAACATAGTCAGATTTGAATTGCCTATTCTCTTCAAATACGTTTATTTTAATACTTATAGATGACCATAAAAAAAGTAACTAAATTTGTAGAAAACTAACGCAAACAGAATACATCAAAAGCTGACCGAAGTACTGAGAGCTTTTCAAAACAGTTGGCAAGAGCCGACTTGTGGAATTTTCAACAAAATAACTCATGTTGTGGGTTTAATTTCATTGCTCATATAAAAAAAACAGCAGACGTATCCGCTTTATCAACTTGAAATGTTTTCCTTGTGAAAACAATTCCGAAAACTTATACAGTCACAGACATTGCTGATGTTCAAAATCACTGAATGAAATTAACAAATCAGGATCCAATCGAAAGTTAAATCTGCAAAGCTTTGCAATTAGTTTAACCTCCAAGTCATTTTAATTGATAAAATTAGCTTAAGACTCTCTTGCCAACACTTCGAAAAGTGGAATTTAATGAGTCTTGTAACACGGGAAAATGAAACTACTATGCAAAAACGGCACCCATTTCGTGATTTAAAAAGACTATAATAATTTTGAAATCACTACAAATTTTGCCTAATGGCAGTAAAATTCACTAGAATTCCATGTTGCTAAATGAGAGCCAAATTTAAAAATGACAACAAAAAAAGTTTCATAGATTCGATGTTGCGCCGAGATTGGTCTGTAGTTTCACAAACGGTCTTCTGAAACTACTGGAAGTAGTAAAAACCAAATAACTACATGGCGTTCTCAGCAAGAGCCTTCCTATTTGGACACGATAAAAACCCCGCCGGAATCGAATGAAGAACCATAAAAATCCGTCTGCCTCGCGTATATTGTCACGCGGATGCACCCGTCAATCGTCCATCACACAGCGAGTAAATGCCTTCTTGCTGCTGCAGAGAAAGCATAAAGAAATTGCTCCAGCCACCCTTGAAGAAAATTGCGCCATCGTGTTCGGGATGGAATGCTGGAGAGTATTCGACAGTTCCACGAAGAATGGAATTCGGTGAGGTTGGAGTTTAGGATTGGAACTAATTTTCTTCGAGATTTTATTTTCTTTCTCTTAATCGGGTCTGAGCTTTAAATCAAGTTAGGGAACCCCCTGCGAGGGCAGTTTTAATGGTCATCGGCGCTGAGTTCAAGGTCAAGGCAGTGTCTCACAGGAAGGAATATTCATACAGATGCAACTGACCTAATAAAGTATGCCAAATTAATGACAAACAAATATTAATCTTTTGATGATAAAAAGGACACATTTTTGAATTCGATGTATGAACTTCTTTATTGTGGTAAAACAATATGTGATACATATATAACATTCAGTTGAATGACAGGGAGCCGGCACGCCGTTCCGGTTCTGCTTTTTTTCAAGAGAAATAAATGAAAAAAAAAATAGTGAAAACATCGTTAAAACAGCGCAATTTTTGTCCCCCAGGTGAGAGCGCCCCGGCACTGCTTATTTTGCGACTACACCACTGGATGGCAGAGACATTTCAAAGAAGCTGGCAGTCGTTAAAACCCAAAAATCTTTTTAATTTTAGTCTTGACGTATGTCTTCAATTAATGAAAGATTATATTAAAATCTTTAGAAGATATTTTAGCTGCTTCCAATCCATGGCCAATCCCAGGAAAGCGGAGTGCGTGGAGCTGCTCGCTCACCGGCGAATGTCAAGCAGCTTTCATACTTTCGAAACGAGGAGTCTCCAGAAAAAGTGCTTACTCGACAGTGGCGTAGCGACCGGGAGGCAAGGGGGGATATAGATGCCCGGATGCCAGTCTTAGGGGACGCCATGGGGACAAAACATTAGACACTTTTTAAAGACAAATAACTCGAAAGGGGAGGGGGCGAAAAAATAATAACATGCCCGGGAGCTATTTACCCTTGCTAAACCATTGGCGATGATTGGGGGCGAAAAAAAAAATCATATTATGCCCCGGTCACCAGTTACCATCGCTACGCCACTGTTATTCGATATCTTTAAGAGGCTTGAAAAGCTAAATGTTCACGTGATTCATAGGGTTGAAGCAGAAATGCTTTTATACTAATATTTTTTATACACCAATTATTTTATATTTTATAGTATATAAGCTTTTATACTACTTATTGAAGCTAAGTGATGAGAAAAGAATTATCATCTTATACGTATAAAGAGTGTTCAGAGTATACGCATTTCGTAAAATATTAAAACCAAACAGATGAAGTGCTCATAATAGGTAGATATAAAGGCATAAATAAAAATTCAATATAACAACTGCATTTTTCCATTCTTCTTTTCACTGTTAAATAACTAATATTCTTGAATTAAATTTTTAAAACCTGTCACATAAAACTATGCTGAATCCCAACAAAAATATTCAATGCCGAAATATACTATTACTTGAAACTTCAACCTTCATTCACGTACGTTTTGGAATTTCAATACAGTATCAGTCGCGAGTTTTAAAATTTTTATTCGTTTATTCAATCAACTTTTGTTTATCTCCGTTTTCCAACATCGTTCAAAACATTGAGGGAGTTCAATAATTTGCATCATTCATCCTAGCTTGAGCTCGTTAGGAACATGACATTTTTATATTAAACCAGTTTATAAAAATTTCTGAATATATTTAAATCACATAAAAAATAACTGACAAAGCATTAACAGGGATGATTGCGATTCCATTTTAAAAATCCTGGAAACGAACGTGCCGTTAAAATCCGACTCAATTTCGAATAATTGCAGATCAATAATAAGATGCACAAACACACGTATTTTAACAAAAACGAATGGATTTTCACTAATTTATTTCGACAAGAAGTTTGACTAGTCCTCTGATTTTGATATAATCTAAAAATAATACACTATCTTAATAATATATTTATATATAATCAAAATTGAGACAGATAGTAAATCGAAAAATATCCTGAAATTCCGGATTTAAGAAGGGAAAAAAATCCGGAAAACCGGATAAATCCAGAACGCAATCATCCCTGTCCTTAATTAATTAAACTGATTAGCAATGCAGCCAACAAAATAAAGAGAACGTGTTTTTTTTTTTTTAGATATGCGCAAACAATAAAAACCCAATAAATAGTATCTGAAAATTGAAATAAAAGAATATTCCCCAAGAACAAAGACATTTTTATTCATTTTCACCAGTGGCGACAAAAAGAAAGGAAAGAGCAGGGGAGGAGGACAGAATGCGCGGCAAAACAAAACATTTCACCATCGCTGATGAGCGGCATTTGGGGGGAGGGGCAGGCTGACAATGGGATCCTTGGAGCTTTAAAACGATCCTCTAAATACGTAACCCACTACTGCTCTTCCGTGAAAAATAATCGTCTCGAGCATCAACAGGTAAGGGGACGCGGGCGATGGGTTGTGAAACTGTAAAGATCCGAGGAATACAACTTTTTTTTTTTTGCTTTCTCAATCTTAGTCTTCAACCGATAAAAGGATTAATGAATTATGATGACGGTTTTCTTTCTTTTTTCTTTGGTTGTTTCATCTTAAGCTTCAGTTTGAATGCTCTAGATCCAGGATGTTCATCTTATAAATAAAAATGAAGATAAATGAGGTGGTAGTAATTGAAATATCGTATTCGTTTTTTGCCAGGAATTATGTCGGTAGGCCTGGAGCGCAGTAGGTGGGAAATCAGTTTCAAGGATTTGGGGTATTAAGTAAAGTTACAATGCTTTAGAAAATGCAAACGTTATTAAACATCGCCTCATTATGAGGTCTGGAGTTTTTCCATGCGTTAAGTATTACTTCAGTATAAGCTAGAGATGGAAATCTACATGATTTGTTATTGCCAAATCCAATCACATTATGACAAGCTGATAAAGAAAATTGATGCATTCTGATCTAATATTATCAAACAACACAAAAGTCAGTAAATATCATTGGGATATTATCTGCTTTAAACCTAACAAAAGAGGATATGTCGCACTTTTTTTTTAGAGACGACATCAGATCGCCATCATCATCAATAATCATTATCGTGAATCTAATTAATCGATGTAAAAGAATTTTTATGCACGATAGGGTTCTTAAATTAATATACAATAACTTTTAGCTTTTCATTTTCAAATATAATGAATGTTTCTAAATGTAGGATATCAAAATAATATCCATAAACAAGCAAGCAATTTCGTTATAATATGAATGTGAAATGTAGTAAAACTTTGTCGAGCAACCTTGGACAGAGGTTTGAATGAAGCTGATATTTCGAGTTTGGTTTAAGGATGCTCCTTTTCATTAAAATATCAAACAACAGAAATAACGAAAATATCGTTTTGTTTAAACCTAAGCATTTTTCAAGCCAATTTAAATAGTGAAGTATTATTCTGGACCATTATGAATCTCTAGAGCACGGCTTATAGACTTGTAATGCCCCTGAAAGCATAAAGGTTACCATGGTTAAGGTTCGTGTACCAAATGTATGCAAACAGGAAAATGAAGAATTTATGATATGAAGGAACAAAAAGAAGTTCAATTGATTATATTTATTCATAAAATTATAATGAAACATTGCAAAACAAAATGACTTTCTCAGTTAATTTAATTTACTAACATTGAAGAATACTGATGGAGCCATTCCTCATCAAAAACCTTGCTGTGGAGCATAATTTTCTTAAAGCAATTAGAATGTATACGTTTCGATTATTTTTTGTCATTAATTAATATAGCAACATTTTCCGTATCATGGAGAGTTTTTTAATTCGTCCTTTTGGTCGGATGGATGCGACAACGAGTCGTCTTACAGACTAAGGATGCGTGTGAAGCAGTTTCAAGTTTCTCCGCAGACCTTAACCCAGATATGAGGAACAAGAAATGCATGTAGTAACCGGCAACCGAGGCGTAACCGTTTAATCAGACACGCACAACGCTGGAAGACAGCCAAAAAGCACTTCTCAACAATAGCTTGCGATCTATTGGTCATGCATTCTAGTGTGAGAAGAAATAGAGAGAGAGAAAAAAAATGAAACTAATAATTCCATGTGTACAAGATTTGTGGGATGAATACAAAAGCTAGTTTCAAAATTCCGTTGTTATTTGGGTCAGACAATAACTAATGGAAAGAAAAACAGAGATGATTGATTTTCATTAGGGATTGTACCGTGTTCTGAAGAACGCACGTTCTTTGCGTCGTGTGAAACGCCAGGAGATGAAGTTATGTTCGTGGTTAATGAATGAAATGCCTTCAAAATCGGAATAAATGATGATTTTGCTCGTGGAAAAAGACGGGGTGTAATACTGCGTTGCAATTTTTGTAAAAGTTTAGTGAAACAGCAGTGTTATAGCATTGCTTCTAAATTCTACATGACTGTTTGTGGTTAGAAAAATAAGCAGCTAAACTATCAAGGCACTGTACAGAGATAAAGTTTTAGATTTCTAATTTTACTGGTCAACCAATAAATGCCAGTAGGCTTCTTGTTAGATCAGTTTTCTCGGCTTTTGCCAATGCACATGTAGAGCGTTTCTAGTTACACCACTTGCTTATGTGTCTAGGTTTCGTAAATAATTCTTATCAATATCACTGATGACCGTACTCCACCACAGAGCATCCGATATTCAAAGAATATACAGTTCCATGCTAATATACAACTAAAGCAACAATTTTGAAATACTAGCACAACCCAGTGATTCGAAATAATACATTTCAAAGTCAAAATATATAAACAAAAAGCTAATCATTGTATGGATCCATAATTTGAAGATAATGATATAAATAATTAATTGGAATAATATTTCTCACAAGACTTTATGGATAGAACTAAACGAACCAATTAGCATTTTTTAAGGAAAGTTCGCATACTGTGAAGCATCAAAAGAAATGTTATGGAAAATGATAACTGCTAGTAACTAATTATTAATATGCACGGCATTAACGTCAGTAAGCTAAACGAAAGTTAATTTATTCGATTATGCTAAGAGCGAACAAACATTCCCTCGAGTATTAAATCAAAGACATTATGACTTAGTATCTAATGATCACAAAATAATTGTCCACTAGAAAAAAGACCGCACGGTATTCAACTGACAGATTACCAAATCACACGCAAATTTCAACAAGTATTCTCGCATCTACAAAATCCTTAATATTCTGTATCACTGACGCCGCAAGAACAACAGACCGGCTTATAAAATCTGTCCCAACAATTACCCTCACGCCTCATGCCGTGCAACGCAAAAGCGATTGCGTTCACAAAAATGCTAATAAACTAACACTAGCGCCATACCTAACTATCTCCCATCGGAAGAAACAGTGTCAACAATATCATTCCATAAAAACCCGATGCCCTTCTAACACGATAGCCAAAGAAGTCTCCCACGTTATTATCAAAGCATTTTGGAAGACAATGTAACGTTTGTGAGCGGGTCTCTTCAGTAGTCCGTTAGAGGTCTGGGTGTCTCTTTTATCATTGAGAACCATCTCTGACAATGACTCTTTCCGAAGCCTCTTCGCGCGACACGAAAGGCAGACATGCATGATGTTCCGTCGCACGCTACCGAGCACGTAAAGGTCCTCGTTGGTTACGCTTTTGTTCAACCCCATTGAACTCTTAACTCATTAGCTCCCTTTATTGTTATCTTCAATGAATGCAAAGCCTGTTTTACACTGTTTGTTTATTACTCGCCATGATGGAAGG
>BGPR01000132.1:99969-145963 GCA_013235015.1 Araneus ventricosus
TGATAAAGCCTTAAAGAAATAAGGAGGGGAAAGATAAAACAACAACCAAAATGACGCTTCCAGATAGATAGAACAATTTAAACACACCTTACGAATAATATTTTTGTCAAAAAATAATAAATAGTAAAGGAATCGTTCATAATAGAAGAATATTTTTATGAAGGGTTGAGAAAGAAGAAAGTTTTTCTTTTCTTTTGTTTTCTTTTTCCAAAACAATGACCGTTTGGGATCTAAAAAAGCTCCATCAAAGTGCTGGAATAGACCTTTACATCTACTGTCAGTGTAATCTGAGATATTTTTATTACTCCTTTTTTTAAAAAAAATTTAAAGAAGATCAGCGTTCTACACTCTTCTCTTCCCTCCGCTCACCACCTTTACATTTGTGCAGCGGTCGGAGTAGAGTTACACGGGAAGGGCCCTCGGGGCCTGTTGACTGTTTGTCCTTTCAAGTTTGTTGCGCCCAGTCCGCGAAGAGTATCATTCGTTACTATGACGGTGTCCTTGAATTATACCCCTAGACTTAGGATTGCACCCACTTCTTTTCATTTGGGAATTCCCAGTGAAGAGTCAATGAAAAATTTACCGCTCATCCGTTCTGGATTGTCTTAATGCAATTAAATAATCTTTCTTTTAAGTTTATCTAAATAGCCTCTTTCACCTCTTGCAGTCGTGTTCCAGTAATTCAGGATGATTTTATTTCTTTTCTTTTCTTTTTTCTTTTTTTTTTTTGAGAGACTTCCCTCTAATGTGTCATTTCATGGGCTTAGAATTTCAATATGCATGGATTAGATAGATGTTTATTGGTTGTTGTGTCGAATAGTAATTTGAGAAATATCACTATGCTGTAGTAAGAATTGATTACTCTTGAAATAAATCACATCCCTCAGTTTCCTTAAAGATGCAATGGATTCATAGGAAATCTCCGGGCTCAATGATCACGTGAGCGGAGTGACTCATTAATATCAATTATTTATTTTCCTGAATTTTGCAAATGATTAAAAAATATGTACGGAAACTCAATCACTGTATATATTATGTCGGGTTTTTTATCACCATGGTGAGAAAATTATTGTACTTTCATGATTAATGGATACATTTCTATAGTCATGTTTTTCGGAAAATCCTGAAGGTAAATAGCATGCAGTTTGAGATTTATAATTTACGATACAGTTCTTTTTTGTACATTTTAAAAAATTTTTTAATCAGAATGACGTATCACAGGGAAGAGGAAAACCGCATGTTTATTTTGATACAAAATTTGTCCTGTTTCCATTTATTTTTATATTTATTATTTTTCTGAAAAAAAAGCATGATAGTATGAATCAAAATTTGAAATGCCTGTTATCTTAAGCCTTGTTACAAAATGAATATCGACAAAATATATGAACTTTATGAAAGTATGAAAAGTAAACTTTGCTATATTGATATAAATAGATGCTACTTATTGTATCATAAAAACACGCTAATATATCATTAAACAAGAAAATTTTAAAAAATTCCAACCAGCATGGAAGTTGCCGGTCTGGCGATACTGATATTCAACTGAAAGGCTATTCGTCGCTTCAGAATATACCAGAATATTTTTGAACAATCAACCAACACCTTTGCAAATAACCCAGTACTAATTAAAGTCTTATAAAGAAATGTGACAGTAACCTTTCTGGTTTGAGACCCTCTTCTTCGGTGGTGTATCACAAAATTAGCAGTACCGAATAAAATAGCAGTGCCTGAACGCTTTAACCTGGGTGACAAAACTCGCGCTGTTTTGTGACATTTCATTTTTTCTTATATTTCTTGGCAAAAAAGCAGTGCCGGATCGTCACCTGGGTGACAAAAATCAGCGCTGTATTAAAGCATTCACAATTTTGCTTTTTATTTATTTCCTCTGGGAAAAGTAGTGCGGATCGCTCTAACCTGCGCCAAAATCGCGTTGTTTTAAGACATTTTCAATTTCTTTTCTATTTCTCTGGGAAAAAAAGGTGTGCCGGATCGCTCGAACCTGGATGACAAAAATCGCGCTTATTAAAGGACATTTTACAATTTTCTTATTTATTTTTCTGGGAAAAAAGATGCCGATCAAGCTCTAACCCGGTGCCAAAAATCGCCTGTTTTTTAAGGACATTTTCACAATTTGTCTTATTTCTCGGAAAAGAGAGGCCGGATCGCTCAACTGCGCCAAAATCGTCTGTTTTTGACATGTAATTTTAGGATATTTTTTGGGAAAAAAAGCAGTGCCGACGCTTAACCTGGTGCCACAAAATCGCTTCTTTTTAATGGACATTTTACAATTTGCTTATTTATTTGGTGGGCGGAACGTGCCTGATGCCCCCGTACTTCATCACTACACCTCCCTGCTCTTAAACTTGATCTTGGGACTCCAAACAGACTCTCATTTCAGATTCCTCGACCGATATGTAACAAAACTGAATAAGAAAAATCATCTAGGTTAGAAGATTTCATTAAAATCACCGGGCAGCAACACTGCTTTTTTCCCAAGAGAAATAAATAAGCAAAAATTGTGAAAATGTCCTTAAAACAGAGCGATTTTTGGCACCCAGGTTAGAGCGATCCGGCACTGCTTTTTTCCCAAGAGAAATAAATAAGAAAAAATTGTGAAAATGTCCTTAAAACAGCGCGATTTTTGTCACCCAGGTTAAAGCGTTCAGGCACTGCTATTTTAGTGTTCCGGTACTGCTAATTTTGTGATACACCACTGAAGAAGAGGGTCTCAAACCAGAAAGGTTACTGTCGCAACTTTTCTTTATAAGACTTTCATTTTTAGTACTGGGTTATTTGCAAAGATTGTGGTTCATTGATTTACAAAAATATTCTGGTATATTCTTCGAAGCGAGCAGGAATAGCAATTTCGGTTAAATTCGATATCGCCAGACCTGACAACTTACCTGTACTGGTTGGAAATTTTTTAAAATTTTCTTGTTTAATGACGATATATTAGCGCTGTTTTTATGATACAAAAAGTAGCATCTATTTTTACATCAATATGTAGGATTTACTTTTCATACATTTCATAAAGTTCATATATTTTGTCGATATTCATTTTGTAACAAGGCTTTAAGATAACAAGACCAATTTTTACAAATTTTAGTTCATACTATCATGCTTTTTGTTAGAAAAATAATAAATATAAAAAATGGAAACAGGACGAATTTTGTTATCAAAATAAAACTGAGGTTTTTTCCCTCTTCCTTCTGTGATACGTCATTCTACAATTAAATAAATTATTTTAAAATGTACTAAAATAAGAACTGTAGCATGTTAAATTATAAATATCCAGCACATGCATGTTACCTTCTAGGATTTTCCGAAAAACATGACTATAGAAATGTATCCCATTAATCATGAAAGCAGAACAATAATTTCTCAACCACATGGTGATAAAAACACGACATAATATAATACAGTGATTTAAATAACAAACGAGTTTTCCGTACATATTTTTAATCATTTGCAAAAATTCGGAGAAATAAATAATTTGAATTTCAATGCAGTCAACTCCTGCTCACGTGATCCACATTGAGCCGGACCGATTTCATTTTTGAATCCATTGCACGTCTTGCACTAGGGAAACTGGAGCGATGTATGATTTATTTCAACAGAGAATTAATATTCTTACTACAGCACTAGTGATATTTCTCAAAGTACAATACGACAACAACAACCAATAATGTATCTATCTAATCCGCCATATTGAAATTCTAACAGCCACATGAAATGACATACATTATGAGGAGGAATCTTTCTCAAAAAAAAAAAAAAAAAAATCATCCACTGAATTACTGGAACACGACTGCAAGAGGTGAAAGAGGCTATTCCCGCGAATAAACTTAAAAGAAAGATTATTTAATTGCATTAAGAACAATCCAGAACGGACCAGACGATAAATTTTTTCGATATATCATCCGCGAATTCCCAAATGAAAAGAAATGGAGCCTTTTAAATCCTAAGTCTAGGGGTATAATTCAAGGACACCGTCATAGTAACGATATGGAAATTGCTCTTCGCCGGGACTGGGCGCAACAAACTTGAAAGGACAAAACAGTCTAACAGCCCCACAGAGGGCCCCTTTTTCGTGTACTCTACTCACGACCGCTGCACAAATGTAAAGGGGGTGCAGACGGGAGGGAAGAAGGGGGTGTAGAACGGCTTCCAATCTTCTTTCAGAATTTTTTTTTTTTTTAAAAAAGGAGCAATAAAAAATATCTCAGATTACAGCCTGACATTGAATGTAAAGGTCACAACTAGCACGCTTTGATGGAGCTTTTAGATCCCCGGGCAATTTTTTGCAATATTTTGGAAAAAGAAAACAAAGAAAAGGAAAGGCTTTCTTCTTTCTCCCAACACCTTCGCAAAAATAGTTCCTTCCTATGCCCAGACGATTCCTTTATTTCATTTATTATTTTTTTTGACAAAAATATTATTCGTAAGGTGTGTTTAAAGTGTTCTATCTATCTGGGGCATAGTCACGTTTTGCAACAGGTTGTCTTTTATCTTTCCCCTCCTTATTTCTTTACAAGGTTTGTAATAATAGATAAGTTGGATCTAATATTTTGTAACTGATTTATAAACAAAGACGGCAAAAATGAAAACCATCATTTTTACAGATGAGAACCAATAAATCTGACCGAACGGCTTCCTTATTCCTAACCCCACAATAATTTCCACTTTGGAATTTTCTATGAAAGATGGAAAACATTGTTTTTAACGCTAGCAGCTCGTTTTTTCTTTAACTACAATTATTTTAAATAAAAGTGAAAACGGCGTGAATGCGGTTTATGTTGCCGTCATTGCAAATCGAAAATGCGAGACAAAACAATTGACAACGCATCTAAGGGTTGTTTTGGCAGCATTCATTTAAAAGGTGCAACGATTGTGCATATAGCCCTGGATTCTGGTTATTATCTTGTGATAAAATACCAGAAAGAAACAGTTTAGCTATCAAAGAACTCGTTTTGTTTTTAAATATACCTTCTGCTAGTAATGTAATTAAAAATACTTTTCTATTTGCAACTTTAAAGCTACGACTTCTAATTCTGTACATATACACATCGATAATAAATTTCGTAACAAAATGTATTTAAAACTGGCCTATAAAAAGATTTATATATATATATATATATATATCATGTAAAATCGGACCAATGTTTGAAATGAAGAATAAGATATAGAATGCCATAAATTAAAATTTTGGGTCGCAAATTTCACCTCTTTAATCTAATTATTTTGTTCGCTTTTTTTTACCCCAGCGTAATAAAAAAGAATTCTTGGAATCACCACGCAAAAATATTTTATTCGAATAAAACTAATTTAAAACGTTATTTTAAATAAAAATTCTAACAAATCCCTAATGTAGAGAGGGAATCAAGGAAGAAAATTTTACAAAATTAAACAAAAACTAAAAGCAATCCCCCCAAGACTTCCCTCATTGTCACGATTTAACTGTACATAAACGCTAATTTATAAATCAAAATTCATTCTCAAAATCACCTTAACCTCTGAGCGAAATGGAACTTAATGAGTGGAACGAAACAATCGAAACACCTGCACGTATACCGCAAGAATACCAAAGCACTGCTAACCCTCGTTGTTTCTAACGCTAACATCGAAATGACACGCACAGCGTTCGTCAATAGTTGCCAAATGTATCAACATAGGAGGTCCCCGAAGAGTGAGCAACAGATGGCAAGCGAACGAAATCTGTCTTCGACTCGATATTAAGGAATAGATCTTCACTTCAGTTCGGTCGCAGAAGAATCGCCTGCCGTAATTACAGGGGGTATGGTAACAAAATGCAGTAGATGCTTCCTTAAGTTGATAAATTGTCAAGATGAAAGTGAATGCGATGCTTATAATTACTCCTGTGCTATGGAATGATTTTATTTAGGCTCTCGGAATGCAGGTTATTTTGGAAGCAATTAATTAGTACATGAGGAATGGCAACGAAGTGTGAAGTTCAGAGCTGTTATAAATCAGTAGCGGCGAAGTGACGTTTTTTCACTTACCAGCTTCTTATTAAAAGTATTGAAAACAGTAATTATTTTTCTATTACTGACCGGCGAAAGTCTTATTTCAATTATAGCCTTGCTTTATTTTACCATAAGGATGACAAATGCATTTTTTTTCTTTTAAAATATTTCTCGCTTATTTTCAAAAACT
Source organism: Araneus ventricosus (assembly GCA_013235015.1). Classification (NCBI taxonomy): domain Eukaryota; kingdom Metazoa; phylum Arthropoda; class Arachnida; order Araneae; family Araneidae; genus Araneus; species Araneus ventricosus. Next base: position 106,144 of record BGPR01000132.1, read on the forward strand.
ATAAACAAGTGAAACTGCAGTGTTTATGCATGAAAGTCTGTTTACGATTCCAACTTTAAAAAGTTTTTATTTATGTGTTTGAAATATTTTGAGCAAAACAAGGCAGTTCAATTTCTAAGCTTTTTCTAAGTTTACTTGAGTTTGTATTGCTACAAAAATACTCGTGTAATATCAAATTAGATTAGGACTTCCTCAAACTGAGGGTTATGACTCCAAGTGGGGTCTTGTAGAACAACGACTGGGATTAGAAATCTTTTACAGCGCCATGTTTACCCAGGTTTTTCAGTGTTAGTAAGCAAAAATAATTAAAAAAGAAATTTGATTTTAAAAGTTGATGAATAACTATTTTAGAGAGATCTTTTTATTTAACATTGGTTAATGCTTCAATTCATTTTATTTTTCTATTTTGGGGCCACAAATAATTTTTTTAGATAAAAATAGAGTCATAGAAATTTCTTTCAACCCGAAAAAGGTGTAAAACGAGTTTAAGCAGCATTAGATTAGATGACTGTTCTAAGTCATAAAATAGTAGGACCTTTACGAAACAAAAAAGGTATAGCGTCTCTTTGAAGTGCAAACATCTTATTTCTTAAAATTGTCTGAAACTTAACAATCATATGAATCATGCACAAACAAACAAATAAATAAAAAAAGCATAAAGCACTGCTGTTAAACAATAAAACATCGCTATTAAAAAAAAGAGTTTAATTTTTCAATGGTATACCTTAAAGCGTTTGCTTGGTGATATGAAAAATAAATAATATCAAAAAGAAATCACATTTGCAGAATATCAATCATTATTCATCATAAAAATCATTAATTTTGAAGTTGCTACACAGAAGCCACATTAACGAAACAATTAATAAGATATTTAAACAGATGATAAAAGAATCTTCCAATCAATGATAAAAAATACTCTATAAAAAAAGAAAGAGAAGATTGGGGACACATCAACAAAAAACCCATCATTTTATTCTAGACCCGAACGGAGACAAAAAATATCCCATTAACGCAGTTTCTCTACGAATTACACAAAACTATATCCACTTAATTGCAGATGAAGATCTAAAAGAAAACTCGAAAAAAATTATTATCGGGGGTCTCCATTAACTTCGACCACCGATTACATCGGGCACGTTCGCGAATGCCTGCTAAAAGGGAACTAATTCAAACAACGGCTGATCAAACAGTACGATAATGTGTGACAAATAGCTTGTCGCAGACAATTTGATAGGAAAGATAATTCCGAGAAATCTCGTTTAAGGGCTTGGAATGAAATGATTAGATGCATGAAGGTGTCGATCAATATACTTAACAGCTTCTTACATACAGGGCATTATATTAGGGTTGTGGAAATATGTATGGAGATAATGGTGATGTGGTAATTCAAAATCGCTCGCTATTTCAGAAAATTGGCTAGGAAAACTACATTGCCAGACTTATAATAAGAAAAAAGCATTTCATCAAGCCATTCGGAAGGAAAATTCACATCAGAACTGTCAAAAGGGTTAGCCTTGAATTGGAAAATATATGATGAGATGTCGGTAACTGATAATAACAATTAAAAGGTTTAAACAAAGTATCATGGAGGTAAGTTTATAATATAAATAATCCAAATGTTTCTAATTCTAAATATGGTAAGTAAAAATAATAGTTTTGCTTTCTCTTGGAAACTCAAGATTTATTTTCAAAAAATAAATTCAAAAATAGTAGTTTTGCTTTCTCTTGGAAACGCAAGATTTATTTTATTTATATACAATATTGAAGCAGATTTCAATTTGATTTAATATAAAGTAATAAGTAAATTTCAGGAAATTGACTTGTCTACAGCGCCTCAAATGTCTTGACTAAGCGGATAAAAGCGATAGGTTTTACTTACTAATATCTAACATAAGTAGAACAATTTTTAAAAAAAAAGTGAAAACATTTAAAAAAATAATTTTCATACATATCCTTTCCTCTTGGGATATAGCATTACAGAAAGGCTTCGTAGGTTATTGCAAAAGCAGTATTTCAGTACAATTATCATAAAAGTCACTGCTTTTGTTTTAAATTTACTTAAGAACATCTTTTGATTTGCTACGGAATATTTTGGTATACAATCCCAAAACAAATACAAAATTCGCTCGGATTTTCGACGATCTGCAATGTTTTCAATGAGAAATGATTTTTTAACTTCATGTCGACATTTAATGGGATCTTTAGGTGCTACGAGGTTAAGAAGCACTTATTTTTATCCACAAATAAAATATAATGGATTCATATCTTCACTGACATAAAGTTTTCTTCTAACTTAATCAATGAGTATCATACAAAGATGCTGACTTACAGATTTTGATATATCTCAGTTTGAAGGAAAAAAGTCTGTCCACTGACTACTTCATGATTTTTCAAGCATAATGATGTGTAACAAATGGTAAAATTCTTTTAAACATCCGAACAATGAGTTTCGGTAAGCCTTCAAATTCTAGAGACCTCATGAAACAGTGAAAATAAATATTTATTTAATCAAGTTGTGCAGCATCAATAACACAACGGTCATGGCACCAGCTTTTATTTATTTATACTGTTTCAAAAACCACATAAATTGTTCAACTTGTTGAAATAATAATTTCCTACCCATCCCTAAAGAAAAACACGAAAAAAATCATCACGTTCATCTATAAATAAATCCTCTGGTCTGAGGACACTCCGACGTGACCACGTAATTCCGGATTACGCTTCCTTATAATAAAATCGATTTTTGTTTTCAATAAATATAAATGAACTGAATGTTATGCATATTTTATTAAGGTCAAATAGACGAGCCAAGCCCATACGCTTTTTCGTGCGGGAATATACTGACCTGATGGTGATGTTTGACCGCATGAACCCTACCGGCGACTGTGAGAATCAAAAATCGCCAGACAGGTTACCATCGCCTAAAGCGCGAGCTATCATCTCTAGATACATGTTATGAGTCTTCGTCAAACATTAACTGAATAACCCCTTGGCTACCATTTTGGCAGAGAACATCGCCGATTTCCTTATGAATATTCCTTTGATTCTGCGTGCCGCAGAGTGATAAAATGATTACGATAATCAAGTATTTTTAGATTCTACATCATAAAAAAATTCCTATACGGGATGCATGAACTCGTGTTACTTCTTCCATACATTATAATATAGAATATCAAAATTAACTGAACTCAAGTGAAACAGTGGAATGCAGAATCCATAAGTATTTAAATCGAATTTTACAGAATACTTTAGTTCGTGACAACCCAAGTTGACAACACAAAGAAAGCAACAGAGTGTATCATTACTTCCAATTAAAAAATGTTGAATATAATCCCAATGCATTTAAAATTAATTCATGCATTTGAAAAGAATTCAGAATCGTTCAGAAACATCAGTGATATATATTCTGTGCAATGAAACTCTATATTTAAAATGCCAGTTGTTTAATTTCGTAAAGTTTTTCTGTAGTCCTGAAACACATAGAAACCGATATGATGTCATTAACTGATGATCTGGACTTTTATAGTTTCCTATGTGTTATCAATTTGGGTTATCACTGATAATAATCAACTATGCAAATTCTGCAGAAAACACGATTTCATCAGATCTAATGAAAATAAACCTAGAAAAGATTCTCCAGAGAAAAATGATTGCTGAATTAACATTCAGTGAAGGTGGGGGGCAACCAGTGGCGAATCTAGGATTCGAGTCGGGGGGGCGCCCGGAGGGCATAAAAATGTTGTATCGACGTGACGAATGTCAAACCTCAAGGCTAAAGTAAACCAAAACTGTTTAACTTTACAGTCTTTACTCACCTGACAATAAGAATCATAAAGAACGATACAATACTTTCTATAATTTAATAAAAATTACAATGAAATAACTAGCCAAAAAATGTCTTCGACCGCGTCAAAGCTACAAGTACAAGTGGAATGACTACAAAAATAGGAAAATTTTCGAGCCTGCCAAGACAGAAAGCAATGTTTAAACGTTTTTATTATTTTTTTTAAAGAGGGAAATTAAGAAAAAACAGTTCTAATAATTTTAAATAATATCAAGAATTCTGGCTTGGCTCGGGGGGGAGGCTATAGGCCGATAGCCCCCACCCCCTGGATTCGCCAATGTAGGGATGTAACGAATATTCGGCAGGCCGAATAGTAAACAGATATTCGGTCGAATATATTTAGGATAATAATTTTTTAAAATGTGCTTTTTAATACACATTTAACAAAGAATATTGCAGGATTGCATTTCAGTAGATTTATAAATAAATAAAAAATGTAACATTTATACAATTTTACGTTACATAGGTATATTTATTAAAGTTACATATAATTTATCATTGCAAAACCTAAAATTATTACGCAAGAACAATAATTTTTCAGCATTTTCAGGAGCGAGTCTGTTTTGTTTGGTTTCATACGCGTATAATATCAACTAGAGAAGTAGCGAATATTAAGTATGAGGCCTATTCAGCCCTTCCCCGAATATTCTGTCTGGCTCAGTGCTAAACAGATATTCGGCAGAATAAATTCAGGATAAAATGTTTTTTAAAAATGTTGTTTTAAATATATTTAATAAAGAATATTGTAGAATTACATTCCGGTACATTTATTATAAAAAAAATCTAACATTTATCCAGTTTTAAGTTTCATAGTACATAAGTATATTTAATAATGCTGGATTTCATTTATAGAAGTCTGTTCCATGTGGTTTCATATATATTATCAGCTTCAGAAAATAAATGGTCACTATATATTGCTTGCAGGTGCTGAAAGATATTTTCTTGCTAAATTTGCTAACCTTGGAAATTTTTTTAGATTTTTTCCCCCCAATTAGGTGGACACTATCCTGCCCATTAGAAGTTCTTTATCAAAATAGGAGTTTTATTCTAGTAATTTTTAATTTATCCATTCAATTTTCTTCGGTGTTTGTCATTGCTATGCTCTGCAATGATGGCTCTTTTATTTTTTTGAAGCCATCCCAAAATGAATAGGGTTTTTCATTTCTATTATTGGAATTTAGGTATTTAAAATATTACAAATATACATAAAAGCATTAATATTTAAAAAAAAATAATAACTCAATTTTATTTAATTTTAATTTTTTCATTAAAATTTGAAAAATATTTCATTTACAGTCAAAAGTGAAATGATTTTAAAAATTTGGTTTTCGACCTGAAATTTGGCCGAATATTCGGTTATTAGGCCAAATCACTATTCATTATATCCCTAGTACTATATTGGTTTTTAGAAATGCAATACCAAACGCTGACTTTATTCAAGTATATGAACGCTTAACATGCTTAGGAGAGTTTTAATTGTTAGCTAAGATATAATTTCATCGCTATGCCCGTTTAATAATACCAGAAAAACAAAATTGGTTGGAAGATTTCAAATACATTATTTCTAAAATACACAAGAAGGTACAGTAACTCGTGCTGTTATATTTGTGGAGTAGCATAACACATCCTTTCTGAAAAGAAAAGTCCTGGATATTTTTTTAATAATATAAAAATAACTCACAAGAACTGTTTATTTCTTATAACAAGTGTATTTACCGAAATTTAAATTATTTGATAACAGCTGTTCTATTCCATGCAAAATAAATAAAATAAAAAGGGCTTAATAATTAAAGTAAGATAATGAAATTTAACAAAATATTTCCTTTAAACAAAAAAAGGTAGGAATGACATTCTTCGCCAAATAAATATATTGGTATTTTGGCGATAAATAAAACAGGTGGTATAACCCTCTGATCCTAACCAAACCGCCATTTCTGCAAGCAAAGAATCAGCAAACGTCTTGTAAAATTATCCTTTAATTGCTCTAGCTGAGTCGCCTGGAGGTCGATTCTTTTTTAAATGACTTTCCAAATCGATTAAAGATGATAGATCCAGTCCAGCAGGTAGTCCAGACGACCGCTTTCCAATAAAAGCGGGCAGTGTAAAAACCCGATCAACCTTAAAGACATTCCTTTCAAATGGCACAATTATCCAACTTCATGAGTGATGAAGAACTTGTACAAACGATTTTAGCGCCAAGAGAATGATGAAAGGTTAAATAAATTTGAGCATTTAATTCGGAATTTTTTTTTATTGATAATTTTTTTAATAACATTTATTTATTTAGCAATAAATAGAAATATATCAGCGGTATTAGAATCATGAAAAGCTTTTAGGAGTGACAAATGAACAAGAATATATGCATGCATTGGACAAAGAGGACACTGTTACAAATTAAAAGCTATAAAATATTTAATGATCGATCCATTTGGCAGATTCTGCTTTTCTAAAATTATCCACTTTCTTTATGCGTACTAATATTAAGAAGTGTTATGTTCAGCAACGGATTCCGAGACTACCACTTTTGGGCATTTTACACCGGAAAGGGGTGCCAGGCAATGAGTCATATGAGCGCATTTTCGGATTTCTTTGTTAGATCACTCTCAGTAAAATGTAAACATCACTCTTCCATTCGTCACTTTCCCCCTATTTTGATGAAAATAACTCCGCCCGGAGCATGCGCAAAAGCGCAGAGGGTTCCCGAATCCATAGCTAAACAATAACTTATTATCTGACTTGGAAGACGGTATACAACAATAATAATAGATAAATTTATTCATATGAATAAATTTATCTATGAACAATATGAAAATATTGGGGTTAGAAATATTATAAACATTTAAGAAAACTCATAACTGCGTTCGTTTCGTATTTAATCTCCTTCATTCCTAAAATTAATGCTATTCCAATTCTAGAAATCCAAAATAATATAATACTTCGCACTTTTAACTACCGTCAGCGACAACTTAAGTAGACATTAAGTAGAAATCTATGAGTGGCTGCATCACAAGTGGATGACATAATAATACTTCTACGCGTATTAAGTCAATGAAAAACCTCTACTACATGAAATAACGTTCTTTTTAAATAGTGAATTTCATTATATAGAATATCGAGTCTTGATGTTTAAAATTAAATTCTGAATTATATTTAAGCCCCCAATTTGACTGAGCATCATGGTACACTGAGAGTCTTAATCCGAAATGCCAACAACAGTTCTCAATGTCTACAATACCCCCTACCTAGGGTTACCATAATTTTTTAAAATTAAAATCAGGGCACACCGGACGGGGGGGGGGGCAGGAGGGAGGGCTAAAGTATAGTATAAAATTCTAAAAGCTGCCTACGACCTTCTTTCATAACACTGGCCAAAAATTTAAGATGTTTTAGAATGCAAAGAATATACGATTTTTGGTAATGTTTGGTAATTCAAAATTATACAGAATTAAAATAAAACGACCAAAACTTTAAATTTTCAGTTGGAACTGGAGCCTGAGAAAGGAGGTTCATCTACCTTCTCACCAACAATGGATGTAAACAGTGTAAATAATGAATTTTCTTTCATTGGCGAAATGAAGTCAGTTTTTCTCAATTACAACCAAATTTTCCTCTCGCCGCATTCGCTTGCGTAAATCCGGACAGTAGTCCGGACGTGAGCTAGAAATCCGGACGTATGGTAAACCTACACCTACCCCTCTTGTATTTGCAGTGAACAAGGTATAAATAAAGTTGCGGAATCCAGCAATTTAATGATATTTTGAATCCTTGTAGCACTTAAAACACAAAAAGAAGAAAGTATAGCCTTTACTTTTTCCCCAAGTAACATAGATTACAATATATGAGCCCGTAGATCATCCAAGTTTCCACACAATCCAATCCAATTTCATTTAATTTTTTTTTTCAAACACCAGAACTACGTATTTCCTCTGAATAAATATGAATTCCAAAATATAACTCAGAAAAAGTAAAACATCTCCAGAACGAAGTAGAATACTTTTACAAAACTAATGTGAACGACTCATTTGGTTTGAGGACTTCTCCCTAAATCGTGATCGGGGAAATAAAATTCAATTTAAAAACTAGTTGCAATCGTGATCTTCTATGTTTTACTTTTTTTAATATACTGCGGTTGACGGCTTCGACGCACTGTTTGCTGTTCAACGCACAGGAAAACATAGGTCTTTAGAGGGATTAATAGAAGGATTACATTATTTTAATGCAGATTCTTTTTCATGAGACATTTTTTAGAAACAATGCAACAATGTTTTTTTTTATTATTATCATTTTTTTACAGAACTTGTTTTAGGTAAAAATCCCTCAAACGCGCAATTTTGACGAATTTTACTTATCTGTTTAACGACACATTTTTTATAATATCTGAATTTTTCTCTGAATCTGAAATATCCTTTGTTTATATAACATCAGATTGTGGGAACTCCATCATTATTAAAAATTTTAAAAAACTTTCCCAACACATACAAACAACTGTATACTAAAAGTTCAATACAAATATATTTTGTTAAAATATTGTTTGTGTCAATTTCTATCTATTTGTTTCGTGTCAGTTTCTATATCTATAATTTCAAATGTAATTCTTAACCAAAATCAAACACGTACTAATACCTAAACACACACACGTGCGGCATAAATAACGATATCTACCACTGCGCTGGTTGAAAAAAACTCACCGAAAGCAAACAGGTAGTTTTACCAGAGAGCAATTTCGGTGTGTGACCCATTTGTTTCTTGGTAACAAGTGCTTTGATTATTAGCTTAGAGATGCGCACAGCTGTTACAGCGCAAAGTATGAAACTCAATTCATGAAAAGCTAGCCTTAAGGATACCTGTTGATTCTGAGAAAGGATTAGAGAGAGGAAATCGTGGGAATCCTATTTTCGAAATGGCTGTTTTTATCTCTCGTTCGATCACGTTCTTTTGATTTAAATAAGAAGGTTAACAATTTTTGATCATAAAAGAGAGTTCTAAATGTTTTCCCCATGATGCATGCGGAAGCTTCGGCAAATAAAGCTATGAATGTTTTATTAAGCATATAAATTAAATTTTAGGAGGGTATTTCAAGTAGAGATAATGCTCACGTTCCTTTAAACCAGAGGTTCTCAACCTGTGGTACGCGTACCCCTGGGGGTACGCGAAGAACCATTTGGGGATACGCGAAATCAAAATTGTTAATGATGGAAACAAAACATAAGGGATTAAAAAATGTAGAGAATTTTGCTTCTCCAAGTGAATACTTGTTATTTAATAACTATACCACTTGAATAGTTGATTATTACTAAGTGTAATATTTAGCTATCCTTTTAGTTAAGTCGAAATAATTAAAATACTGGTTTCATTTGCTTTGGCGGTGAACTAATACTATTGTAAAAATGGAATAAAATGTAAAATCAAAAATAAGTTCTGCAAATGTTATTTAATTCAAGTCATTTGACTCTTAAACTAGCCTTAGCATTATTGATAAAAACTTCTTTCCATAGACGGATTGTTGGAGGGGGGGGGGGCGGATATGATAGTAGGGGGTACGCCAAAAACAAAAAGAATAATCAAGGGGTACGCGAGAGAAGAAAGTTTGGGAACCCCTGCTTTATATATATATTTAGTTAAAAATTTTCCTATATATATATAAGATCAGGCTTTAAAAAGGTGAAAGGCAGTCCATTTTGATCATCAAGGAAGAGACGATATTTGTTTAAATCTTCTTTTATTTAGGCATCAGGCGTTATTTCTTCATAGGTAAAGTATTTCATTTTTATGTAGCTCCATGACCAGAATTCAGAAGTTTACGCCCGAGCGGCGCGTTGTTGTTAAAAGCTTACATGCTGGCGTGAAAAAGGACAGAAAAGAATGCGCAGAACGCTTAAGTACCCAGGAAAGGGAATTTCCCCTTCAGAAACTCGTGATTTGAAAAGAAAGTTGTAGTGCGTTTATTATGATGAAAGTAGAAGCATTTAAAATGAGGTGTCGTTAAGATTATTTAGGAAAGTTAAAAAATTAAAATATCACACACACACACACACACATATATATATATATCAGTTATAATCAGCAAAAGTGTAACGTTGAAATTTCGGTACAACTACGTGGTAAAAATCAGAAGCAATAAATATCATATAAAATCGGAATACAATGTCGTTGGATAAGATTTGTTAATATTCTAGTGCAAGAAGTAACTGATATTTAATATTAATTAAAAGGACTATGGAATTAGAGATTCACTTTCCCTGCCGTAACATTTTCTACATGGTTAACATTTTCTACTTATTATTGGGCAGCTCATATTAAAAAGATAAATTTATCGATTAAATTTTTTAAAAATGGGTTTTGAAGAATTCTTTTTCCAATATTTTCTGCACAGAGAATATGATCACTGTAATATGACCCAAGAGGGTGACTCAATCTGATTAAAAAGTAACAGTAAAATATTTTATTGCTTCCGCATTTTTTTATTTTTTTATTTTATGTCTTTCACTATTTCTGATATTCTTAAAATCAGAAAATCTTTTTTACAAAAGATTTTCTTCCCCCGAATTTTGTCCTTCACATTTAATAAGTCCTCACAACCAACATTCCGGGTTGCGTGCCAGGGCCCTAGAACGTCCTGAGTTGAACCTCAGAATATCCCATCACCTTGATAAAAGTTCACGCAGAAACCAACACCAAACAGATCAGAAACCATCTTTCAGCGAAAGCCAACGACGAGTGCGAACAAAAAACCTCCGTCAGCGTTTGGCATCCAAGAAACGCCGCCAGTGAAAGAAGATTCCTGGCAATGATCAAGTTGATGGAATAAAACAATAAATTAATAAAAAAGGAAGGCCTGGTCATAACTTCAATGCATAGAGCCAGCTCCATCATATCCAATTTCTGCCTCTTCAGACCTGTTATTTAGACTCCTCGGCTGAAACGCCGCGAGCTAGAAGACTTGTCGCAGGCATTGGAAATTACGTGGTGAGCATAACGACCTCATTTAATGCGCCTCCTTTTATTACTGAGCTCGCTGATGCCAGATCATATGCAAGGGGATACTGTTACCATCCTCATGGCAGATGACGAATCGAGAAAAGTTTCAACGAGATTTTTTGCCTTCTGTAACCTTGAGAATATAGATCGAATATATTTGCCCGTGATTTGAAAGAAGAACGTTATTTTCGCTGGAATTGAATGCCATGGGACAGTGGAAAGAATTGAGTTACAAACATGTTTGGATAAATACAATTATCACTTTAAAATTTCTTCTTCATGTTCAATTAACTTAAGCCTTTTACTTAAGCCAGTGATGAGTAAACAACGGCCCGCGAGTCGGAAGCGACCCATTATCACGAGCTCTTACGGCCCAGGGCAGATTTTAAAATAATAATATAATGGTTTTAAATAATAATATAATCAGTACATCCCGGTTCGAACCAGATAATGAAGAAATTGTAGAAATGCATTCATAGCTTCAATAAAGAATTTTTAAAATAATACTTTTTTAGTCCTTTTGAGCTTTATTAAATTATATTGGCCAGCCAAAAAAATATTTTCTTGACCCCCTGTCCTAGCATATCCCTGACTTTAGTGCTGTTAATATTTTAACGATGTTTGAGCAAAACATTATATAAATACGTTTATTCATGCAAAATAATAAACTTCAAAGTAGCGGGCCTAACGAATATTTTGTTCTTTCAGGAAATCCATTTCTTTTCAGTAGTTATGATGGCCCTGCACAGATGATTATATTATAAATTATTATTTAAAGTATTATTGTTGGCCCCACTGGCCCGTATTGGGCCTTACACCCTTTCAGGTAGGCTAGGCCAGTGAGGGCGTCAATAAAACTATAAATATTTAAAGGATATGGGAAATTTAATTGAGAATAATGATACATCCCTTAGTTTTCACCGTGGTATACCCATTATCCGTCATTGTATTTAGTAAAATTACTAACAATCCCAACCGATTAAAATAATAAAAGAAACTGCTTTTCAAGAGGGATAGTACTTAAGCTTATTTCTTGTTCGGTTACAAAGCCAAAAGACGCAATGAACTAATATTCGAATACGCAGTTCAGTTAATCAGTTCACACGCAGACCCGAAACAATATATACCAGAAGCTAAATTACTTGAAATAAAAATATTGCTTCTGAAGTTTCATAAATATTCAAAGAATTTTCCGAGTAAATAATAAGAGCGACGACATTTTAATTCAACTGCAATTAATGTTTTCAATTAAGCTCATCATTTGTCACTTGCTGTGCTTTGTAGTACTGATGGATTTTGATTTGAAATACGATTAACCATAGACGGAGAAACTAAATTTACCTCTTACAGATCAACCCATTATTACTGGACAGAAAAATGACTTGAAGAAATAGGAATAGCATGTTCACGAATTCAATCTTCTCTGAAATTGGCAATAATTGGCAAACCAGAAAAGGATCAAACCTATTGTTGCCAACCTTCAGAGGAAAAATTCTGATTAAAAAACATGGCGACCTGTTTTGATGTGGAATCGGCGACAAGTGCGGATGTTCGAGACGGCCTCTTTCTCGTGCAAAAATGACGACTGCCCCAGGATAATCAGCATCATCAGTCAACTTTTGGGAGGGTAGGAAATCCGGTTGGATGGTCCAATTTTCGTGTCTTCGCGCCGAAACTCTATAAAGTTTCTCTTTTCTTTCTCGCCTCCCCTTTTATCTTTTATCAGAGTATAAAAAAAGATCCTGAGCTTTCCATTTGTAGAGGTTTTGCAACTTTTATCTTCCTCGATTTTCAGCTTTGTAAAAGGTTCCTTCAATTAAGCTCATATCTTTCGTCATGTAAAATTCAGTCAAATTTCTTAACAGCTATAATAAACCGATGTCAATTATTGACGTTTTATCGGAGGATGATATCGAGAATGATTTTGATTTTTTGAAAAATGTTATGTCAGATTTAATTGTGCTAAAAGTTGTTTTATTTCTGTTTTGCTGATTGATTTAAGAAACATGCTGTTTATGACTGAAAATTTTTAAGAATTAACTTGCAGCATATTTTTTTTCCCAGTAATTCAGCATTTTGTGTCAGCATAAAAATTAACTGACTGCTGAAAATTTATTTTAAAAATCTTTTTCATTTATTCATAAGAATTAGTAAAGCAAATCGGATGTTAAAACAACCGTTACTAACTTTTTATCTATTTCGAATTATTTCTTTCATTTTACAGTATCAAACTTACTTAACAGTGAAAAAAAGGCAGTTAAAACTATATGAATTGTGGATTCAATAAAAGCTGCTTAGTTTCTGCAACTAAACGCCCCACCTAACCAACTTTCACATTTGACTGGACTATTTTTGCAAAAGAATTAGGAATAACTGGACTTCAGATTTTTTTTTTTTTTTAAACCATGAATCCATTTATTTCATCGTTCAAAAAGCAACATCTATGACGAACAGACTTTTGATTTTTCTTAAAACCGTAATCATGATCTAAAAAACCAGTTACGATCGTGTCCAAAATGAAACACTTAACAATTATGCGAAAAAAAATTTCTCTGAATTTTTATTTTCAATTTTTCCTCATACCGATAAACACAGAAATTATTCATCCAACATCCTGCTGACACCAACTTTCACTTTTGGACCACCAATAAAACAAGATTGTGGGTGACGGCACACGGGGTTGGGAGGTGAAATTGCAGCTAGACTCCAAAAAAAAGAAAATTAAAGAAATTCACACATAAAAAAAAAGGGAGTCTTAACTGTAACCTTATACGGCAAGCGAATGCCGATGACGGGTGAAATACTATCCCAGCAGTGTCCCGTGTCAAAGGTTAGCACCAGAACACCTTCACCTGAGGTGCAGGTTCAAGATCCAGAAGAAGAGAAGAGTTGGATAAAAAACCTGTCCATCCAGAATCCCGCCTCGCTGCTTCGTGATGCAGGCAGCCCTCACCAGAGATGAAAGGGTCAACAAATGTTGTTCCTCTCACTACAGCCAAGATGACAACCGGTACATAGCGGGGTGCATATTGATTTGAAGGCCAATAATGTCTTAGGGTGACGGGGGCTGAAGAATTTATGGAAAGTTATAGAACGAGTGATGAATTTTAATTTTCAACCGACTGACCAAAAAGGGTGGCCTTTCCGATAATAGTGGGTTGTTTTGTTCCAGTGATCCTTATTTCAATGTTGATGAAATGTGTGGGAAAGTAATTTGTTTTTATCCTGCATCGCAGTGTAAGCTGAAGGAATTGCTAAAATAAGCATCAATGACAGTTATTCTCACATGAGAACGGAAACGTGAGATAGTCTTTAAAATTCGAGGAAAAAAGAACCGATTATTCAAACGAAAATAAGAAAGTACATAAATTTTGTAAATATAAAAGCACCCTTACAAATAAGTAAACGTATTGTAAATAATATTGAAGATATGCTTGGAATTAATTATTTGAAAATCCAAATCCCCAATGGTTCATTCGAAGGGCAGGAGCCATTAAAAGTGATATTATGAAAAGTTCCCAATAACTCTGAAATATGACATTTGCTTAGTAAAAAAAGGCGACATTAAAGCACTTTTACCACTACAAGCAGAACATTAATGAAGTTAATTCACCTGATTCAAACTCGCATGACAATTGTAACTGCATACGTCATCTTACGCTCTACTGTGATGGTGGCTTATTGTTCCTTCCTGCAAGTTGTGCAATGGATTCCAAAATTAATTTTGTGTAGCGTATTTGACGCGTATCATGTGAGAAGAAATTGATTCCATTGATATTCAATACGCCCCTTGCTTCCACTAACTTAACAGACGCATAAGCCCCAAAATTTATGACAAGGAGGAGGAAATCTGCTTGATTAAATGTCGTCAATGTTAAAAAATTCGATGGAATTGTTTTAAAAAATGATACATTAAAAATAATACATGCAGTGACATCACGCCCTTTTTCCTTCAGCAAGATGCGTAATTAACTGCATTCAAATAAACGGTTTTAGGTACATTTCTAGAATGCAAAATATTTAACTGCCGCTTTTTAAGTGTCTCATTAAATGTGAGACATCGAAAGTAGCAATGCCACCAGATGCACTATTTTAAAGACCGAAACAATCAAGGATCGTTTAGGAACTGGTTTCAAGGAAAAGTCCAGAAGGCGGGTATCATCACGAGATCCACAGCCAGGAAAAGCACACAACCCTCGGTGCTGATGACATTTCACTTGTTACTCCACGGCGCAAGTGTGCAGTATGATGGTTTCACGACTGATAAGAAAAAGGCACACCATAAAACAGCAATTACGAGGAAGGCTCTATAAAATACGGAGAAGGTAATTGCTTCTTAATTGTATCTTGAAAGAGAAAACCTGGACTCTAACCTCTGCACTCTCAGCCAGCCAGCATTCCGCGAGTTGTGGAAGATCTTTTAGCCTTTGGCCATCAAAAAATGGAGCTAAACCTGCTTCAAGGTAAGGAAGAATCAGTTGCTGAGAGATAATGGTGTCACATAAGCATGTCTGGGCTGGTATCGCCAAGTGAATGTGGCGGCATTCTTTATTTATTTCTTCTCGAGTTCTTTTTATCCATTAAGCACAAGGAAGCACGACAAACGACGGAGTCGACGCAGAATTTTAAGAAGACAGTCCAGGCAGGTTTTCTTTATTTGACTTTTTCTACAATTTTTTTATTTCGAAATAACGCATTTGTATAGTTATTTCCTAGAAAGATACAGTTGAAAAGACATATAAAAAAGTAGAAAAGAATGTTGAAAATCAAGAAGACTGTGGTTGTTATAAAATTTATCAAGGAAGGAACTTGGAGACTGGTAGATCACGAAGATCATATCTAAGCCACATCATATAAATCTACTTTCTTTTTTTTTTGAGGCGGAAACAAGGCATGGTGCATTTTTAGATACATTCCGAGAATTCGAAATCTTTCACGGCTGAAGAGTAGAATATGTAAACTGATCCTGAATAAAATGATAGAAACAGAGAAAAATCATATTTATTTATGTATCTAGGATACATGAAATATTACATTTTTCACACAAAAGCGAATATTGTAGTTAATAATTATTGTCAATAACAAACAAAGTTAAAAAAACAGTTCGAAAGCTTTAGATAGGTTGCATAATTGAAAGATGTTTTTATACGTATTTCACTGTGTTTCAGTGATGAACTGTATTCAAGTTCAATATTAATAAATTCTCAATTCTGTATCTCTTGAGAGAACTATGATGACATGTTTCCTAAATCATCTTATAGCGGCAATAAAAGTGAAATTCTTATAAATAAGTCTCATTTACAATTTACTTAAAAATGCTTTGCTCCAGTTTTGCACAAAAACATTGAAATAAACATGCAGGGGGAAAAAACCCCTCTAATTTCCTCCTTATTCCACAATTATTCAACTGTGAGACTCAAATACAAATCTGAATGTTATCAAGAAACTAAAAATTTGCAACGCATAACCTAAATAATCACGATTCTCACGTAAAGGAAGATAATCATCATGAAAACACCCATCTGTCTTATGATGGTGCGATAACCCCATGCACATCTTGTAGACCATTTCTGCAAACATCAAATCAGTATGCCTGAGTGGACATCTAATTGATTAGATGACCGCAAGAAAAGGAAGTCTGCTGTCACTGAGGGCGATTTAGGAAAGCACCAAGGTCACATTGTAATAAAAAGGGCGAATTAAAACGAAGAGATAGAATTTGTGCACTTAAAGATAATTAAGGATAGAGATGAAAGAGAGAAAAAAAGAGTTGCTAAATAGTCCTGAATATAATCCTAGTGTAATTAAAAATAGATATTCTCGAACAAATTTAGTTCACCAAGAGATCGATACACTAATTTAAAAAAATCATGGAACTCCGATTATAGAACCAAGACACGTAGATACACATATTACGTTCTTTATCGGTGATTTTGCTGTTCGTACTTTCCCATGTACTGTCAACTTCATTTTTCATTGACTACATTCATTCTGATTATTTCAAGCGATCGAAAGAAAATGATGGTTTGGCATTTTAAAGCTAAGTCCGTCGAAATGCGGGGTTTTCTTTATTATTATAAAAATTGGTAAAAGGGAAGGAAAAAATGACTCGGAATTTTTTACTTAAGTCATTACCCTCTAAGATTATATAGCACATACTGAACTATGTGAACTTAAGTAGAAGTTTGCAACACAAACAAAAATAGAAAAAAAAGACTAAATTTTATTCGAATAATCAATGCAATTTGAAAGTTAACTAGTAGAGCATGAAGTTTTTAAAGAGCAACGTTCAAAATTTGGTTGAAAAAAATTAATTTGTTTTCGAATAAGTATCGATGCATGAAAAACTATTGATATAACTAGCTTCAAACAGGGAAAAAATGAAACAAATAATCTTTAAATTATTTATTGTCTTCCTTAAAAGACAAGAGTGCATTGTACAGCAAAGGCACGTTTTCTGTTAACACTGATCTCCGAAGAGGATTTCCGTAAAACCATCTAAATGAACATAAAAGTTGTTATTTTCAATAACAAAATCAATTTAGGTTAATCGGATTAACAATAAACCCCTTACAGGAGAAATGATCAAACCAGAGCAACGATACTAAAGAACGCACCGTTATTACAATTTCCCACGAGGACTGTGACTGCAGATCAGAACCCACAAATTACGCGGGGGCGGATGAGCCACGAAGATCAATCGCAGAAAATGCCTTGATGACCGAATCTCACAGAAGATTATTGTTTGGCATGCCGTGAGACTAAGATTAAGTCACGTAAATATGCCCATTGTCTATGGACGGAGTATTATCCGAGCTGTTTTTTCCACGGGACGGTCAAAACTCTTAATAATCATCTGCTCTTCCGTTGTCCGATACCGGTCACGATGGCACTAGTGGTAAATTGACAATTCTGAAACTGGCGGAGGATTTTGCGGCGATGACGATTTTCGAATTTTACGCGCGGGAACCGCCACAACAATGGAGATTAGGTCACCAGAGTTATGGAATCTGATCTCGCCGCGATATGTTTGGTGGATGGAAGCATCGAAAGTGGGCTAAATAGCCACTAAAATCGCAGATAAAAGGAAAAAGAAAGGAAGGTGGCTTTATGGTGAAGTTATGTCACTCTCACAATGGAATTCGACGAGGGTCAGTGAAGTTGTGGGAGTTTTTTTTTTACCGTTGACATCGTGACATCTGGGCATGAGAAAAGTCAGCAGGAAAAAAATAAAAGAAATGAAATGCGTAATATACGTAACCGTTATTTGAGTTGAGCTTTTAAGAGAGAAATTCTTTCTTACGGAGTAGTTTTCCTGTATTGGCTCTTACTGGAACGGTTAATTTTAACCACCATAAACTGAATGTATTCCTATAAATTGTCTGAAAATTTATCCATTTAAATTGCCATACTAAATATTTTATAATATTCGATCTGCAATTCTACTTTATTTAAAGACTGTTATATTTAATGTAATGCAATGCAAGCGTAAATTAGTCACCGGATTAAAATATTCCATAAAAGCGCAGTTTTAAAAAGTTTTTTCGAGCAAGGCAACAGCAGAAACTTTTTAAAAATGTTTATTTACGGGGAACATTGAAGAGTTTAGTAAAAAAGTACTTTTGCGATGTTGTCTGAGCAACGAAAGTTGTTAATGTTCAAGTTTACAGAACACATTTCATGTTGAAAACCGTCTCATTAAAAAAAAAACATGTTTTAAAGTGCTGAATAAAACCACGTAAGAATACTTTTTCTATCATTTGCCCCCCCCCCTCCTTTTTTAATTCAGCAATTTAAAGATTTTTTTTAAATTGTGCAATGGTTTGCAGTATCAGATATGTCCAGTACACTTGAATACCATCACTTTTTCCGACAATACAACAATGGCGAATTTTCATTGAAATTACAGAATATACATTGCAAAGTTTTTACTCAATGAACAAGAAATTAAGTACAAGTGACGAATGCAAAATAAACGATCGAGATTTTATAAGAATTCAGTTAATTTACTAACAAACTAACTACCAATTTGATAGGTAAATAAACGCACTTAGTCAACTCGCTCATTCAGTGCAATGTTTTGTTAAATAACCAACAAGAGTCAACACTGATATCATAGTGATATATCAGATTGCTAAAGTGTGAAATATTACATACTCAACAAATATAATAAAAACAACATTCACTGTCATTGAAGAGAACGTTACAGACACAAAAATTCCAACAAAAAAGGAAGAAAAAACTATTCATTCGAAGAATTGTAAAGCAGAACTTTCTTTTCCTTTAAAATGTTATCCATGTCTCTATTTTAAAAACAGTAATTCATCTCAATTTAATCTAGATTAAGAAATAATCTATATAAAAGGCAAAGTATTTAATAAAAGGAAACAAAAGGGAAAAAACCTTTTACATCGCAGAATCAGTTTCCTGAGTTTTCTCATGACATCAGAATGGAAATCTTCTAATTAGATTAATGATTAGTATAAAAATGTTGCGGCCAGACGAACGCGAACAACGACCTGTTAATGAGTATCCGTAACACAGTTCACGCATTGTTTTTCACGCTTTGTGTGAATTAAAAACTTTTTAATATCATGTAAGAGAATGTAATCATTTATCAAATAAGACATAAACGTTTTTTTTTTCTTCTTTTTTTCATGAGATTGTAACTTGCTGGAGGGAATTGGGTTAAAATAGTTAAATCTGATATGAATAGATAATAATATCTGCGTTACAGGATTTGCGAATCAGCAAGAAAGGGGATTCTTTTCTTTTCCACTATAATCAATGAATGTATCAATGAAGCGTAACTGTTTTTTGAATTTCTTTTTCGCTGAAATAACAGAAGTGAAACTTTTCAAAAAGTGAGCATTTTTAGAAGAATGATGCAGATTTTCTCCCATAAACAGAGGAATCTTCAGGGTTCATACACATTTCCTTAATAGAAAATCAAGGACTATCAAGGACTTTTAAGGACTTACAAAACCAAAAAATAAGGACCTCTAAATTGAATAAACTTGAGGAATTGTCGCACGCATTTTTAAATAAAATGTCTCATTTTTGCAAATTCGACCTATTAGATGATAAAGTATAATATAAAACATAGATAGAAGATACATTACAAATTTAACACAACAAAAATTCTTAAAAAATATGAGTTAATAAATTGATGGAAAAAAATCATGAAACTGGTAATCAAACTAAAAATCTTTTAATTCCAAACTTTTTTCGTTCAATTTTACACCCAAGGTATTTATTTTAATTTCTTTTCAATAATTGTTTTTCTTAGTTCATGCGATTGAATAAATAAATTTATGTCCTTTGACTTTTCAGCCTCATTAGCTAAATCATTTGCTTCCCCATTTGTTTGGTGTATTTGGTTTGGGACATTTTCTTTTGTTTTAAAAAAATCTATTTCCTCCTAGAGCTTTTCGTTTCAGTTGTTTTGTTTCAGTCTTTTCTTTCGATCTTTCACTTTCTAAATACTGCATGTATTTTGCTCTAGCTGAGGTGGCAAAAAGTCAGGACTTTCAAGGACTTTTTAAAAATGGGGCATAAAAATAAGGATTTGTAAGGACTTTTAAGGACTAAATGTAAAAGTAAGGATTTTTAAGGACTTGTAAGGACGCGTACGAACCCTGGAATCTTATGAGCAGAAATATTATACAGAAATCTGTGACCGAACGAATCGCAGTTCAGTGACGTAGCATGTGTTTTTACGCGGCTCACGATTATCGAAAGAATTATATTCAAATAAATAACTTTAAGTTTAAACATAGAACATTAAAATTGAAACATGTTCAAATAAATCAATTATTTTTAAATTAACTAGAATCATATTTAGGATTATTAACCGAGATCATAACATTAGTATATTTAACTACGATCTCGTTTCTTTCGCCGTAACTTCAACTTGAATTGCCGCTGAAAGTAAAAACATTAAAAGCGCAAATTTGCTTAAAAACCTACATATTTCATTGTTTTCTGTGTTTGGCATGTCTATTGGAAGTATATGGTCTTCTGAAAAGAAATGATGGCAAAATTAAAATTCGCTCATTGTAGGATTAAATGATATAAATTAAATGGTTGAGACAGTTTACTAAAATGAAAATAAAATGTTAGCTTACTAAAAAAATTGCGAGCAAATTGTACTTATAAATTGTAAACATCAAGGCAAGTAGGAAATTTTTTTGAAGTTTCAAACTAGTAGAATTTTTGGAATGCTTCGAGATTAGGCAAGATATTATTTTCCAAAGTGCAACAATGGAAGATTTAAATGATAAAGAAAGATGCTCAAAGATATAACTGCATCTTTAGTTTGTTAGTAATACCCTGCTCAATAAATAAAAAAACAATTCGAGAAATTTCCGTCCAAGCACAAAATAACTGGGGTGTTATTATTACAACTATATCGAGCAAGAAAATAATTATAATTGCAGCACTGTAGAAATTGGTGTATTAAGGTCGATAGTTTCATACGTTATGTAAAGCACTAGTATGAAAAACAATACTTAAATTAGAGTGATCAAAAAATTATTTTTCTACTGCAATTAAGATATGTTAATGTGCGATAAATATTATGAAAAATGCAATCATGAAAGAGATCTTTTATTCAACATCAGTAAAAATAATTTCATAAAATTCTTCAGCAATCAAAGCACTGTTCATAAGGAAAAACAATCACTTTAAACGAAAAGACCTATTTAGAAAAACACAGGCAGTTAACCTATTTTCGCCATCTCCCCAAAACAATTAAATAATAAAGAATGTCACGACGTAATCGTTTTTAGTTGGAAAGACGAAATTTTATATAAACAGCGTCGCTTTCATAATGAAAAATTCACACATTGAAAATATGAAAAAAGGAACAAATAAAATAGCTAAAATATTCTCGTAAGAGGGAGAAAAAAATCGTTTGGAAAATACATGCTTTCGTCTGCGAATTCCATTTGTAATTGCGTCGAAAAATTACAACGATCGCCTTTGTACTAAGGAAGTTATTTATGTAAAAGGCAACATAAGAAGTCTTAAACCACAATGTACAAATAGGGGGGAGGGGGTTACGAGTTGGGGCAAAGGGCATAGAAGGTAAGAGAGGCAAGTGGTTGTCTAGAACAATGTTAAGAGTGGTCATAAAATATGGAATATCCGGATTATTGTTTTAGTTTACGATGCTTCCAAAAAGATTCATAAAAGAAGCCGCATGTTATGCACTTTTTCTCCCTCGTTGCCGAAAGAAGATTCTTTAAAGGAAAGATTAAATAAATAATAATAAAAAAAGGAATACAAAAAAATAACTATGGAGGGTTATAAAATTTTATGTGTTATTTTTTCTCCCCTTAAGAGAAATATTATTCTCATTCGTTCGGCCAGTCCAATCCCTGTAATTAAAGAATTATCGTCTTTTATAAAACATTAATGCTTCCAGATCGTGTTGTCTACAGTGTAAAGTTAGGTAATCTTTATCCGATTATGTTTTTAAACGAAGTTAAGTCAGTAGACTATTTTGACTTTTAATGATTCTTAGTAGCACGCTAAAATTATTTAATTAGTAAGGAACTAAAACAGTAACCAGTTTTAAATGTAATGAAAATATTATCTGACTTGTATAAATGTAGAAAAATGCACAAAATATATTTTATACTTAATGCTTTTAATAGAGTTCTTATGCATCCATTAAATTTCGGTAGCTAGTTACTGATCTTTTCAAAATGCCAAGACTAGTACTTCTGGACAATTGTATTCCGGAAAGGGGTGACAGGCAATGAGTAAGATGAGCGCATTTCCGGAGTTCTTTCTTAGGCCTCGCTGAGTAAAATGTAAATATCTCCCCATTCATTTTTCACTTCATACCTATTTTGGTGAAATCAACTCCGCCTGGCGCACGTGCAAAAGTGCGGAGGGTTTCGGAATCCGAGAAACCATCAGTATGTGTAATCTATACTTATAAAAGGCAATGTTTGTGTGCATGCGATGTTCAGACGAATCTATGGCATTTACAGCCATGAAATTTGACATACAGGTAGTCGTAATGGTAACTCAATGCGCCTCGAAGCCCGAATTTTAAAATTTGATCTAAAAAAATTTATTTAATGTTTTGTGTTATTTTGGATGTTTTTTCGCGCTAATCTCTCAATAACATTGTCTTTGATAATCGTTAGAAGAAAAAATATATATCATCGGAAAGAACAAACTATTTCCGTTCTAATGAAGTTTGTTTTGAACTTCTAACGTAATTCGCTGAGCTTTGAGAAATTTTTAAAAAATAGTCACTGTTTTCTGAAATTTTTCAATCTACATTCTTACTTTCGCGTATACAACATTCTAATAACGTGGTCATTTCCAATTTTTTTAGAGGTAGTAATTGGAATATTTCGCCCCGATTTAAAACCAAAACGGTTAAAATATCTTTTATGGTTGAATTTTAATTAAATTTTTTTCTGAATCAGTTCACACGTTTTTTCTCGCAGATCAGAAGCGAAGCTTTCTACCAAGTAAAACGTACCCAGCATGCATTGTTACAATATCATTGGCTGGTGCGTGACCTTCCTCGCGGCAGGTGACGTCATATAGTACCGCGTTCTGAATGACTTCGATTATTATCTTCATCAGTCTTAACACTCATTCCTCGCATACTTTGTTTGCGGTCTAATGAATTTCACATTGTAATCTATATTAGAATTATCCTCAAATTTCGGTAACGCTCAGGAATTTGGCTACGTGCCAAAGAGATTCAGACTGTCTGTCTACAAATTAGCATTCACTACACACGGGATACTGATTTGATTCTGTGATGATTTAATATCAAATAGGAGTTATGACAGGTTTTTTTAGCTGAGTTTTGTTAGCAGTTTGTTTTCTTTTTCTATTTTATGTCGATTCATCGACGTGGAACTCCGTTAATATCAAATAGAAGTTATACTGGAATTCATCTATTTTTACACTTCTCGGATATCTTTAATTTCGTTTCCGTTAAAAAGGGTCTTTCTTTTTCTCAATATTTATATATTTTGCAAAACGAAAGTTAGTGCCAATTGATTCATCATTTCTGTTTTTCATGCTTTTTTTAAATTTCTTAAGCACTCTGCCAATGTGCATGAGATTTTCTACTAAAACGTTCGTTAATAAATCTGTGATAATCAGATCTGAGATATTGTTAGCAAGCTAGAAGCCCGTCTTAGACGAGCACAAATCTTCTAGGTTTTTTATATTGTTTTGGATTAACGTACTCGGTACTGTTTACCTACAGTTCAAATGTCATTGTCGAGACGTTTTTGTTAGTCATGACGCCACGGACAACGCCGTGCGGGTACTGCTAGTGTTAAATAATAGGTTCGTTTTCATATGGGAATAAAAAAAGGTTAAAGCAGCGATAAAATAAACACAATGATGCAATTACAAATAAAGTAACAAAATGGAACTACTTCCAAACAATATAAAAATGAGTGAAAAAATAAATGATAATCTAAAATTAGGCAAACGCGTTTTGGCAACAATTTATTACAGCAAAAATCAAAAAGCTTTTACTTCTTTAGATTACTAAATGTAGCACAACTTGTATACATAATATTAATTGTTGTTGGTTTCTGAAATTAAAATCCTATAATATCGTTAATTAGCAGTCATAAAAAAACAGCGCTAAGCATAGTTAAAAAAAGTACGTTTAATTATAACCCATTTACAAATTAATTAGTCTTATCTCTCAGATTATCGGCGCTCTTGAAAATCTGCCGCCTTCGGGTCCGATGATAAACGAATTTACTCCAGATTTAATTACACTGCAACAAAAAAGTAATCAAACGAGGAATCTTCATCTACATAAAGAAATCCAATTAACAGACCCCGAATGTCAACAAAAATAAGGAAAACACAAATGAAACTGTCAAGAGGGGTTTGAAATATAGTTAAATCTGTAACCGGGGGAAGAAAGAGGGGCACAGTATTAGAGTAGAACTATAAAAAAGAAAATTCCGTTACAGAATCTGTCAAGAAACGACACACAAAAAATAATTATTATCACAATAAATAAAAAGAATAAAGAAGATTTCAAAGAGGGAAAAAAAAGTCGTCTGAGACATTTTTTTTTCACTCAGTTTGGAGAGTAACAATAACAAAAGATGAAGTATGAAAAAAAAAAAAAAACGATACATAATATCGGTTTCTCAATTGGGTATCTCAAGGGAGATGGGTAACACAAGGAGGGGGAAACGAGGGGGGTACTGCTCCCGTCTTTCACCCTGCACGGTAGAGGGGTGGGCTAGGGAATATAATAGAATTACGCTTCGAACGATCCACCTAATTAGATTTTCAGGAAGATGAAATGTTCGAAGCCGGTTGAGACACTGTAATCTCAGTTGACTATCGACGTAAATGATAATCAGATGGATTCTGTTCTTTCTCAAGTTTCGACGCACCTTCGAGTCAGTTTGTATAAGATGAATGTAACGCAAAGTGTGCCGCTCTAAGGTACAATTACTTGGGCTTAGATGATTACATACGAGGTAATTTTACCTTAAGAAAAATTGTTAACTGAGGTATAAAACTCGAATTTTGGAAATTAGTAATTCCAAAAATAAAAAGCACTTACTATCTTTGATTGAAATTTAGGCAGTTTACTTCGTTTTTATACCAAAAAAGGAGAAAGTATCTAAATGTACCAAATTTCTAAGATGAAGCAAACCATGTCGCAAGAGCAGTTATATCCCAGTCCTTCACCCATCACAAAATTATTTACAACTAGCCGGGACATTCGCCTCAAAATATGTACAGCATTATATTAAAGGTGAGTCAGATTTGAAATATCTAAAAGAAATAACAGACGGTTCAAGAAAAAACCCTTACTAGAGACTTTTATATAAAAACAATCTTTCTTCAATGCAATATGTGAAAAAGTTAAAAACATCCACAGGGTACCTTAATGCATTTTAACAGGAATTCAATAACTTAAAGACACAAACAAAAAAAAAATGCTTGAAAAAATGATAAGTACTTTTAAATTATTTCCATCGATTGAGATAATATTGCCTTTGAAAATGAGCCAATGACTGAAATTTTATGTGTATCCTTCTCCATTCTAGAATTTGGGCAAACATTCGAAATAAATGATTTCCCCCCATTTTTGCGTGTCTGTTTGCTTTCGAAACTGCAACATGAATTTCCTGAATTATGCAGAAAGCAATTAAGTATTTAGGTAAGTAAGCTTATGAAAGAAAACAAACACTTATTATGAATCAACGGTGGAAAAAAATTAATGGATGTTATCTAAATTTAAAAAGCTTCCTGCCATTATTAAACAGTTTCACAAAACTAAAACCAAAACATTAAAAAATGGCTGCATATTTGCAAGTAATCACGATTAAAGATAAATAAGGAAATGCAGATTAAAGAATGATTTTCTGGGTGTCACTTGAAAGGATGAGGCATGGAGACCATTGAAGAAAATTTAAATTTTGTTGCGAGTAGTGAAGAAAAAATGTCTTTCAAATAAATGCATTTATGAAAGATAAAGGAGTTACATATATCTGTAGGAGTTATACACAAACAAAAAAGGGGGAAAAAGTCAAATAGACGGGATCAATTTTATGAAACTTTCTATCGCCCTCCAAATATCCGCCAATTCTTCGACTTATGACAATCCGCAAATGCGACCACACACACACGAAAAAAAAAAAATTCAGCTTACAAAGTAAAACGTAATTGTATTTTTGTTTACAGTAAGTACAATAGAAAACACAATATTATGCATTTTTCACATTATTTACAATAATTATACACACACCGATTGAACTTTTTTTTTCGTTTGTAATTTTTATAACCCGTTGCAAGGTGAAAAAAAGTCAAATAAAAGGGGCCAATCTTAAAAAACTTCCTGTCGCCATTCAAATATACACCTCGACTTGCGACCACAAAAAATAAATTTCGGCTTTCAAAGTACAACGTAATTTCAGGTTGCATTTTTGTTCACAGTACGTACAATAGAGAATATATAGATGATGCTCGGATTCCGAAACCCTCCGCACTTTTGCACATGCGCCAGGCGGAGTTGATTTCACCAAAATAGGGGTGAAGTGAGAAATAGAAGGAACGATATTTACACATTGCTTAGCGTGTCCTAACAAAAAAACTCCGGAAATGAGTTCATCTTACTCATTGCTTGCCACCCCTTTTCGAAGTAAAATCGTCAAAAAGTTCTAGTCTTGACATTTTGAAACGATCAGTAGGTATTGTGAATTTTTTGCATTATTTACAATAATTATACGCACATCGATTTGACTTTTGTGTTGTATGTGCAATTTTTATAACCCGTTTGAATGAAAATAGTATTGGGAAAATATAAATTCGACTTATGACCGAACAGTCGGATTGAAACTCAGTCGTAAGTCGAGAAGACGCAAAGGCTTCACACAAGTAAATAAAATACTAAAGCTAAATATATTCTGGAATGATTGCACTTATCTGAGTAGTTACGGTAAAAAAATAAATTAACAGATGTAACTTAAAGAACATTCCATGCTTAGCATCCCTTTTTTTTAAAAAAAATGAAACAGCGGAAGGCGAGACGGCTCTGTTAGAAGGAAGTGAACATTCACGTGCGCGTAATTAAATTAAGCATAGCAACACAATCGAGCAGATCACACATCACCACTTGTTGAGTGATGGAACGCAGCCCCCACGTGCGATGACGTCAGGGGCAGGAAGTGTCCTCTTGGGAACCGACGCCGTTTTTGACAGTTGCCGAAATCTCCGAAAGCAATGTTGCGAGACAGTTTCCACTTGCGGCTGACGAAACCAGAGAGGGACCTCAACATCCTCTTTCCGCGAATCGTCCAGATCCAGTTACCGCTGATGAGCCCCTTCCTGTGTGCCATCGGTAATCAACGCCAATAAGCATAATGGAATTAATTTGTGGAATTGCGCTACGCCCAGGGGTCGTGTTACCTGGATGGAACCTTCCCGGGATTGCTTATGGGCGGACTCATTAAAGGCATAGTTGTTTCGATTCTGACTATAGCCAGCGACCTTTGAAGTTGACAACACATAGAGATCTAAGAGCCGCTGAATCCCCGATGAATGAAGGAAGACGTGTTTCTATACATATTAGGGCTGTGACCTCTTGAGACTCCGCCTTCATTTTAATGGACATTTGTGTTTTATTTACAAAAAAAGTTGCTTTCCTTTCAAAGCCTTAAATCCCGCTGTCCAATGCTTTGGATGGTCGATGCGGTCATCTATAAATAATGTATAGTTAATTATATTAATTAATTTGTTTATGAATTATATTAATTAATATATAATTAATAAATTAATGATATATATTGTTATATAATCCTATCAAAAGTATTAATCTCGATTTTTGTGAAAATTGGCCGGAAATTATACCTTTGGGTCTCAAGACGATAGAGATATCTATGAACTTAAACAAAAAAAAGTAACTTTAAATATAGCATTTTTTATACAATGTAGGGAATAATGGCATTTAAAATGAATTTAGGTTCAAAATACATTAGGGATTATTCAGGACTTTTTAACTGTGGATAACGGCACATTGCTTAACTTTCCCGTAAAGTCAACTTGATTTGTCACTGACTATAGCAAGAGTTAGAAAATGTTGCTTACTGTGCAATAAAAGAAAAATCTGCTTTAATCTATGAAAGATCGGAACCAAACTCTGAACAAGAAAATCTGGAATGTTATCGAAACAGTGTCCTGCTATCATTCTCATTTTATGTTCTTTCGTTTTACAGATGCTTCGCGATAGGCTAGTATCTGTTCATCTGACTCATTTCGATCAAAATAAGTTAAAACAAAGATTCCTTTCAGGTTGTTCGTAATTTATGTCCACTAAAAAAATAAGCACTGGTTATGAACGAAGTCAGAATGAATGTATTTAATCTACACGTTGCGACACACGGCGAATGTATGCAATCATCATTTATACATAATTAAATATAGAACAGATTTTTCTTAAAATAAATTATAGCTAAGCATTTGTAGATATATAAGTAAGTGTCATTAAATTTACATTACTGTACAGGAAAACATGCGACTTCCCTCGAAAGCAAATCTCAATGCGTTTTTTGAAGCAAAAACTAATATAAGATCGAGTAGTATTATGCCGAAACATAGATTTGTATCAAGATTTTAAGCCCAATATTCAGTTTCCCCAGAATAATATACAAAACGACTGACACTAAAAATTCAATACAAGGGTCATCTGCAAGTTAATATAAATTACTGTAATTTCCAGTTTTAAGCTTCTTTGAATTAATAATTTGATTAGCTTTATTCCTTCCTTTGAACAATCCTTAGAAATATTTCGTCAAAACAACCTACCATATTCAAAAAACCGTTATCCCAACGTTTCAAAAGGCTTTCCCGGAAAAAAATCCCAGATAAAATATTTTAACAACATCAAGCAAGATGAAAAGCGGCTCTATTTCATTGAGTCTGTCCGTCAATTCAGATCAAAGGGACAAATACATTTGGATCTCAATTGACCAGTCTGTCAATCTAAATCACTCCAATTCTTCCGAAAAGTGTTCATCAATGTCAACCCTTGCACGTGCAGGGGGATGTACTTCGTACAGAGACCACACACCACGTGCGTGACGTGGTACAAATGTAAGAAAATTCCACCCCTTTGTGACACTTAAGATCGAAGCAAATTTTACAAACGACCCTCGCGTGTTACAAGCCCCCCACTCTGACGCTCTCCTGATGGTCTGCTAACAATTACAACTTGTTCCTGTGTGACACTAACTGACGGCTGCTAGTCATTCTCGCTGGAGAAGCTATAAAATTCTATGCAACCGCGTTGTCATTATAGCGTAACAAATCGGGTTGATCGATGGATGTAAGGTAAAACTGTACTGGTGGTTGGCATGTGAGACTATTGTGGAAGACTGATGCAAACCACAAAGCCAATCTTCACGAAAAGCAGCAAAACACTGTATCTGCAGTACATGGCGAATTGGCCACTGAACAGGACTTCTTTGTCAGATTTAAAAATAAATAAGAACAAAACATGTCTTCTCAAGCTATTTCGGACGTTTTTAACTTAATCATAAGGATAATACCCCTTTAAGCAGCGAAGGTAATAAGAGCCGGTTTAAAATGGCAAGCTATTTTTTTAAAGTTTTTCAACAATACCATTATCACAATAATTGCAATATTTCTGAATTCCCAAAGCCACGATTTGCTTGATGTTATTTTCACAATTATGCCAATTAAAATATTTCATGTCATGTAAAAATGTATTCAGCAAAGATCGTTGATGTTTGCCGTAAGCGGACATAAAGATAAAAGAAAGTTAATTGTTAAAGATTAAAACAATTATTGCATTAAAGAATACAATTTTTGTCGCTTTCGTCAATAAACAGGATCTAATTTAATAGTCCCTATGTTACATTGCAAGAGCTGAGCCGGATTTTTGAAGCCCGTCTGATTTTATTTTTATGTGAATTCAGTTTGGAAAGAATTGAAAGATACGAAAAAATACGAAAATTGATACGATTTATTTTTCTTTATTTTAATTAGCAAACTTTTGGAATAATAATAATGTTCCTAAATACAAAGCAATTTTTTGTAACTATCTTACTGTTATTTGTGACCCCACTTGTGGGACGACCAAGACTTACAGAATATCAAAGCAACCAGTTTTCCCTGACTCATAGACGAAGCGCATTTAAACAGAACGCTACCTTAGAAATAAAATACATATCATACTCAGTTACAAAAGCGGAGAGAAGAAAAAACAAAAACGATTTTTAAAAAAAACAAAGAAAAAAATTCCATCAAGAACGAAAGAAGTGGAAAAGAGACTTGAGAACAAAGAGTAACCTAAGACGACGATTCGAACCAAGCCCATCTCAGAAAACTCTGAGAGTGGTTGATTTGGTAAAAGGGAGTGGTACCACCATCCAGCTTAAATAAACGGCCAGACCTCTTCACGAAGAAATCTTCTGAAGTAAGAGAGGGTGGACTAAGTCTTCAAGCGATAGAGGCCCTCGGAGATGGAAGAAAATAATAGAGAAAAAAAGATGAAGAAAAAGAAAACCAATTTTCAGCCTCCTTTTGCAACCACTTTGAAACTTCGGACGGAAAGAAAATGACATTCTTTAGGACCGTCATGGTAGATTTCACGACCCCCCTCCTAAGGTACCATTTTCTGCATTGTCTGTCAAGGCCCGGCCCTGCCACATCGGCTGTTTACAGTTTAGATGAGCTCTCATTCAGGTTTAGCCTCACGTTCCTTTTTTACTTCTCTTGTTGCTCCTTTATTTTTTGTCCTTTTCGTTCTCTTGGTGGGTTGGAGAGTTGGAAGGTAATCTGTACTGATTTAAGATTCCTGCCCAACTGTTGCTCGCTGTAGAAAGGGGGAGTATTCTGTGCTTTCTTTAATTTTTCTGGCACTGAATACTTAGCGAATATTTTAGCCATGCGTAGATGTTCGATCAAATTTTTTCAAAGCATGGTAAGATTTTTGGAGATAAAGATTTAACACTGATGTCGAAACTTTGGTATTCCAAAAAGTCTTTCCTACAGTGAAATTAGTAAGCTTACCATTGGTTCACAATAATAATAATATAAGTCAAAAACAAATCATTATCTTAAAACAAATCAACAAGAAATCACAAGCCAATTGAACTTTTTTTTTCAATTGAAATCATTGAAAAATTATTCTTATTTGTTTATGTTTTCTTCATGAAGGTTTCATTCCGCGAACGCATGTGGAAATTGCATCATTACTTCATTCATTATCATCATCAAAACAAGAGTGCACCATAATATAGTTTTTTTTGACAAACGGAGCATCAAACGTTAAAATCCAGTATTAAACTTTGATCGAATACTATCACTGGCATGCATAGTTTAGAATCAACTTCATTTTTAACTTCCAATAATTTGTATCGGCGATATGACATGTCCTCAATTTAAAGACCTGTTAGCTAAATTATGAAGAATAAAAGAATGCAACAGAAAATAACATTTAAAATATCGTTGAACACATTTATATTAGAAAACTGACTGCTGAAATTACATTTGAATATTTTTGTTCAATGAGCAAGGAGGAAAGAAGAAAAAAAAAGCATGAAAAGACTTTAAAAATCTAATGCTCACACTTCCTTTCCCATACCTATTAAACATTTGGACGCAATAAAAACCAAAATCACCACACTTAACTGCAACTAAGAAAAAAACGGCTGGCACTCCCAAAACAACCATAATCAAAATCGCCTGTTACCATTTAGTAACCGTAAAACGAATAGAAAGACATGCAAGAACCTAGTTAAAATGCATTTATCTTCAAGCTATAAATTTCCCTCTGTTACCCTACAATAAATTTTATATCTTTTCAAGTAAAAACCCTGTAGTCTCTCATACCAGAGGCTCCACGGATGTAGAGCCAAGCGAAGAAGCGATAATTTTCAAGCGGCATTGAATTTTACAACTTCGAGAATACAGACGCCAGTACGGTCGGAACACGCTGCGCTTCAATTCACTTCCCACTCGATTACAACCTCAGCCACACCTTCCGTTGCTGGGAACACGAAAAGTACCTGAAATTCCATCAGATTCACTACTTAAAAACAAGTCACGTAATTGTCACTATCTTCAAACTGTCGTCAAGGAAGCATCTCTCTAAAAAGAATCAGGTTAAGACGCTTAAAGCGTCTTTTTTTGTGAAAGAGTCCGTTGAGGAAACCTGTTCAGATATGTCTTCCATGAAACCAAATAAAATGGATATTTATATTAAAAAAAATAAATCGGTCCGGCCGGAAAAACTGAAGACGTTACACCCATGTAATAGTTGGTTAAGTCGTGTCTGACAATTAGTTCTTCTTAACCTTTCAACCCCAATCAAACGAGTAATGATTAAAACGAATGAGCGAACAGAAAACTGGCAACAAAAAAAGTCGTCAGCAAGCTAGCAAGTGTATGGAAACAGGTGAAAACCTGCAAAGCGTTCTAATTGTAGTTGTGATTACAAAAAACGACTCGATTAATGCATGTTAACTGCATTAAATTTAATCCACCCACGAGAAAAGCATGACGAAACATTTTTATGAAAGGATTGGAAAGGTATGAAAGAAAGATTAACTACTCCGATCAGCGGTGATCAAAAGCCTTAGCCCACGCACTTTTATATT
This sequence comes from Araneus ventricosus, assembly GCA_013235015.1. Taxonomy (NCBI): domain Eukaryota; kingdom Metazoa; phylum Arthropoda; class Arachnida; order Araneae; family Araneidae; genus Araneus; species Araneus ventricosus. Next base: position 139,117 of record BGPR01000132.1, read on the forward strand.
AAAACGTTCATTTAAGTTTTAATTTTGCAAACAAAAGGCAAACATTAATTTTAACTGGGAAACCCTTCACTAATTTAATTTAAAAGGTGCCATGCAATTCTATTGCATTTGAGTGCGGTTAATGCCATCAACTATGAAACCAGAACTAAAAGTTACGAACCATTTACGTCATTTTCATGGCTCAGCACAAAATTATTCAGTGCTTTGAATTTTCAAGGAGCTAAAAACGATGAAGTAACATTTATAATAAATAGGAAATAAAAGATAGATAAATGCAACAAAAAACCATTTACTAAAGTGAAAACGGCACGAAAGAAATTTCAAGATTTCTTGAGCGAGCCCAAGGACAAACAGCCATCATGTGACCATATTTTAGATACTTTTCCCCTCATTTTTAACCTTCCCAGTTTCGGCGGAAATCAAAAATTCTTTGTTGAATCCTGAAAATGCTTACTGAAACCTGAAAAACATTCCTAAAAGCATTTATTGATTGTACAAAAATACTAGAATCCTTGGTTGAATTTCCGGCAGGATTTTCATATTTAAAGAGGTGGTTCTCAGTCACGTGTCTAAATACACCAGGGATGAGATGAGCACAGCTTTCGGGGTACATTATAAGCGTTTGAAAGATATCAGATATATTTGTGATAATAGGTAATAAATTATTAAGACTGGAAGACTATTTAGATTTTACTATTAAGTGCCGTAAGTCTACAGTTTGATTCTGTCTCGCCATTCACTAAGAGCACGCGTTTCCACCTCTACACAAGAATGCGTTCTTCCTTTCTTTCCGGGGCCGAAAACGCAGGCTTCATAAAGTTTTTTTAAAAAAAAACTTACTTAAAATGTAATGAATTTACAAAATAGAGTTCCTCATAATAAAAATCGAGAATAAGATTTCGCATTCTCATAAGAAATAACCCTATTTTAAACTGCAGTAAAGTACTCATTACAAGGATCTTACTTTTTACCCTAACAAGAAAATATGTCTTAACGCTATTTTGGAATTCATTGGTTAAGTTTTGGACAGTAAAAATAAAAACAATAATTCCTAAAAATGAATTATTCCCTGAAACATGCATACCAAAGATGATAAATATGTTGTTCTAAAAATTGAGTTTATTTAGTACTACACGGATTAATTTAACAATAGATATTTCAATAATTCACTCTTATGACATCTATAAGGAATGATTTACGAAAATGGGAAAGAAAAAATGCGTGCAAGATCGAAATATAATGGAAAAAATTCTGCGTCATATCACTTATAAGGTCGAAAAAAATTGCTTATTTATATTGATTTATGCAACTCACTAGAACTCTAATTCAAATCAATAAACGCCCAAAGATTCCCTGCAAGTGTGGAAAGACAAACTAACACACCGAGGTCCCACAGTTGCCAATTCATCTCAGTAATTTTTTTTAATTACTCCTAGGCACGTTAAATTTATTCAACTCACAAAAACTCTAACCCAAAACAATAAACGCCCAAAAATTCCAAGCAAGTGTGGAAAGACAAACTAACACATCGAGGTATTACAGTTGTAGCTCATAACTTGCCAATTCATCTCACAAACTTTCTACATTTGTAGAGTTCAACAAGTCAATCGTATAAAAATCTCCATCACCCTTGTAAGCACACCATCCCTCCAGTACAAGCCGGCAAGGATGTCACGATTCCGTAATTTCGTGCTGGACGGGCTTATCCTTCAGCACCGGGGAAGCCTGCGACCTCCGACCCCTGGATGCAGCTGCCAATTCATAAGGAACAGGGGCCAAGTGAAAGTGGCTGACTATCCTTTGAGAGGATTTTTTCCCAGGCACATCCGAGCTGCGGAGTGATGCAGAACAGTATGATGCGCTCACCAGAGAGCATCGTTTCTTAACCTTTGCATGGCGCAATTGTTCTGGATGCCTGCAAGAAATGGGCTGAGTTAGGAAAATTCAAGTTTGAATTTTTGATTTCGGTATGGGAAAGTCCAGTGGTGTAGTGAGATAAATGGCACCAGGATATCATAATTTTTTGCATCCTCTACGCCGTATCTGTTGATTTAACGGCAAAAATGTTTTGTCTGGCACACAGAGCATAAATATTTTCCTGCTTCGTCTTCCGTACATCACTGGGAAAATTCAATGCTTCCAAAGCGAATATTCGAACAGTGCTAACATTTGTGTATAACGTATTTATTTGTTAGTGTAGTTGGTCCTTTATGGTTGGTGTATAATGTAGCTATAAAAATTAAATTCAAGTTCGAAAATCTTAACGAGTTAATTGAAAAAAATATGAAAAATAATACGAAATTATTTTAACTTTTGAAAAAGACTAGGACTTCTATCGGCCAATAACATAGCATTACATTTTAAATTAAATTAATTATATTATTGATGAAAAATTTTGGTATAATTTTCAGAAGTAAATTTATTCGAGGCAAAGTGAATTTGTTGATAACTTTTTCGAATGAAAACACAACAGGAAAGAGGATGAACTCTATATTACAATAGAATACACTGTGTCCACTTCCCATTTACCCACCACCACACACATACATATAATTCGAAAATATTTTCCAGTTGAAGGAAATATAAAAAAGCCCGAAAATGAAAATAAAACTAATAAAAATTTATTACGCAGGCAATTTTTATTATATTTTAACACATTATTTTCTGATAAACAAAAATAAATTTAATTCAGTATACATAATTGGAACGTTTTAGTAAAAAGTTTTAAGCCGGATAATTTTCTGGACTAGTTTTGGATCCAATATTGAATACTTTCACAGAAGAATTAACTGTGTGTTTCCGCAGCAGCAAATACTTTTAGTTCCATGGCAATTGTAAAAACGGGAAAAAAATACTTCGTACAATTATGAATGATAAACAGATGCTTTTTAAAATTTGCAATAACATTTTTAATAAACTTCCAGTAAATACCTCTAAATATGCATTAAAAACGTAACATGCTGAAATTATTACACACAAAGATAAACCCAAAACATACTCTTACTTGCAAAACATTTATCAAACTGGTTTAAACGAAAATAAAAAATAATCTTAATGGAACTACAGCAAGACTTTAAATATTTTAAAGATCCAATTTGAGTAATAAAATTAGATAAAGCGAACGGAAGAAACAAATTTTATTTGCCAATCAAATCTACGAAATTCACTTAAAAGAATAAATCATTCCAATATCTTCTCCGCATCGTTTAAAAAACAATCTCAGATGCGATGTCTTTAACCTAAACAACAAAAAAACCCATTGAGATTTAAGTTAAAAATAGCAGAAAAACATTTAACTTTTTTTCACGGTGAGCACTTTTCTCCCAGGGGAAGAAACATATTTACGGGTCGTTTCATATCACATTCTCTTCCGCAAAAACAGAATATTCCGTCGAGGGCATTCGAAAGAAAAAAAGGAAAAGGTCCTCCCCGCGAAAAACGAAACCTTCTTTTAACGGGTCAGTGAACGTAACTGGTGCGAGTTTCCAATTTGTGGAAAGCCCGACAACAATTATCGAGTCGCAGTCAAGTCACCAAGCGAACTGAAATGACCATTGCAAAAGTAAATCATTAAGGAGAGATAGGGTATCATTCTGCCGGCACGCTGTAAAAAAGCGTCGACCCCGTGAAAGTTAATGAGAAAAAAATTCTAATTTCATGGCAGTAGAATTCTATGGCATCTCGCATTCATCGAATGGGAATTTTTCAAGGTGTTAACCTCGGATTAATAATTTAAAAGTACCGAATCGAAAATTTTGGTGGAACGAAGTGTAAAAGGCGTATCTTTGATGTCGATTTTGTCGATTGAAAAATGGTAATCAGTTTAATAAGAAATATTTACATAAGTGAAATTTTATGGTACCGAATTTTGCAAGCGCGAATTCTTGGTGTCTCAAAATTTAGTAAAAGAGCTTTTGGTAAAAAGAACTGTATGAAGCGAATTTTTGATTAAAAATTGATTGGTAAATGAAAAATGATAATCAGAATTCGACATTTATTTTGCCGCACACACTAACCACTCAAAAAGTAAATCATTGAGGAAAGGCTATCATTTTTCGACATGCTGCAAAAATGCATCGACTTCATGAAATTTAATGAATGAATATATATATATGTACGATCAGGCTTTAAAAAGGTGAAAGGCAGTCCGTTTTGATCATAGAAGAGACCATTTTTGCTTAAATCTTCTTCTATTCAGGCATCAGGCGTTATTTCTTCATAGTTAAAGTATTTAATTTTTACGTAGCTCCATGACCAGTATTCAGAAGTTTACGCCCGAGCGGCGCGTTGTTGTTGAAAGCTTACATGCTGGTGTGAAAAAAGGGCAGAAATGAATGCGCAGAACTCTTAAGTACCCAGAAAAGGGAATTTCCCCTTCAGAAACTCGTGATTTGAAAAGAAAGTTGTAGTGCGTTAATTATGATGAAAGTAGAAGTATTTAAAATGAGGTGTCGTTAAGATTATTTAGGAAAGTTAAAAAATTAAAATATCACACACACACACACACATATATATATATATAATTTCATGGCTGTGGAATTCTATGGAACTGAATTTGTTAGTGTTCAATGAAACTTCCAGATCTTGTAATCGATCTTAGACATATTTATGACTAAAACTGAAATGGAAATGGTTAAAACCAGTAGAAAATTTGATTTAAAAAAAAATTAATGAAGTAGTGGTAGGATTTTCAGTAGTTTATTCTTTAAAATTGGAGTTGGCAAATCACACTCCTGCTCTTTATATTTTTTCTCTTAATTCTTAAAATTCTTCTTCCTTTTTGAAATTACAGTTAATAATTTTTTTAAATTTTCAAATTAGTCCATTTTTGCGAATATTAGCGAAAATTTGTATTTTTGCAGTAATTAACAGGGTTTATTTTTTTTTGAATTATTTCTATAGTAAAGTAACTATGATGTTTTTTTTAATAATTTAGGAGGCAAACATGGAATTGATTTTTAAATATTTGCTGCTGGTCCCTAAAATTCCTTTGAAGGGGGCTGGGGAAAATCATGCAACAGGAAGAAATCAGTTTCATTTTAAGTTCTCGCAACTATTTAAATACTGCAAAAGTTAATTACTAACTAAAGTAATTCATTTTTATCATTTTTCAAACATTTTACCATACTACAATATATAAAATAACCCAACTTCGGAGCTACATTGCATTTCTTTTTAGATTTCAGAGATTAATAAAATTAAATTTTACAGTATTTAATTAACGGTAGTCAACTAACAGAATGAATAGGAATATATATTATTGACGAAGCCTAACATCTCGATAGCAACTTGGCAAAATCATCATTGCTCCCCATTCATTTATTTCGGCGTTGGGCATCGACGTGGCATCAATTAAAACGACGTTAACCGGCCAAGTATGGAAACCCTGCCATTCCCCTTAATCCGGTCACTATCCAGAGGCAACCGAAAAAGTGCGCGGGCAGTGATGTGGGCGGGGCTTCGGACTGCCGCGGATCTCGTTCCCACGGTGGAACTCTGCGCATGCGCCGTACGGCCGGCCTTCAGTTCTAGGTTGGATTAAAATTATGACTGCAGAAAAACAAGGATTTTCAAACGTAAAACTCCTTTCTTTATTTAAAATTCTTGTGTAACGGGGAGATGCAAATAATATAAACAGGATGCATGAATGAAAAAATAACAATGGGCATGAGAAATTTTAATTAATCCTTGATAGTTGAAATGTCACTTGTTATGGCTGTTGAATCGCAATGATTTCAGCCTTTAAAATTTTAGATTTGTGGAATTTTTTATTGTTACCTTTTTAATACCCATATAGAAATTGAGTTATGCAATTTAACATGTTTCGAATAAAATAATTATAATGGGAGATTTTTATCTTTTTACTACTTTGAGAAAAACCAGCTGATGAAAAGTTCGGTTTGGTGAGAAAATTTTGAAATTCAATTAAAAAGAAGTAAACATAAAGACGTCTGCAAAGATAAAAACAAACACTAAATTGTTAACTTCGTAAACTTTTTATCAGTTTTTATTTAAAAATGAAGGTTTTTGTCTAAGTTAAATAACAGTTCAAAACAGTCGTAATTTATTTAAATTAGATATAAAACACTTTCAGAAGTAATTGCGCGAAATTATGACCATAATGAAAGCCATGATTAAAATCGCATTTTCCGTAGTAGCAATAGTTTTCTTCCAGTTTTAATCTTTTAAAAACAAATCTGTTCTGCGACAGTTATTTATTAAGCTTCTTCTTTCTCTTCCAAACTTTTTATTGACTTATTCTTTAAAGAACCGTTCTTTTCAAAAGATGGCATAAAATTAACTATCAAAAATTTCATCACAACTTTTGAAAATTCTTCTGCACTTCAAATCAAGCTGTAAGAGTAGAACTCAAAATTAACTTCCATTCTATGCATCATTCACGAATTTTAGAGAAAAGAGTAGAACTGTCTCTTTTTAGAAAAGGGAACATTTTCCTTTCATTGGGGAGATAGATGGAGGCGATTTTATTTCAAGTATGTTCTTGTCATCTGGCCGCGGTAAAAAGTTGCCAATATTCCATGGTGTAACTTCAAAGCAAGATATCATTATGATTCAATGCAATCAAATTTAATTGATGATAAAAAGATACTAGTAAAAGAAATTTTTCGCTTTAAAAAACATAAGAAATTTCGATTGAATTTGAAGGGAAAAAACACGAAATGTCCGCCAAAAGGCCAGTAGCCCAATTGGTATATTCATTTCGCTTAAAGCACTTCTAAAAAAGAACAACATCAAAAACGCAGACCCTCCTTCTTCCAGAAAACAAGACCTCACAAGAAACGGAATGGGCACAGGTAACATTACTTTCAGCATTGTTGTCAACAGT
>BGPR01000132.1:145973-186465 GCA_013235015.1 Araneus ventricosus
ATTGTTGTCATCATTCTCTGCCAACTCACTAACTCTCCGAAAAAAGGACTGAAGGGTCCGACAGACACAAATCCTAACATATTATTCAACTTATGCCTCAGAATAAATCATAATTTTTTTATGCACACACATTCTCTTCTCCCGAGCCATATCTCCTCTTGGGTCTTAGAATCACAAAAGATTTAGAAAGGAATCTCTCCTTCCGAGAAAGATTCTAAATCATATATAGGGGGGAGAGAGAGAGTTGGGAGGGAGAGTATGGAAGCGGATTAGGCGAGTCCACCTCCACCCACTTGCATTCAAAGTTTCGGAGGGGCTTCGAATAAATAATAAAGTGCTTTCAAAGACGGGAGGCCTTTGGGGGACCGGTCGCAAAGTGAGGAAGAATTCATATGTATGGACATGGTACAGGTATCGGATGAGTTAACTAAATTTCTTGGCTCGCCATTTGAACGGCGGTTTGTAATTTTGTGCAGCTTTATGAGAATCGTTAAATGAAATGCTTTATGAGAAATCATTTGATTTACCACGAAGAGGGGAATTTCTTTAATTCAAAAATCAATGACATTTGTGAAACTGTGGGTTAGTGCAGCAGACATCTTTCCCCCAACCTACCTCAGAAGTACATAGCGTCTGTCTACAGTTCAAATGCTTCCAGCGTTGTAGGCAATTACCTTAATCCATCCAACTAAATTATAACATTGACAATATTTAAAAAGTTAATGAACATTAAAACATTCAGGTAAGAGAATTGCTTAGCTCATGATATTCAGCAACGGTTTTATTCTATAAAGGTATTATCTGCTGCTATATAAGAAAGCTCGGAATTTTATTTTAATTTATTTATTTAATTAAATTTTATAAGCCGCACAGCCAAATCAGTACCTTTAAATGCTTCTGCATTTATTAGAAAAATCGAAGAAGAATTATTTATTTACCAGTAAACTAAGTTTTCCTTTGCCGAACCATCGCGCGGACTCATACTGTTTAATATTCTTAATTTCAAGTGAATTTCCCACATCGAGAGCCAACAAAAATACGGGGGGGCCCCCCCCCCCACATTTCTCAAGTTCTTCCTTTCAAATTATATCTACTAAGAGCGAAACATGTACAAAATTATCCACAACATTAATCGGTTTCATATAAAGACGACATTTGTGATGTCAGTAAAACTTCGATTAACCGTCAGTTTCTGTTATCCGCCATCGTATAAAAAATATAAACATTTTGTTCAAAAAATGCGTACAAATCTGTATATTACTACTCTTACACTCAAATTTATATTGACCATTTTGTAATATTAAATACAACGTGTATGTATTATTCACTTTTAAAGGATTTTATTTTCATTTTTGTTCCAAGCCAGCAGTGAAATCACGTTACTGTACATATTAATTAAGAGAATTCTGTTATCGGTCGCACCCTGGTCTGGACAGTGACGGTTAATCGAAGTTTTAATGTAATTACAAAGACCGTCTGAAGTATTAAGACCAAGATATCATTCATCTAAATTCTCGAGCAGATTAATAACTTTGCAGCCGCCCCCCGTCGTCTCACCACCAAGGCGTTCCGAATCACCAAACCATACTTGAGGAGACAGTCACGTGACCTCCCCCCCAATCTTCACAAAAGGGGGATTTCTGCCCAGGTCCCGCAGTGGGGTGTACGACGTCCCAGAATAAATCTATTTGCAAAAAAAAGCACTTCGGTCACGGGAGGAGGCGGGGGAAGGGGCTCAGCAAGACGGGGCCCACATAAAGGACAGATAAAAAAAAAAGAAGGAAATTGTGACTCATAGCACTGCATAGTGCTTTGTTGTGTTCCGAACTTGAGGCTCATTGCAACTTCGAGATCACGCTCTCTTTCAGTAACTAACCATTTCTTTTCTCCCTTCCTGGACCATTTCGTGTGCAACCTCAGAGAAAAAGCAAGGCACGAGCTGCCCCCTCGCTTCTTCGGGGGGGGCCCCCCCCCCTCCCTTTTTGCTGCAAGTTAGCCATCGGATTATATCGGAGTCTGCGGTGTTGCCCAAAGAATTCACGGTGACAAATAGACGGTGTGTGAAACTGAATTATTGAGCCGTAAGCAAGATTAGCAACAGGATTAGGCAGCCACGATGATATGTTACAAGAGTTTGAGGAGCCGGTTTTTCTATCTGAGATCTTGTTTTGTTCAAAAAAAGTAAAATTCCGAACGCTTTAACAAAAAACAAGTTGAAAAGAATTATATTTGTTATTCTCGCAGCAGAACAGCAATTCCACAATCTCATTCAAAAACAGAGAGTTGAAACGAATGAAATGACGTAATATATTTTTTCATTTCTCAAACTTTCGTTTCTATACTATTTATTATTGCCAATTACTATAACAATCCTTGGGTTATGAACGAATAAACAAAGCTTCAGCGAAAATAACTGCAGAGAAAGCTTAAAAGGAATAAAAATTCCACGGGTCAATTCGTTCTTCAATACAATGGATTTTAATGAAAATGTTAATGACGTTGGTATGGGTTCGAAACTCTTGAATACTATTCAGCAACCTATGCTTTTTAACTATTAATGAATTACTTGAATTTGAAGTTTATTTTATATAAACTGATTTTCTCACGATTTTAACACACACACATTTATGAAAAGCTGGTCCTCAAGCTGCTAATTCTTCTTCAATCAAGCAGAAAATCGAAAGATAACTAAACTTATACTTAATAAATACACCAATTTCTGCATTTATGATAATAATATAAATATTATTACAAAAACCGGTAAAGTAATTTTAGGACGAGCAAGCATAACTTAGTCCTGACATTTCAAAATCCAAAAAGTGTTCGGAGGATATCATGAGCCTGGACCACACGTCGCTGAACGACATTTTTCATATATACAAAATATTATCAGAAACCTTAAACCAGCAAAAACATCTGCACCATTATCGCTAGTGACTTCATATCTAAAAACAAAAATCTTTCACGCTAAAACATCGCTTTCCGGAATTTAAACAAACTTTTTTTCTTCATTCCCCAGCTTCAAGGATAATTCAGTCACGGTCTCAGTGCCTTCTCCATGAAAGACTTTCTTCACAATCAATATCTGGTTATCAAACAAGCCACAAAAGCTTAACTGAATGGAAGCTTTTATCACACAATCGATAAATGGTGTTCTTTCACGAGTGACGTAAAACATACGAGCAGAGGGCCGTATCAGATTGTTTCTAGTTACAGTTGAGGCACTTGACCGTGCATCGTTCACAAGCCCTTGAAGACGTACTGTCAACAGGCCGCTGATGGTAGATCACTAAAAATAATCGCTATTGAGTTTGCCGGAGAGTTGACGACCATGCAGGTTAGTTTATCTGGGAACAATTATTGGGTGTGGCAAAGTCAATACTGCATTCAAAGGAAAAGGATTTGATAGCGTTATTCATAATTCGTGACTGCTGAAGTGTCAAGCGGCTAGAAATAGAATTTTATGTTTAGAAATAAAGTCATTTTGAACGTTAGCTTCTTTATTATTTTTCAACTCACTCATATTACACTCCATAGAAAATTACACGCCATTTAATTGCTTTTAATGGAAGTCTACACAAGTCCAAAATATTGATAATGAATTTTGCAAAATATTGTCACTTATTTGATAAAATAACAAAATAAACCATGCGAGTTTTAGATTAGTAAAAAAATTCAAAAAGACATATAGCATGAAATAATTGCAAATAATAAAAAAAGTCTATAAAATAATTAAGTCATCTGAAGTTCAACAATTTTTATAAATTGTTTCGAGTTGTATCTTGTATGTTTCCTAGTTATACCATTTTATTTAAGAGATTTGCAAAATAGAGGTGAAATAATGATAAGAGTACTATCACCAGAACACATTTTCATTAACCACTGCAACCGCCTACCAACTTTAAATAAAATCTTCGGTAAAAACGTTCCAAAATTTACATGCGAAAATGGAATTTCTTCCACATTATCATAAAAACAGTCGCTTATCTAAGTAGAACAAGAAACTATTTCTTACCCCTACTTTATCTTTATCTAAAAGAATGTTAATCCTAAAAAGATACATTGGAAATATTTCAAAATGATTGCTAATGTTTTTTAAAGCCGTCTCGGTTTGCAACGTTTAATCGACTGAGAATAGGCAATATCTAATGGCAATAAAAAACAATTTAAACGGATGTCTGAGAGCAAACTAAATATTTTTTTCGGTCTTAATTCACCGAATACTTAGCCGTGATCGTTCGTGAAATAAATCCTAATCGCAAAATGATTATCATTGCATTCTTTAAATAAATAAGGAAAAGATTTTGCGGGAATTCATGCAATATTCAGACCAGAACGGCGTCTCGACAAGCCATGGGATACATTAAATAACAAAATTACTCCCCCGATTTCAGATCAATTATCCCACGTATCATAATCCACAAAACAACACAGGCAAATGGCCTGCCGCTTGAACTTCATGTTCCAATCGTTCACATCGCTAACAGGAAAGTATGGAAGAAATCTCTTTCCGAAAGCAGCACCGGGACCTTATCTATTCAGTATCAAAGGCTTAAAAAAGAATCCCTTTTTTTTCAAAAGGAACAGCAATTGCTAGACAATCAACCAACAAAGAACACCAAACATGTTGAACATAAATAACAGAATAGGCTGTCTAAGCGTCACGTTCTTCTTGGTGAAAGACGCCACCTAAATAGTTACGCTCCAGAGACCACGGCAAAGTCTGGAGATAGGTTTTTTCCTGCTTTTTTCCATGGGACACTAGTTTGAGACAACCTCTTGGCGATTGATACGATGATCACGTACCTTAAAAATAATGGCCCTAGGAATGAAAATGCATAACATGACTGACTGACAAAACAGACAAGCCCCGTTAGAAGGAAGGGGGGATGGCTTCTGGTAAACAAACTGTGGGAAGAGGGGGGAAACATATATTTTTTTTCTCTCTCTCTCTCATTTTCTTCCTGGACTCTTCGAAATCAATCGTGCGTCAAGCTGTGAACAATAATTGGGCAGCGTCAGTTGAAGAGAGCAGAGTATCGAGTACTACAGGGAAAATGAAAATGTAGATGAGGTGTTTTATTACAAAGACAGTAATAAATCGAAAACAATTTTTCAATCCTGAAACTATAGCTTCGTTAGAGAAGGAAGATTGGAAGAATCGAAGATTTTCATGTTGAGGCCGTTTCTGAGGAGAACATGATAAAAATATACCATCAAGAGCTGTTTCGTACTTGTTTGAAAATTGTTTACAAGGTTTAAACTTAAACTAGTAACGAGAAAATCACAATAATTCATAATGAAAAAGATAATATGCTTAAATTTATTTTCGAAACAGCAGGTAATAACTTCAAAACGAAAATATCCATTACGATACAGAAAATAAACTTGGTGTCTCCAAAACTTTTATTTATTCCGAAACTTACGAAAACAAGTTATTTTAATTTCCTGCAAACATTATCTCTTCTTAACAGAATATCTATTTTTTCAACACATAATCACACTTTCCAGAATATGCTCATTCTTTATTTGCAACTAGGCAGTTATTTTTTAACTATGCTAATTAGTATCATTTAGGAGCTATTTCATGTTGTTAAACATCTTTTATAAAAATTATATTTGCTTCTTCTGAAAACAAGTGATACAAAAGACGTTATGAGGAAAAGGGCGAAGCAATAACAAGCAATTAATTACAAGATATATTAACTTTAAAAATAAGCAAAACAATGAAAATTCCAACTCCTCATTATTGGCTTTCAAATGCGCTTTTCAAACCATGGAAATATGTTAAGTAAGTAGAAAAAGGAATTCTGTATTTCGCACAAAAATAAACGCCTCAAAAATTATCATTGAAAAACAATTTAAATGTGAAAGAAGTGAAAACAAAGGTTAATGCTACTAAACTAAAGTCTTTAAGTATCAACAAACTATAAACATAATATACAAGATAAGAAATAAAGGAAGAAAACTCTGCGAGATAGATAACTCTTGGGCCGCAGTATAATTATTTTTTGCTTCGAGAAGTGGGAGAATAATGGCGTAATGACATACAATTAAAGGTATATAAACCTCTAATCTCCTCGCCAAAACAATGCTGCAATGATTGTGCTGATAATATTTTCTCTAAAAATTATACAAAAAATATTAATTAAATCATACATTATCATTATTGTCGAAAAGTATTTAATAAGAAAATGAGATAAAAAATAACTATTTTCACGTATAAATGTTGTTTTGAAGAATTCTTAATGTCACTTAATTCATGATTAAATGTTTTCTTAAATGAATTCTCAGAGGATTATTACACAATCTAATTACTGGTTTTCAAATGAGCTTTTCAAACCATGAAAATATGTTAAGTAAATAGAAAAAGAATTCTGTATTTCACACAAAATTAGACGTCTCAAAATCTATCATCGAAAAATAAATGCCTCAAAAACATTAGCACAAAGAAAGAAACGTAAAATGCTTCTTTGTATATCATTTAGAATTTTAAAGCTACAAAATTGCAAATTTATGTGGATAAAAGAAAAATAATGCCAATATAGTAGTAAGCATATTATGTTCTAATTCGCATTTAATTTTAAGATAAATATTATCTTACATATTTTCCAAAAATTTTTCTCACATAATTTCTTTCTTTTTCCCCTCCATAAATGGAGTTTATTAACAAACACTGCAGGAAGGTTGAAAAAAAAACTTTTCAGAATCAAAGTTGGCAGACAGAAAATTCTGTTCCACTGGAAATATACACAAACGTTAAGTATACATTTTCAGAAATAACAATAATCGCAATCTTGTTAAGTTCGTTCCATCAAGGTTCAATAATTAATCAAGAATATCAATAATCTGTTATCTAAGTGACTTCCGTTCTACAAGAAATTGAATTCCTGCTCACCCATTCATCAATATTCATTAAAAAATCCGCTCCAGCTCAAAGGGAATGTTTAACCATTTGGTCGAACAGGTTTTCGACCTTGCATCAAACGGCATAACTTCTGGATATGATGACTCATTGGCAGCCTTTGGCGCGAAAGATCATCAAAAATAAAATGAAATTCCATGGCTGAAACTCAACTTTGGCGACGCCCTTAAAATATTCTACCGCCTTTTTTCAATAAAATTAGACTTAAACAAAGAAGAAAAATATTTCATTTCTTTCCAACAGAATCAAACAAACCAGAAACGACATTTATTTCTTCTACATATCAAATTCGAATTTCGTACGAGAATTTATTTTCTTCGGAACCAAGCAAGAATTTGTATTTTATTTATGTGTAAATATGGAAATATTTTCAATATCCTCCGACATTTCTTAGAGCAAAAATAAAAAATTATCTTTCCATTTTGTTTTGCATGACCGAGTTCTCGTCATTTCGATTCAATCGCCTGAAAAATTTATGTTAGCATTTACATGTAACAGAACAAGAACATAAAAATAGTTTCGGCAATTACGTTGGCAACGGTACCGTTGCTTTACGGAAGCTAAGACTTAAGGGGTACCATTCTTGATTTGCTTCAATAGTTACAGGTGTATTTTATCCAAAGGCAGGATATAAATATCAAATATTCGATTCAAGCTTTCTTTTTATATTTTACTTTTTCTTTCGCCTTCTTTTCTATCATTTTATGATTGCATATCCTCTCCTACTCCTCTAAAAATACGGTCTCATCACTACAACGGCACAGTAAGATTCAAAGTATTTTGTAGCGATCCCAAAATTGGAATAAATAAAGAAATGAAAATCAATTAAATACGAACAAAAATAAATTGTATTTAAAATTGTATTCGGTATTTTCAATGAAATCAATTAAGTCAAATTGGTTTCGTGAACTATTTTTGCATGCAAATATTGAAAAATCTAAAAGGGGCAAGGGTTTTTCGTGCCCTAATATTTGTTTATGCGACCCAATATTCAAGAAGTCTTGATTAAACATAACTTATTGTGATAGATATATAATCTGAATAAAAAAGACCTAGCAGTGAGTAATTTCGCTTTTAAAATTAAATAATTTGCTTGGATTAGAAACTGAATTTTGAAACAAAGCTTTTAAAGTCCCAAAAACTCAAGGGTTCTTATTATTTCAGGATATTTCGGAATGCCAATTATTTATAATAAATAATTATTACATTTTAAGCGTGTCATTTCTCATAAATATTTTTCTGGGGGAAAAAATAAACCCTGTTTGAACAATTCTAATTATAGTGTTTAAAGAAAAAAAAATAAGACGCTTAAACAAGTTACTTATTTGAATAACATTAATTACTCTTAATGAATAGGAACAATACCTATAATTACATACATTGTAATAAACGGGTTCAATAAATGATAAAACATTAATCGCGTGATTTTTGCTTGTTTGCTAAGCTGAAATGAGAGCACGGAACAACGTAGGGTTAATTTTAACTGAAGAGGATAACCATTATTTAGCTGAAGATATTAATTAATGAATCCAAATAATTGTCCGAGGTCAAGCGAAGTTGGGATAATTGGTTGTATTCTAATAGCATGGACAGGGTTTTTTTGTGTGTTTTTTTCTCATATTTTGTTATCAAAAACGTAGCCTGGATGCTGATACTGAAGTACAGAAATCAAATATGGGATTAAAAAATAAGGTGTTGTAGAATTAATGTCTAGCGCTTTCTTTCAATATACTAGCAAATGAAACTTCGTATCAAAAATTTTTTGCAAAAAAATAAAAAGAATGTTTGATGTAGTTTAATACAACTGTTTAAGGTTTCTCACATAGTGAAAGCTTTCATAAAGTCATACACCAAGAATGACAAACACGTGATCTGCGTGTGGCTCACAACTGTCTTTGCAGGATGCAATAAAATTTATATCAAAAATTTCATACTTTAAGATCAATTTTTAAAATTTCTAATTAGTATTTATCCAGATCACCAAGGGTTGAAGCTAAAAAAAAGCTTGTAAATTAATCTTAATATAATCAATTTCTACAGAGATTATTACTTTTGGAGGCATGTTTAATCTACAGAATTCGCCTTAATAACTGACAAAGTTTTTATCGTTCGCATTTATTTGCTTACGAATAAGGGTGGTTTAATTTAGTCGGGATAGTTAAGAAGAGCTGAAGCAATCCATAGTCCTTTTGGTTATTTAGCAGTTAGCAGAATGGGAAACAATACGGTCAAGTATTGAGTATTGTTTGAGCATTGTCCATTTGTATTGAGTTCCGAACATACTATATTAGTCCAAAATGTGCTTTTCATTTCAAACATATTATTTCTCTTATGTACAAAATGCATCTAAAACAAAATTGATAGATGGGCTTTAAAACTTACTTGCAATATGATTCTCCTCTAGGGTTTGAAACACAGGAAGCGCCATTTTTACAGGGATTGGATGAACAGGATAACAGACCTAAAAATAAAAATATATTTTAAACAGGTAATACTCAGGGAAAAAACATTACAAAAAAAAATCTTGCACAGCAAGTAGAAAATTATGACGCAGTTGGTTATTCATTTCCAGAAGTTGCTCTACATTATATCAGTTATTTAAGGCAAATCTTTTTATCTCAAGAGTAATAAATTAAAGCATGCACAACAATAACATTGCAGACAATCAGTTGCACTTGCGCACAAAGACAAAAATTCTGCGATTGTAAGTGTTTTTTTTAACCTCAAACAGGAAAGAGTACAATCCATAGTTTATCATTCATAATTCGGGGGGGAAAATGTAATTACTTCTTATGGATAATTTATAAATGAATATCTAAAATTACAAGAAGTATCTGACACGAAATTTATATAATTCTTAAGATTTATATGGTGTTATTTTTAGTGCATTCACAATATAATAATATTCGTTGAAAATTAAATGTGCATCAACACAATATTTCAATTTGGTAAGAATACACAAAGTGAGTAAAAATGGTTCTCCAGGCATAAAAAATCTCCTTTCCAAGTAGCATACTTGCCCATTTACACTCTCAAAGCTTCGCCCCCCCCCACCAAAAAAAGTTCTGCTGCATTGAATCGACATCCCTCCCCATTTTCCCTACATTAATTCTATTAGCTAAATGTCCGAAGAGAAAGTTATTCATTTATCTCACAGATGAAAACTAATGACAAAAGAGAAAAAAATCTTTGTCCAGTTTTTGCACATCTTATTTTAAACCCAATTTTAATCATTACCACATTATTTATCACCACCAAGCATGCACATATTGTTTACAATCATCAATTAATTTTTATTCGTTAAAAATATATCCATAAATTATATGAGAGAACACACTCAACATTAAATGATATTTACTGATTTTAGTTCTCAGAAATCATTGAGGAATAATACTTGACAAAATAACTGATTAACTCTACGAAAACATCTTCTTATGTGATTTTTTGTTGAAACAGGGTTGCCTATTGGTCTTATCCAAATATGGAAATTTGGCCTTTTCAAAGTTTCCGTTCTGAGACTTACTTCATTTAAATACAATTCTTTTGCTTTTTATTTTCGTTAATGATTTGGAACAATTTTAATTACTTATTCTATTGGTTTTTTTAATAAATTTTGATATTACATTTCAAATGATATAGAGCTGTCAGACGAAATAGCTCCTGAATAGAACAAGGATGTTTTAATGTCTTTCACCTTATATTTTAGTTTAATAATAGAGTACTGAACATATTCATCAGTGGGACTGTTTTGATGAAGGATAGCTTTTCTAATATTCAAATGAGGTTAGTCAATTTGTCAAATTTGGCTGCATTTGGTATATTTTAAAGAAGATTTTCTTATTTTGCTATTTTATTCTAACTCTGTTCTGTAGTTTTAAATTTTCAAAATGGAACAATCTAAATGCTTTTGAAACTATTCTCAGATTAACATCCCTTATGTAGACTTTATTTCGATAATTAACATCTGTATTTAATATAATTTTCAAAAAATAATAACTTAATAATAGCAGGCAAAAATTTTTGAATAAATTCTGAGATTAATATGTTTTTGAGTAAGAATCCCCTTATTTTATGTAAAAAAAGAAAGATTGTATAATTTTAACCCTCAAAATGATAATATTGATCGCCGTACAACTAAAGTCACTAGTCTAAACTAGTTTCATGGTATAGTCAATTTAAACTTACTTTATTGAGTCATTATGTTTAAATAGTAAAAAATATTTTATTTATTTCTACCTTACGGTTATTTATAGTGTTAATAACAGGTTTATAACACGAAATAATTATTAGACCTCTATTTAACGAAGTCGCTAAACTTCCACAAAAAAAGTTCGTTATATGGAAAATTCATTAAACAGAGATTCACCTTTAAAATAATTTTAAAACTACACAAACAGATTTTAAGTTCATAAACACTAAATATTATTATTAAAAAAGTAATTAATCACTCCTTATTTGTAAATTAATATCTATTTGTTTTATATATCTTACCCATCAAAAAAGAAACTAAAAAGGAAAACAGAATAGAACAAACTTGTCCGGGAATACAGTATTTTCAATTTAAAAAATACCTTATATATTAAAATTAATGAATTTTTTTAAATGACTTTATCGCATTTGTTTCAAGAAGTAATTTTAAGTATTAACATTACCATATAAGTGTCCCAAATTTAATTGCCAAAGTCTGAGGACACGTGGACAACCTACTGAGGGGTGAAAGGGGGATATTAAAAGCCTTTTCTAGTGAAGCTGCACTGCTAGTCTAGGGGTTGCAAGGTCCTGGATGAAATGAAAGAATGACTGCGATTTTACAGCTCTCAATGAGCGAGACTGGAAAAAAAACCGGAGTTCAAGGTCATTGATCACCTCCTCACAGTGTAAGCTAAAAGAAAGCAGTGTTTAAATGTTCAGAATATTTTTTTGAGAAATGGGAGAAAAAAAATATTGGATCACAAGCAAGTTCGTAATGAAATAGAGAATGCACTTCGTTATTTGGTTATTTTAACAAGAAATCTGCAAAATGTTCTTGGTTCTACGGAAAAGTTAGCAAAATAGAGAAATCTGCAAAATAGAGGTTCAAATAGAGGTCCAATCTGTAATTGCAAATTTAATTGACCGCAGTAACCGTCTGGTGCAAAGGTTTTTTTTTGTGGACTTAGTGATTTCTTTTGCTTGAAAGAGACATTAAAAATATATCGGAAAATGTTATAAAATAAATTTGTAGCGTACGGTTTTCTAGATTCATGTATTGCAACATAATAACCCAGTGGAAAGCTATACCAGAGACACTTCACTGGCAAGATCTACCATCTGGAGGCATCACTTATAATCGGAAAAGCTTCATTCCTTCCTTCGATATTGACTTTTCGAACGTGCTTCACTTCAATTCCCATCCGACGATCTATTCTCCTCTCCAAAGAACACAGTGAGACGTGAGAGTGTTACAACGGGACTTCTGACCCGGAGGAATTATTACTAGGTTTACGTTTGGAAGATAAGGGCCTTGCTCTATCTATCACTTTCAGCAGATAGTGTCACTTTATTAGCAGAGAGTAGGCGGTCCACTTGTAAAAGCAGTTCTGCTTCAAATATCTGCTGGTGGACGTTCCTTCCAAGAGAACCTACAGTTTAAAAAGTTATGTTTCTCCGATAGATAAACGAGATTTATGTTTCTGTTTAAAACCATCGTGAGGCTTATAGATTGTGGAACTTTTTTTTTCTTATTCGGTGAAGAGGAGGTTTGAATGCTGAGATTCAAGTCTCTTCAACAACGATTACAGTATCTTATAGTTGATGTCGCTGTTTATTTTGGACATCACACAAAACTATGAACTTCTACTCATAAAACATTTGACTGAATAAAATTCCATTCTTTTTCCGAATAAAATTTCATTAGTAGTAGATGCTAATAACTTTTTTTCTTTCTTATCCGGAGAAGAAGTTAGAAATGCTAGATTCGTGATATTATCAAAGTTAATTACATTTTATCTTATAGTTGATGTCAATGTTTATTTTGTGATACATCATACACATACGAGAAACTATTTCTACCATAAAACATTTGTTTAAATAAAATTTGCATGGCTCAAAAAAGAAAAATAAAACAAAATGAACTATTGATTCGTAAATGAATAAAAGAAATCCAGTTTAAAGTAAATTTAATATTTATTAAAAGTAATGTTTTATTTAAAAAATATTACTGAAATGTTCTTGCAAGGATAAGACTCAATTTATTTTTTAATTACTATTATTGAAGAGTTGATTACAAGAAAGTCTACAGTTCTACAAACTTAAAATATCTTTACGCTAATTAATTTAAGATCAAGACCCATAATGATCCTGTGTTATGAAGGAATGAAAGAATTGTAGAGGTAAAATATTTTAAAAAAATTATATGCGTTACACTTTTAAGATGGAAGGTTTAACTAGACATAACAATCTGGAATTCAAAAGCCTAAAAGAAAATTTTGAGCAGGAAAGAGAAAAGACAAAAAATATTTTTTTAAAATAGAGCACTTATAAACTAGCAGAAGGACGAATTACATACATTATATCTTTTCAGAGAGGAGGTTGAATTTAAGCATTAAAATATAGCACTAATATTTGAGAATCCTGTAATTAAAACAACTAAAACAAGGAAATAAAGTATATTATAAGAATAGAAGCATATATAATGGTTTAAAACAAATAGTGCTTGTTACAAAAGCATTTACAAGAATCAAAAAATACATCATGTGTGAGGTTAATACTTAAATTCGTTTTTTACATAAGGCAAAAGTATCTGAAATAAATTTTTGATCAAATGACTTCAATCTGTTTCATTCATAAATTTCGTCTGAAATAGAGTAGATGGTAGCAAAACAATTTAAATTTAGTACAATCTGTTTTATTATCTGGTTAAGTGTGTGAATGTTGAGTAATTTGCCATTTTAGCTAGAACTTTCTAGTCTTGAATTAAACGCACCTCATTAGCATCAACATTCATTAATTTTGAGACTGATCTTCTTCCCTTGATTTAAAGAATGAAATTCGAACATATGAATCTTACATCTAAGAATTCCGGCCATTTAGTTAGCTTTATTTTGTAAGTGACAGGAAGTCGATTCTAAAATACAAATAGATTTAACTATTATTATTATACACGAAGAAAAGAATAATGAAAGAAAAAAGTATACATTATATATATTAAATTAATAGACGATTATTGGTCTTAATTAACAACTTTAACAATTATACATATTTTGGTTCCTAAATTAAATAAGATAAACATTTAAAAACAATTACTTTTAAATAATTTTTTTGTTTCAAGGGACCAAATTAAGTGAGGTATAAACCTCGCAATCAATATTTTTTCCTACCTTGATTTTGACAATATATTATTATATATAACATTCACTTAATTTTTTTTCACCTATTTCTAAATTTGATTATTCTTAAAATGAAATAAATTGGGAGGGACCCTCAGAAACTCATAAATCACAGTTTTAGAAGTGATTCGAAAAATGTATAGAAATTGAAACTGATAAAATAATCGAATGTTGATATTTTCTTCCTGTTACTTTATCACAACTATGGAAATTTTATGTACAAAAAGATTGACGGTTACATCTGCATTGTGTAGGCTGTTAATTGTTGCGAAACATGATCTTCTTCAAACAAAATCACGACGACATTTAACAGCATACAACAACCAAGCAAGTTCTGCCGGAAAGCTAAAAAACGACAGTCTACCATATGCGATAATCGATAATCGTAGAATCATAAAATTTATAGAGAAAACCATTGTTTGTGATTCTGTCTGAAGAGCAATGAACCCTGTGTGTCAATAAACTGTCTTGGAACAATCCAAGAACCTTACGACATGACTTCGACGATTTTAAACCAAGAGTTAGAATGAATTCGATTCGACTCAGGTTTATCGTCTGTCTTCCTTTTAAATATCCATTCCGTTTTAAGAGAACTAAAAATTTAATTTTAATCGCTGATTGTGCGTGAATTTCAATGAGTCCAGACTTTACGAGAATTCGAAAACAACGTTCGGGTAAGTTGATATCCAGGAAGCGGCTGAACTTTGAACCGAAAAAGCCATGTTTACTTAAAAGCTGAACCTCTCGTTAACGGAAGAAAGACCGAATAGCAATAGATTCGGAAGAATTAATGGAAAGTTAATGATTCAGCAAGGCACGAAGTCACGAAATTAAACTGAATTAGAACACTGAAACAGTTCATTTGAAACAGCATTTAATAAGTCAACGGACAACGAAATTTAATTATTTATTCAGCGTATATAAACTTTTGGATATTTTGAGACGTTTGATAAAACATTTATATCTAATCTAAGTTCATTTAAAAAGCAAAACAAATTTCACATTAGTAACATTCTAAACTAATAGAAAAAAAAATATCACACATCTCAACAAAAATTTAAATTTAAAATATATCATGTATTAAGTTACTTTTTCTTTTTTTTTTTTCATGTTGTTCTTGTAAATTTATTTTAATTGGACATTCTACAGTTTCCTCTGAGAAAATTATGCAGCTGCTAACATAAATATTGTATATATCACTTCAGCACTCAATATTCTGAAGTATATCAATATTTTTAATTTTTAACCTTGGGGGTCCGTGAACATAGATGGTTCAATAAAGGTGTTCCGTCAGAAATTAAGACCGCCTGTACTAGACCAAGGGTCTTTATCATTCGCAACTCCATTTAGAATCAACAATTCCGCGACCCCAAAGGTACACAAAAGTAGAAAAACAAAATAAGAAAAATAAAATATTAATAGTACACAAGAAGAAATTTTGTAATTTTTTTTAATATATTTATAATATTCTGTATAGTTATATTATTTTACTGAAATGCTTTGGATCAAAATGGGTTTCGGAGTTATTTTTAGTCACCTACTTTTCAGCAACGGATTCCGAGACTACCACTTTTGGACAATTTTATACCGGGAAGGGGTGTCAGGCAATGAGTCATACCAGCGCATTTCCGGAGTTCTTTGGAGAAAATAACTCAGCTGGCGCATCAAAAGTGCGGAGGGTTTGAATCCGTTGTACAATACTATAAAGCGACAGAAATGCTATCAATGTTTCTGTGACTCAAAATTCATTTGCGTGACCCCACTTAGGATCAGGACCACATTTTAGAAAGCTCTGCTCTAAGCTAAACTAGAATTCCACATAGAAAGTTCAATTCAAAGATCTATCAAGTTTAAGTTGATACCAGTCAAACCCCGTTATAACAAACCTTCAACGAACTGATACAGAAGTTCGCTATAACGAGCGTTCATTATAACTGATTTCTCAACATTACACAAGATTTCTATAATCCTTAAATGTATTGTGTGTTGCTAAACTAATCACATTAACTTTCATATAATGGGATATAATAAAGTTAAATAAATGTATGTTCTTAAAATTAAACAGTGAAATGACATTTATTTCTAAAAAGTATGAAATATTTATTTTCGTTAAATGTCTAAATATTACGTAAGATGTTTTTGTATTTTTACCCTCCCCCCCTTGTCAGCAAAAAATAAGCAAATCTAAACCCCTCTTATAATTACTAGTAAGCAAACCAACCGTTCTTTTTTTTTTACAAAACGTATAACAGTAAGAATCTAATTATTAGATAATAAAAAAACTCTAACTAGTCCTAAAATGGAAAATGAAGTTTAATTTTTTCTTACTAAGTTTAAGCTTTACAAAATCAGAATTTTCATACAATTTTTTTCAAATTTTATTTTATAAATTATTTATGTAAGTTACAAGAGATTTTCGAAATAAAGGATTTTAATGTCTTACGTAAGCATCATCTAAACTCCCTCCCCCTTGTCAGAAAATAAGAAATCAACCCCCCCCTTGGCTTACGTATATGAACGGCCCCTAAAGACCTGAAGCTAAGCTTGAAAAACGGAAATTTTGGTTCACGATATCCGAATACCTTGTTTGCGAAGATCGTTACAAACATTTGAAAATACATTAGTGGGGTAGGAGTTCGGTTGGGACCATTTGAAACGTTCATTAGAACCGAGGAATCTTCATATCCCGGTTTTCTGACTTTATTTTACTTGAATGCAGAAGAGATGGGAAATGAGTAGTACATCCTGTCACTGCATCGACAGGTTTTTAAATTAGAAATTATACTCATTTTTCAATAAGAAATTCTGATAGAGACACGAATGCTTAAACTTAACATTATCTTTCTTCAGGGAAGTCAATACTATAGTCTATAGTTACAAACCATAATCCTAGAAGGACCTCGCTCTATTTTTATTAATTCTTTCCTTTAGTATATCATAATATATCTGTCACATCAGTACATCTTCCGCTTTTCTTTTCAACTCGAAGAATACACAAGCATATGATGTATTACTAATTAAAACGAGGAAGTTACACCAGTCACCATATATTCACATTAAAAAGGCAGAGAGAAAGTGAATGTTTTGAATTTACTGTTGAACAATAGCTAAAAGGAAAACAATAGCTTTTAAAATGGAGAAAATAGTTAATGAGATTTACAGATTTCGCAACGAAACATGTCAGTTGACAAATTAAAACAGACTGCACAAAGGGAGAAAGATGTTTTTCGATGTTAAATACATTGTATATTACTGCTAAAAATAAAAGCCAAAAATAAAATTCCTTAATTCATTCTTAACTGCTTTTACAGTCTGGAATCAAAATCTTCGAAACGAATGGATAAGCATAAATATATTACCCTTGTTTAGGATTTAGTGTGTTTCAATACACATAAAGTCTCAGCAACAATAAAAAGACGGCTTGTTTTAGAGTCAGTTTTTTATTCGAAAGTCTTATTTTAAAAATTGCAGACCTGAGCCAGACAGTTCAAAGACCTTCAACAAAAGATCCAATGTTAGCGCAAAACAAATATTAAAATATAAATATTCACACATAAAGGAAACAGAAGTATACATTTATTCGTCTATTTTATACAATTGAGTTTTGGTGTTTGTTTAAAGATTTTCCTTGACCACTATCGCTTGTTTTGAAATATTCCTCAAACTATAATGTTTTAAGTTTACGGAAAGCATTTTAAAGGTTCGGTGAATTCGAGAATTCCGTGAAAATTTTCCAGTTACCAATAAAAAAATGTCTTAGCATTAAATATAGATAAAGAGTGGTTTTCGATAATAACAGCTTTATTATGCTTTAAACGCAATCAAAAATATACATTTAAAATAATTTTGAAACTATCAAAAAGCACTTCTAAATTCTTTCCAACTTCCGTTCCACAGAGCTGGTTACAACAAAATACAACTCAAACGTATCGATTTAAAGAAATGAGCAAAAATAAATGTTTCGAACAAGTTTTAAAAAGAAATATAGGCAAGTTTATATATACGAACTCTATATCACGCATCGGCAAACGCGTGAGGCACAAACACGGGTACAGTTAACTAAGGAAAAACTTCTATCGTCTGCAATTTCGTCGGAACAAGTAATAATTTTACGCTTTATGTGCTCGGTCGATCGTCAAAATGCCTAAGAAGGAGGGGCGATGGACCATTCAAAGTTTGGGCCTGGGGGAGTAAAAAAATTTTAACTGTCTTCAAAGCGATTTTGATATTATTTTTGAAACGATTTTAAACCCGTTGTTTGGGAGACAGAACGTCTTGATTGCTATGCGGTCTTCCAAGAGTCTGAGCGCTTTCCGCCATTTTACAAACAAATTCTTTAAAATTGGTTAAAGCTGACTCTAAAATTCAGACAATTGTCTAAAATGACTGTTTACTGAACACGATAGTAGAATTTCAAAGAGACGCTTGAAAGGAAGTCTCCGAATTAAAAGTTTTTGTTCTATTTTCTTTTTCTTCTCCTTAAACCATCGAAAATAAACCTTTGTGGCTAACACATAATTATTTTTATTCAATACGATGGCTTATGTTTATTGCAATGAGAAAAAAAAAAAAAAGGAAAAGCACAACTTAGTTAAAGAACCCTGGAACTGAGTTCCAGGTACTCAGTATTCCAAGTACACCTAAACATATTCAATTGCGCCGAGCCTATTCAATTTTGAAATCCACTGAAGGAGGATTGGAGTTATATAAAATGATATTAGATGGCATGTGTAGTAGAATTTATCAAGCAAATGTGACGTCATATAATCAAACTAAAGATATTCTTCTGAAGAGATAATGTCATAGACATGGATATGTTAAGATGTTTGCTCATAAATTCTGCTTAAATATTTTCTAAATATAGAGATTCGCTTGTCTTTTCAAAGAATACTGAATACATTTGTTTCAGACGTAAGAAAAAATCTAAACACTAAAATATGTATACAATTAGCAAGATAAGACAATAGTTCTATACTCATAAGAGATAATTATTACTACTATCATTCATTCATAGATAAAGACACGCTCGCAGTGTGTTTTTTTTCACTTACTGCTTGCTATCTGGAAGACATACTTTCACTCTTTTTTTTTTCGAAATTAGCCAAGATTTGTTATGGATATATATATATATATATATATAAGAATCCATATCAAATATCTATGTTTGAAGTTAATTAATGAATTAACTTGATTTAATACATTAATGTAAATCATTATGGAATAATTCCCTTTTGTACAATACGATTTTTATGAGCCTGTTAAAACTGACATATGTTGAGAAATGAATTTTTCTTGTCATAAAATTACTAACTTCTTGGGGGTTGGAGTAGATTATACACGAGTAATGTTACACAAATATTTATAAAACCCCCCTCACCTTTAGAAACGCTTTTTATTTTTAAATATTATACCCAAAACCGCATACAATTCCTACCACGTGCTCTTAACACAAAATAAACAAGAATAGACATATTCCAAAATGCATCTGCGCGGATTCGCAGGAAGTCGAACGTCCTTTCCGCACGTGCACGGAAGCGACTTTGCCTTGGAAATCCAACCCCCTCCCTTCCCCCCTTTTTTTCATCGCTACTTTCTACCCTCCTTGCATCCACCCCAGAAAAAAATCCTATCAGGTGACAGAACGCCAAATTTTAAGCGTGCTTGAAACAGGTGTGTGGAACAATTTTTCAGGAATCATGCGCTATAGGTTTGTTCATTGCCACCTGCACAGAATGGATGAATGGGACGGTTTCTATAGGGTCACGATCGCCAATTACGGTGTTATTTGCCCATTATGGTAATTCCTGCTGTCTAAATAAGAAATATATAAAATAAATAAGGGAGAAAACATCATTTGTTAGGCAGACATTTTTTCGCGTGCATTACCCCTACCGACATTTTGCGAATGAATTTTCGTTGAGAACTCTCCGAGAGAAATGGCCACTGTAATCTGGACAGATTTCCGTTCATTTTCTAGATTTAATAATTAAGCGGCAAAACATGATTCTTTTTTTGACAGGATATTTTTACATCAGTATTTTCCCTTACTGAAAATTTTATGAATGAATTTTTGTGGGGAATCTATTTGACGGCGCTGCCACACAGACTTCTGGCTAATTTACGATGCTTAGTAATCATCTTACAATTGAATAGCTAAATAATTATTAATCATGATGACTAGCTTAATAATGACCTGACATTTTCTTCCCTTAAAAGCAGTAAATTTCTATAGTTCGATCCATTATAAACAGAACGCCTCTACAAGCCGAACATCAGAATATCAAAACTAATGTGATTCAAAATCTACCTCCTATACTGAAATAGGGGAGACCGGGGAACAATGGTCCATTTTTGTAAATTTTAAATGTTAACTCTCAAAGTACTGATTGTTTCTTCTTCAGAAAATGCATAAATATTTCTACATATTAAAGTTTATATTACACTCACTCTAAATCTATAATTATCTATACTTTTTTTAATATTTATTTTTTAGTAACTAATGACAAAGTGGACCAATTTTATCCAAGGCCGGGGCACAATGGTCCACAGCATGTGGTGCTATAGACCACCAGTAAATTTTTAAAAATATATAATTACAGTACATTTTTAATAACTCAAAATATAAAATGTATCATATTTGTTTATTCATGGCTTCAGTTCATACCTATAAAGCAAGATTAATGAATATTAAAGTTGGCGAATGACACTTTAAAGGATTTTTGTGTTACTGAAAGACCCCTGCTTTCTTGTGAAATTGTAGCACAAAAGACTTGCCATCTATGGAAATGCTTTTATGGGACAGTACTAGCCTCTTTTTAATTAATTTTATATTACTTAACGCTTAATTTATGTATAATATCCATAGATACAAACTAACATGCCCATTGTTTTTTTTTAAGAATCATACTATTTTATTTAATTTTTGCTTAATATAGCTATAATATAAGAATTAAAAATTTACTGAATGTTTATAAAATATAAACAAGAAAAAAATCTCAAACAAATAAGGTAAAATCTTGCTTACTATTCTTCGGTGTCTAATTAGGATTAATGCATAGATTACACTTAAAAAATGTGTACACTACATGAATCAACGGTTAATTAACTCTTGAAAGTAAAACAATTTGCTTATTCTTACATAATGTCTGGCTTTTAAAAGCATATGGGATACAGAACTGGGGATGGACCATGGTCCATTGTACCCCATGTGGAACTTTGACAACAAATTGATAAAAAAAATAGGATTTTAAATTAAGATTAATAAAATTTTAGCTGCATTAAATATACCAATATATTATCCTACCTTTTTATTGTGTAGAGTAATGTTTTCTGAATCACAATTCTTTAATCCAGAAAAGAAAACATGCTTAATTGAAAATATTTACTTTTAGCTACTACAAATCACCAGTGAAGAATAACATGGCTTAATTGGCAGTTAGGCATATGGTTTCAATGTTTTTTTCAGCACTACAGACCTGGCATCTATGTACCAAAATATGAAACATTCAAAAATATAAATAAAATAAATAATAGGGGGTGGTCCATTGCACTCCTATGTTCAATGTACCCCGGTCTCCACTATATACGATACGTAATGTATGGCGAATTTAGAATTTCCTAAATCTCTGCACAGTAAAGCCTCGATTTAACGAACCTCGTATCAAAGGACTTCGATTTTAATTATTCGACAAAATTTAACTAATGTAATAAATGTTGTAGAAAGAACCTGAAATCTCAGGCTTTTTTTCATCCTTCAAAATGAGAAGCTGTAAGTGTTTCAGTTACTAACATTAAATATTTCACTTTTACATTACGCAGCAGTTTCAAATGTATTATCTAATTTTAAATATCGTTCATAACACAATTCAACAGATTTCCGATTTCATGAAAAATTGTATGCCCCAACAAGTTTACTAATTTTAAAATGAACTCACTTAAGCTGAACTAAGCCTGATGAATTTCTTCAAAATTCTATGAAATTTCATTACCATTCAGAAGATAGATGCTTGTCAGTCGAATTTCAGTAATTGTCCCTCTCGAATCTCTGATATGATAAACCTTCTCCCTAAGTAACTTGTTACTAAGCATTATATAATTCTAAACTGAACAGTGTATAGTATATCTGTTATTGTTTTTTTTTTTTAAGTTATGATAAAATTACACAGAGTTTATTTTAACCGAGCGAAGAAGTACCACTTGAAGGGGGTGGAAAAAATATCTTGAATCTGATTTTAAAAAGTTAAAAAAATAGTAATTAAAAATTTTATATCATCTACGTAGCTGAATCTACATATAGCGATAGCTTAATCTCTACGAAACTACTAAAGTTAACTTCATAAAGCAAGAATTCATAAACTATAACTTGAAATTTAAAACCTGTTAAACTACTAAATGCAATAAATCTTTAAAAAACACAGTTCCACATTTTTGCCAACTGTATCAGCTTTCAAATTAAAAAAATTACTAGGCATCAAAACTTGGAATTTCACGGTTTCCCGCCATCATATGTAAAGATCTCGATATTCCAATAAACGTCGTCTGGAAGAATTCGAAGAAATGTCAGTAACCTTTCAATTCCTCCCGTTCTCTGTACCGACATATATTCACTGATAGGCTAATTTGAAGGTTATTATTGAATCAAAAGAGGCAAATTTTTCTCACGTAGGGTATCATCGTGTTTCGAAAAAGTTCGAAACACATTTATCGCGTAACTGAGTTTGAGTACAAAGAGCGTGGACGGTACAAGGGCCAAACTTACAAATCAAGGACAGCAGGATCATGTTTCCTTTGAATTACTTAACGGTTTCAACGAATTAATTATTTTACAGAAGAAATCAGTTTGTATTAATGTATGATATCAAAAGACATTTCAAATTATATTTATTAGATATACGCGATAAGGAAAGAGGTAAATTAGTCTATATGAAATCGTTGAGGAACAATGAAGGAAAAAATTATCCCCCATCACGATTTTATCGAATTTTCTCCCTTTCTTACTGTTTATAACAAATCCACTTTATTACAAAATCTAATTATTGTTTCTGTAAGAAACCAAATTTAAAATCCAACTTGTTTCCAGTACGAATTTCTTAAGCGGATTTACACAACAAAGCTTTGCCTCACTATTGGTTTAATGCATCTGGGTTAACTGGATATAATATCTGCATGAGTAAATATACAAAAGACGTAAAACTAATTTAACAGAATAATACTAGCTGTATCAGGAAATTAGTTTTTTCAGGTTTTTGGAAAGATCAAAACGTTCATAGATTTTAATTGCCCCCAAAGAATCGATTTAATTGTCTTCGATAAACAATTTCCTGAATATTATCAAATGCGTATCTACAGTGGGAATTTGGATATCGATTGCCACGTTCTCCCAGGCATCTATGTCTGTCTACCAATCCCCATCCATTTTTTAATACAAACGTAACAATTACACATTTTAAAATTCCTTCTGGGGGGACAGAGCTGATATTCTGAAAACACGATACGAAATACTACTAATCAATAAATTTTATTAAGAATATCAATACGCATAAAAGCTTACACAAAAAATGAAAAGTATACAATATTTATAATAAGTGCTACTGATAAGAATCCTGTCAACTTATTGAGTATCAATCGAAACTGCTCTAAATGTATCATATATCTCTACTAATAATAAAGAAGAATGTGTATGTCTGTGTGTGTTGGCGCTCTACAGGGCAGACCGCTGGCCTTAGAGCTACGAAATTTGGCACAAACATACTTTGGAAGGTGGGAATGTGCACCTCGGAGCCTTTTTTTTTTAATTTTAATTAGAATGTTAATTAATTAAAAATTAAGAGAAACTTTGGCGTTTTTCCTCAATAACTTTCGAACAAATTACAGCACAAAAATCATTTTTTCACCAACTGAAAGTGCAAAAAATTACCTTTTCAATGATATCAATTAAGGCGCCGCGCAATTTTTTCTCTAATTTGAATAGCCTTTGGAAAATATTTTTTGTCATAATTTACAACAATACTTTTGATTGTTGCAACGCAATTCAAACCGTTTTCATTGTTTAAACAAATGTTTAATAGCGTGTTTCTCTTTAAGTGTTGAAATTTGAAGTAATATCTTAATACGTTTTGCTTTAATATTTTATTTCATCAAAATCTTAATGGAATCTGTAAATCAAGCTCTCTGAGATATTACGTATATTAAGAAATATATCCAATAAGCTGAATGATTATGGTTGTTATGTTCTCATTCTTTTTTCAGCATGTTTTAATTCAGCTAACATGCCGCTGGCCATAAAATGTGCTGCGCCACTTTAATGTTGAAATCGAATGCATATTTTGTAAGAGAAATAAGAAAGTGAAGATGGCACTGGCAATGTGCAATAAGATGTTAAATGGCATGGTCAGTTATTGACTCTATTATTATTATTTATGTAGATAATGAAAAGATCAAGGCCATTCACTACCAGAATCTAAAGTTTAAAATTACGTTGTTAAAGCAGCCATGAATATAAAATGATACAAGATTCAATTGAAATCATATTCCGGCGAACAAGCTGGTCGCCGAAGGCGGCTAGTAAAAAATAAAATTACAAATCCTCTGTTTCATACTGTCTTCAGCCATTAATTTTCACTAAAAGAGATACTTGCTGAAACAACAGAAGTTTGAAGCTTCCGAACTCTGTGACATTTAAAACAATGGCTCGTCAAGGCGAAACAAAACTTCGGCAAGCTTTAGCTTTAAACCTCTTATCTTAACTACTTCGATGCACAAAGCACGTGTTTTTCAACGAAGTAAAAGAAAAAAAAATATTAAATTAATAGGAATACTTCGGCAAAAAAATTGAACAAGTTAACTTTTTGTAATATTTAAACTTTAGCATGTGTATCATCCAAGTATTCTATTGTTTTAATAAACTATTTGAAATTGAGTTTTTTTAAACTATGAACACCGGATCCTAATGAAAAATGTAAATGAATTTAGGAGTCGTGAAAAAACTGACAGTCCAAGTTTCTATAAAATTCTCCAGTACTAATTAGCAATACAAAATTCAGAAAGCCGATTTGAAACATTACAATGAAATTAAATTTCATATGAAAATAAATAGATAGGTACATGCAGCTATGTATAAATAACTCACTAAAATTTTTACAAATGAATATATTAAATTTAATCTCCTTTTGCTTATCATTGATCAAAACTACATCGACCTATTTTATTTTTCTAATTTCATATACATACAGAGCCGAAAAAAGTTAGCATGCTGAGATGGGGGTCGTAAAAATTTCTCCGCTGCCGAAATAAAGTTACGAGTAAAAAAATATTTTAAAAGTTCGATTTAAAATAAGCATATTACAATTGCAGACAGTGGAGAAGAGTCGGGAGAGGCATACGTCCCCTCTCCCATCCCACTTTTAAGGGGGGGGGAAAGGAATTTAAATTTTTTGTTGCATTTTAGCTGCCTGAAATTTGGAATTATAAAAAAGTTATAATAGCCAATTTTTTAGCTAAATTTTTTTGTCTACCCCCTATAATCCCCGGTACTATTCAGCAATGGATTCCGATACTACCACTTTTGGACGATTTTTAATTGGAAAAGGGTGTCAGACAGTGAGTCATATGAGCGCATTTCCGGAGTTCTTTATTAGATCACGCTCAGTAAAATGTAAACATCACCCTTCCATTCTTCACTTTCCCCCTATTTTGATGGAAATAACTCAGCCCGGCGCATGCGCAAAAGCGTGGAGGGTTTCCGAATCCGTTGCTACACAATACTTTTAGTTGTCTATAATAACTCCCAATCGCCGCTACTAATTGTAGAATTAAATTCATTCAGCAGACTCCAACTTTCATATTGGGCGACCAACTAGTAAAAATCAATACGGATTTTTCTACAGAGAGTCATACTCTCGATTTCCAAGGTAATGATGTAATTTCTATTAAATTTTGTAAAGACCTGATACTGAGTAGGTCCGTATGGGGACCTGTTACTGACCGTGCCAATTAACCTTGTTTTTTCTTAAATTGAAATTAATAGTTAATTCATCTTACACATTGCTACTCACTTAAATGGTATTATTGATTACTATTCACTTAAATAGTTATAAATATATATAAAACTAAGGATATAAAAAATTAAATGGCTCATCATGTATATAAAAATGGAACAATATTATAACCAAACCAGGGGTAACCTATGATATCTCAACAGCAGAATTAAATAAACTCACTGAAAATATAATTATAACCCCTTGAATAATTTATATATATATATCTTAACTGCCATAAATTACAAACCTCAATAACCTGACAAATTGGGAAAATACCCAAATAAGCCAGAAGCAAATTAAAAAATTGCAAGCACACATTCATATGGTTTATAAATATTCTTCCACTGATATCTAACATAGACTAGTTAACTGCAAGGAAGATAAACAAGAACCATATCTAAATGAAATTTAATAAATGAGGTATATGACATTTAGAAAATTGTTAAAACACTTAAAAATTTTGATGTAACTGCTATGTCAGAAAAATGTCACGATTCTCAAAAATAAAATTTTGCTTAAAATTCTTATTTAAATGGAAACCAAAAAGTGGACAGTTAATGAGTTGACTTAATGACTTAATCATCATGGAGAAAATGGGGGGGGGGGGGCTTTTTATTTGTCCCAATGAAAACAATAAAAAGTAATAAAATTTTCTGATAAAGAGGTACACTTAGAAGTAAAACAATGCGAAGTTACTCAATTCTTTATGAATATTAACTTAACAAATAGAAGTAAAACTTAGTAACTTTTACTTTAATTAAAAGATTTCAGTAACAAAAACAAATGAATTCCATTTTCTAATTAAAATATAATATAACAACTTCTCTAATTTAAAATATAATTTTAGTATTCATCCAAGTATTATTCAAAAGATTAATTTGAACGACACATTTAAAATAATTAATGAACTGAAGCCAGTATTGTAAGCATTAAAAGACAATTATAAGAAAGGTTGTCAAAGATGAAAGTCCCAAATTTACAAAAACTTGTATTAATTTGATTACAGCGCTACCAGAAACGGTTCAATTTTTATTTGCTATATTGATAGTCTTTATATCTTAAGTGGCATACACTAACAAAGTAATTATTTCAACAAAATTAAATTTCTGGATAAATAGTTGAGGATTTTATTATTTCAATTACAACCGACCCACATAATTAGCATACTAACTTAAGATATGTTTAATATACAAATTCTTTTATCTTACGCAGCAAATATTAGGTTTAAATAAGAAATTATGCTTTCAAAATAAATTTTAATTTCAAATTTTAATGTTATGCAGAGAGAAGAAATTCTTTTAAAAAATGGGGGGACGCATTTTTTTTTATTCGTTTCATTCTCGCACCTCAAATAACATGAAACAAAGTCTTAGCAAGCGCGAAATCAACGATCTTAACAACTTTTGTCACAAAATTATGATAAAAACTCTGCGCAGAGCCCTGTAGGGTCGTCTTCCTTACCTTGCATATGAGCAGGCCTGCAGACCGTGATCGCCAAGACGGCCAGGCCGAGGAGCCAGCCCAGATGATGGGACCGCGGCGGCATTCTGACGGAAACTCGAAATCAAACACTCCACAATCACATTGGTGAAGATCGAAGTTTTAGTATCCCACGGTTATCCAAAAGAGAATTTATCCACACTGTTCGACGATCACGCACACACACACTGTTTTTCGCGAATTCCGTAAACTTCTCAAGTTGTTGTCCCGTAAAAACTGAATCGCTACATCGGTGTACGACCTGTTGTACACTTGTTGCACTTTCCGTCCCACCTTCTCGTATCGTTTGGATCTAGACTGAGAGGCACACTGCTCGCCTCGAGAGAGCAGGGTTGCCGTGATTGCTGGAACCTGATGGAGTTGGCAGGCAGCGGAGGGAAAATGTCGCCAAACAAGCTTTTGGCGATATTGAGATGAGCTTGGCCACTTGATGTCTCACGTTGACTTTTTAAACGTAGATGATAGTACGGAACATAAAAACCAGCTTTAGAATATTAAAGTGATTTACCATTTTAAAATCTGGTATAAAGATCATGGTGATTTCATGAGATTCATAAATTTAAGAATGTAATAAATTAATATTTTTTAAGACTTGATTTGTGGTATTTTATTATAGTTCTGGATTTTTCTGTAGATAAAAAGATACTTAGGACATGGTAAGGAGTGAAGATATACATTAGTAAATTTAAAAAAAGAAATAGAAGAGGAAGAAAAGACAACATCAAAAATTCTTTTCTTCAGAAGTAACAAGTTTTATTTCTTGTAATCGGTTATAAGTGAATAAAAAAATATGATTAAACATTTTAATGTTCCTATCTCTTTTATGCTTTTTCTAAAATTAAAATTATTATGGCTTGGAACTATTTTTTCTGCCCCTTTTTAAAATTTTAAAAAGTATCATGTAAGCTATTTTAACAAAACTGTGAGTAGTGACATAAAAAAATAAAAGAAACTTCTGGGAATTTATATCATAAGGCATAATAAATAATATTTCGAAGTTCAATAAAATTGTTCCAAGGGAATATTTGTGGATATGACTTCAAGTTCTCAATCCTTATGAAATAACATTTCAAAGCCTCTTTTATGTTCTTCCTTAATATATCACTCAAGACAGTTTAATTTGGATGTGCTGTAAAATGCTCGTTCCCAAAAAGAACAAAAAAATAAAGTTTACAAGAGTTTTACTCGCAAAGAATATGATAAAATACGCCGATTTTCCTTCTCTTAAAGTTTATGTAAGTAAAAATGGTGCGAACAAATTGCTTGTTGAAAGAAGGAAATGAAAAAGCACCGTTACCAAAAAATGAAAATCGAGGAAGAGAATTGCTGGAGTTCAAAATGTTGGTTTTGATGTATGGGAAAGGCTAGAATTGCCCGTTCTGCGTCTCTCAATCCAGAAGGAAGAGAAGAGATTTAAAAAAAAATGATAACCATTACAGAAATTGAAAAATCAATAACAGCTTAATAAGGGCATAATTGAAGAAATCTAAAAGTATTTAACAACTATCAATACCTAAACCATCACTACTACAGAAGTGAAAATAGGAGAAACTAGGGATACTTGACCCTACGTGATTTTCTCAGCTTGTGACATAATTGGTAATTTTTGTGTGCCATTTTTATTTGACCTTTGGCCATATGATTTACTGGAGGCGGTTTTCATTCCAAGCTGAAAAATCCATCGTAATGGAGTGTACGTAAATATATTTTGGGGGTACAAAAGTAAATTTTTACTTTTTCATTCCTCGGTGGATAGGAAGTTTACTATTAAATATATTATGAATTAAAATATTTCTGAGGTTTTAAGCATACTTCTAACTTTAATTTGATATACTATGTTATGCAGAATCTTAATTCTAAGTGGTTTAATTTTTAGATTATTTAGAAAAAGTCATGTCAGGGATACTTGGCACTATCAAATGCTATTGCAGCTCCCATGTCCTAGCCCAGGGATTCCCAACCTTTATTCCCTCGCGTACCCCTTGATTAATCTTTATATTTTCGCGTACCCCCTACTCTTATATCCTCCCTCACCACCACCACCAACAACAACAGCAACAACCATCCGTCTATGCAAAGAAGTTTTCATTATTAACGCTAAGGGCTTATGTTAACTGAAGAGTCAAATGACTCGAATTAATAATATTTGAGGGACTTATCTTAGATTTTTCATTTTATTGCATTTTTACAATAGTATTAGTTCAACGCCAAAACAAATGAAATTAGTATTGAAATTATTTCGCATTAACTTATAAGTATGGATACAAATAACACTCTGTAATAAACAACTTTTCAAATGGTATAGTTATTAAATAGCCGGTATTCACTTGGGGAAACAAAATTCTGTAACTTTTTTAATTCCTTATGTTTTCTTGTTTCCGCCATTACCAAATTTGATTTCGCGTATAGGTTGGGAATCTCTCCTAGCTGACCGAAGCACATTTTGTGGTTGGGATCAGCTTCCTGGTGCATGGAGTTTGTTGGCAAAATGGCAACTCAAATTTAGAGTAATTACTTAAAAATTGTTTGCTAGTAATTATTTACTGAATAAAATTTCTTTTTATATGATAATTTCAAATAATGCAAATAATTATTTTAGTGAGAATTTTAAAAAGAATTGAAATTTAATTTATCGATTTTTTTCCTCGTCTGAAAGAAAGTTTTATTTATTTATTTATAATTTGAATAAAAATCTTTTGCTCGAACTATTTGCCGTTGTTCGGTTTTATTTAACGTTTCGCCAGTTCTATTGAATTTGTCTTTCTTTCTTGATTTAAATTTTCTCTTAAAAATATTTAGATTCTTTTACTTTTAATTTTCTTTAAATATTAGAAAGTCTATTAAGCTTCTCTATTTTTAGCTTTGTACAGCAATTTTTAGATCCTTTTTGCATTTTCATGCTATTATGTTTTTTCTTTCTTTCTAATTTTCCAAAACCGGCGTTTCTTTAACGCCCTAACAACTTTGCTAGGTTCCCAGTTCCATTGCTGTAATTTTTACCATTTAATTCAATCAATATTTTAACTCTTTATTAAATTTTGAACTAATTTAATTTCATAATTAGATTTAATTTAATGACTAGAGTAATTTAATTTATTTACTAGATTTTATTAATAACAACTGCGTTTTATCGAATCCATATTATTTTTTTATTAGTTTCATTAATATTTTTCTATAATAAACACCTTTTGTAATTCAGTAGTATTAACCTAATATCTGAATTTCGCGTACATACAAATTACCAAAAGAATTTAAATACTCTTTGCATGTAGTGTCAAGCATCCCTAGCTTAGGATCACGTATCCATAGCTTAGGGTCAAGTATCCTTAAGGTTAGGAATACTTGACCCTAGACGATTTCATGAAATATATTTATTTTATGGTTAAAAGATATATCAGTTTAGCATAAGTTCATTTATCCTTCTTAAAAACAAATCTTTTTATAATGATGAAAATTCAAATATTCGAGAAATATAAGAAAAAGTAAAAATAAGGTCAAGTATCAATAGTTTCCCCTAAATAAAATCAAAATTTTTTGACGGGAGGAGATTTTAAGACAGGATTCATGATCAATTTTTCAGTAGATTATTCTTTTATTTGGTTTCCTTTCTTTCTTGAAGAGGATCTTTGATTATTTTTACATTTCTTTTTACATACACACTTAACTTCAAATTATGGTATTTATATTTATATTCAATCTCTGTTCTGAAAATCCAAAACATTTTCTTTCTCACCTCTACTTATACACAACTTTTTCTTTCTTCAGGCTGACAAATCATTATTCATAGGAACAAGCATAAACACTTACATCCCTAACACTTTACATGAGGATCAGAATACAATTGGTACGACTGTTGATGCTTGCTCTGAAATATTCTTTATGATGATGTAAATTGAAACCACAACACCAATTGGTGATTTGTCATTCAGTTGGTTGAAAAGCCTTCGTTTCGATCGAAAATCTCTTTTAGGAGTAGGGTTAATTATAATAAAAATCATTGTTACAGTAAATGACTAACTATATTGAAAAATCTAGTAGTTACAAACCCATCCAAGACATAATAACAGCAACGAACAGGATATTTTACGTCCCCAATACCTACATACATACATCCAGGCCCGATTAAGCCTTGTAGGGGCCTGTAGGCAATAAAAGCTTCGGGGGCTCTCCTTCCCCCTTCTCAACTTCCAAAAGCAGATATTATTTTTTTATTGATTTTAATATATTTTTCAAACTGAAATAACACCTTCAGGAGCGCTGTTTTCAGTATCTCGAGTACAGAAAAAATTAAAAGTTTAGTTTAAAAGTAACTTTAATTTAAAAGTGAATTTAAGCAAAATGAAATAAACTACAAAACTTCTAAATACTCTATTATTAAGTCTGTCAGAGTTTCTGACTTGTGTGTCAGGCAGCCAACTGCAAAACAAATTGGGTGCGGAAAAAATAGTTTGGCACATTTTTCTTTTGCACATGAATTCAAGCCTCAATTTTTAAAAAAAATTATTAAACAGAGAGAAATACAAAACTGTTTATAAGAAATTGGTTCAACAAGAGAAGAAAAAATAGGATTTTTTTAAAAAATGAAAACAAGGATCGATTATGCGTTGATTTCAATATTCAATATCAAATTTTTTTCATTCACACTTCATAATACTTCAGTATTTAGCATTAAATTAATTCTTTTTAGAGCTCTGTGCTTCACTAATGTTATTAGAAAATAATAGTAATGTGTTCAGTATTAATACAGAAAGCAATTTTGCTAAGAAAAAGGTTTTTTTTCTTCTTTTATTCAATGGATTCTGAAGTTATTTCTATAATACTGAAGTTATGATATACTTATGCCAAATCAAAAGTTTTGATTATGATTAATCAAGATGTAATTAACATATTTTGTATGCTAATTATAAAGCCACAAAATATAGCAATTATAAAATGATATTATTTTATCTATTATTCTTAACAAAAATGTAGTTATCATTATACCATTAAACCATATATTACCATTATTAATGGTATATACCAGTTATATACCATTAAAAGTATGCAAAATTATATTATTTTAATACCTCATGACTGGCAAGACGAAATGCAAAGGTATACATATAGGTAATGCTTTCGAAGGGCCCCCAATAAATTTAGAGCCATAGGCCTCCAATAAGCTTAATCCGCCCCTGACAGAAAATAGCATAGTGAACATTAAAAATAATAAATTATAATCCACTCCAAGTATTCACTGTACTTTAAAGCAATGCAATAAAAATCTGGTAAAATGAAAATAAACATTTAATTCTTTAAGAGTTTTAGAAAGAGAATAAGCTCTTTGAGTCGCCTTTTGTTTGACTTTTGACTAAGAAGAAAAAACTTTCTTTGTACTCTTTGCATTGTGATATAAACCCTAAGACTCAAACTTTGAATTGTTAACTGAATGAATTGAATGTTTTGAACAATGAGTTGAGAGGGTAATTCAATGAATTTATTTTTAAGAATGTGATGTTAAATAAAAAGCAGATATAGCTCTTTGTTTTTAATTTATAACATAAACACGCCTTTTCCAATAAATATTTCAGGTGCATTTTTAAAATAATTCCCTTCGGGAGTATTTTTGAATACCAGTTTATTGAGTTAAGAATACCAGAGTTGAGTTAACGTCTGTTTCAAAAGGGTTGCGTCTAAACAATCCCAGTGCAGCTTCAAAATTGGAAGTTTACGTGAATTCGAACAGTGGTCAGACGACGAGGACAACAACCCCGGCTTGCATCCCCATTCTCCGAACTTCCTCACCTCGCCAGCAGGTGTACATTTGATATATGAAAGATTTACAGGGTGTACACAAATTATTGTCGGGTTTCCTTACCTCATAACTTTTGATGAAAGAACATGACGATAAATGTTCATAAAGTACAACTCAAAAAAATTTTTTAATAACACAAACAAAATTAAATAATTTCCATATGGCTGCGGGGGTCTGCTGTGGTGTAAGTAAGTAAGTAAGCCTTTCGCAGCATGAAGCTCAACGGCATTTGGCTGGAAATTGACCTCAATTTCGATGTGGTATGTGCCAAGAAAGGCTGCCACAATTTTTGTACTAAAGGTTTTTTGAACTTTTGCTATTCTTATTCAGTTCTTGATAATCAAATACTTAACTGCTGTGGTATAAAAATTGCATGCATTTTACTAACCTAAACCTAGACACATCGAGACTGAACTCAATTTCCAGTCAAGTGTCGATGGGTTACATGCCGCAAAAGTCTGCCATGTAGAAATTATTTAACTCTGTTTGTGTTTTTAAAGAAACTTTTTATGTTGTACTTTATGAATATTAATAATATTTAGCGTCATGTTCTTTAATCAAAAGTTATGAGATAAGGAAACCCGACAATAATTAATGGACATCTGTCGGGTGCACCAAGCCCCCTTACTCGGCAGATTAATGATAAATTGTGTCTCGAAACCACAACCCTCCGGTCCCGAAGACAAGATTCTATCACCCTGACACTATGGTCTTTTAGCAAATATTCTTCTTCAATTCACGCTCTAACTTAAAGTGCGGTTTGCTTTTCACTACAGCAAACTTGCTCCATAAACGTTTTAAAAAAAAGCCTTAAAATGTACACATCTGACACCGACCTTCGATTCCAGTCTTTTAGAAATGCAGCTGACTGCAGGGGACCATATCTTTGAGAAATATTTATTAAACGACCGACCATACCCACCATACAATTGTAATGAGAGCACTGTATATCTATACTTATAAAAGGCAATGTTTGCTTCTGTGAGCGCGATGTCCAGACGAATCTATCGCACTTACAGTCATGAAATTTGGTACACAGGTAGTCGTAATGGTGACTCAATGCACCTCGAAGCCGGAATTTTAAAATTTAATCTAGAAAATTTTTTATTTACTGTTTTGTGTTGTTTTGGGTCATTTTTGGCCCGTTTACGGCTGTAGTATCTTTTCTAATGATCGCTGAAAAACAATAAATGCACCATCGGTTAGAGCAAACAAATTTCTTTCTAATGAACTTTGTTTTGAGCTTCAAACGTAATTTACTGAATTTTGAAAATTGTTTAAAAAATAGTCAGTTTTGCCATCGGAATTTTATTTTTATTTTTAAATTTGCTGCATCCGACGTTCTAATAACACTATTATTTAAAAAAATTTTCAGCTTAAAACTGGAACGGTTCTGTCGGATTTAAAACAAGAACGGTTAAAATATCTTTTCCAGTTTTTTTTTATTAATTTTTTCCTGGTCAGTTGAAAGATATTTTTCTGTACCGAACTTCCTCCCGCGACACTTTCCCTGGAACGTTGCTGGCAATTTCATTGGCTGACGGTGCAGAGCGCAGGTGATGTCATAACCTTCAATTGAATGAGTTCGATTATTATTTTCGGCAGTATCTTAACGTGTTTATTTGTCTCACATATTTTTCTTGCTGTATAATAATGATTTTCACATTGAAATTTTTTAACATTATTTTGCATTAACGTACTCTGTACTGTTTTTTTACAATTAAAATATCATTATTGCGAAAAAAATAAGAGGGAAAATCAATAATGTGTATCTTTTGTTTTGATTTTGTTTCCAAAACTTTTTCATGTTATTGTGGGCGGTTTTTTTTCTTCTTCATTTTGTTGAAGTCCTGATTCCACAGGCAACGCCGTGCGCGTACTGCTAGTTAATAATAAAAACTTTGTCTCATGTGTTCATCAGAAATAATTAGAAGCGTGAAGCTCCATAACTATAATTGAGAAATACTTAATAATAATTCAGCGTTAATCATTCTATCGATGAGTCATAGATGAAATGAGTGAGAGTTATTTGAAACTTAGTTTTTAAATTTCATTAGCTGTGATCCATCACACAGAATTGTATCGCTGGCATTTTAAAATTACGTCTTTTATTTTACTATCTGCCAAATACAATAAAATATTCACTTTTGTATTAATCTTTCCTAAGTGAAGCGGGTGAAACCGCGACGGGGAATGCTATCATTAATATAAACCACAAAAATAAAGACTAATTAAAACAGGCGAACCAACTGGTCGCCGAAGGCGGCTAGTGGTATAATAAAATTTCGAACGATAAACGACTTTTTTAAATGGTAAACATTTTGCCCTTTAATTGCTTCATTGATTGGTGCGATACATGAAAATTACTAGTGTTACCCAGTACAAATCACAATATAGATAAAATATCGACTTGTATAACAGCTACATTTATACAAGCCGATGTCAACTCAAAATAAAAGCATTTCTTACAAAATTATCATTTAGCAACACGTAATTTATGTCTTATAGCAAATACGTTAGTAATTTCTTCGTGATTTAGTTTTTTGGTCAGTTTTGATACAACAGATAAAACTGACAAGAAGGAAACTTGGTCTGATTTACCCTAGATCAAAAAGAACTTGTTATTGCTTTCAGTTTTGAGAAATCTTTCTGTCGCAATGGTAACGTGAAGAGTTTTTAAAACGGTTCTAAAAACTCTGTTTTAATACATTGTGATGTATTTCAGCATAATATGAAAAATTGTAGAGCCTTCTTTATCAAAAATAATATATTTATTGGACGTCTACCACAGCACAAACATGTAGAACAAACACATACACTTACATCACGAACGTAACATCACTCACTTCTGACATCGAATTCCATGTTCAATTCATTATTCGTTTCCGTTGCTAGGCAACGTTAGCAAAGGACAATACATCGTTGCCAAAATATTTTATAACCTTTAGAAAATAATTAATGCCAAATGATATTTTTAATTAATTTCTTTTTCAGCCAATCGATATTTTAAAATTAATTTCTTTTATGACCAAACGATTTTTTAAAAATCTAATTAATTTCTTTTATGACCAAACGATTTTTTTAATCTAATTAATTTCTTTTCTTCAAATATTTTAATAATTCTACAAATATATATTTTTATTCGTTACGAATATTACAACATATTACTAAATTTGCAAAATTATGGTTCTGCAAGTCATCGCTCAGTGACAAATATTCATATCGTTGAAGAAATCGATGCAATCAATGCCATCTTTCAAAAGTATACATCTAAATCTAATTTGCTAACTATGTTAAATTAGTTAATAATAAAATTTTAAGTATCGTAAAAGTAGAATCAAGAAGGATCTTATACAGTCGTAACTTTCGCATTACTCGCCGTCCTGCCTTGCTTAGATGGGTGGGAATTCATGCGATGATAT
The DNA here is from genome assembly GCA_013235015.1 of Araneus ventricosus. Lineage (NCBI taxonomy): Eukaryota > Metazoa > Arthropoda > Arachnida > Araneae > Araneidae > Araneus > Araneus ventricosus. Next base: position 183,017 of record BGPR01000132.1, read on the forward strand.
TCTTTTTTTTTTTCGCACCTTTATTTAACTTTATTTGTTTCACATTTATAAATATGGAATTTTGAAATCGAAATTTCACTCATTTCCTGATGCGTTGGAGTTTTGAAAGCTTGAACGCGTGTGTGTTGTCGATGGCAATGCGCTGTTTTCATATTTTCAGAACTGAGTTAGTTATCATTTAATTTAATTAAATGTTGATTTCGTACAAGTAGCGCCACTTGATGGTGAATTTCAGGAAAAATTGATTTCAAAACTTCACAAAATTTATAATAATGAACCAGCCGCCTTCGGCGACCAGCTTCTCACCCTTAATATTAATAACTTGTTGCTATGCTTGCAACTTGACGAAATAAATTGGTGAATTGGCGGTTGTAGAGGTTGAGGGACTATGCCAGAGTTTTATTTTGCGATATATCTCAAAAATGGTGACTATTGTTGATATACCTAGACGTCATAAGCTTTCGTATCAAATCAAAATTGTAGAAATCGGTCCAGTGGTTGGGGCTGAGGAACTGTCTGAAGGTTTTTCCCCATACAGAATGTGCAGTGGAAAGTATTTTTTCGATTTCTCTCAAAAATGGAGGGTAGTGGGAGGCAGACGACCAATGATGATATATTTAGACAAATTTATAAAAAATAGATAAAATTTGGTAAAATAATAAAGCTGATACCATTGGAAAGATAATTTTTTGCTCTTCTAAATGACATAAAACTTTTTTATCTGTATCAATTCATTCAGAAGTTATTGGCAAAAAACGAAGAAATTTGGTTTAATTTTTATGTAATTTAAATTTGAATCAAAATTTTTAAAAATAATGGGCTCCGAGGTGCACATCTTCAGCATCCAAAGTATATCTGTGCCAAATTTGGTGGCTCTATGTTCTACGGCCTGTTCTGTACACCGCCAACAGACACACAGACACACACACACATTCATCTTTATTAGTATTAGATATTAACTAACGCCTCATTGATTCAATTTTTTCCCCATCACTTTTGTCTACATGGGGTGAAGAAAAAACATTCTGTGCAGATGATGTGTTTAATGAAAAGTTTAAGAAATTTAGTTGCATAGAGAAGATGGTTCATTTGCTTAATGCGATTTGTTGAGGGAGCTAAAGCATGGCAGCTTTCAGTGTCATATGTCATAAAACAGATTTGTGTAAGACGCAAATACTGTTGGCCCAACGCCCAACAACTGTGACGGCTTATGCAGACTGCAAATTGCCATATGTTGGTTTAACTGCGAAGAAAGCGTGTTGGAACAGGAATATAAATATATTTAGAGTAACAAAAAATCAATAAAAATAAAATTCTCCCGCACACACACAATTGACTTTTTTTTTACTAAACAATTTAAGTTCGGAAATGCAGTAAGTGAATATAAGATACTTTTTTAAGTATAAATACCACAATAAAATTCGGCAAGTAATTTCCTGTACTGAGGAGAAAGATAGTAGCACGTTATAAAGAAGATCATTACAGGGTTGTAATACTGTAGCGGCTGTTATGACACTTTGTCTTCCCATTAAGGGTTATGTGGCATTTTTGTTTAAGACATTACTTCCGAAACCGATTTCCCATTGCGATTCCATTTTCATATAATAAAAAAATTACCCTTTCTCCGAAATTGAAAAAATAAGAATTAATAATTAATAAATAAGACGAAATTGGAATTAAAATAAATATTCAGTAAATTTTAATGAAAAACTTTAAACGATTTTATTTATTGTTCTTGCTTATTAATATACCGGGTGTCCACATTTATCTTGATGCAATATCTAATTTCTAAACCGTTAGAGATAGACATATAGTTCCAATTGAAAAATTGGAATCCATTTTACGTTTTTTGAGTCACTAAATATATTTCTAAATAAGTTACGAATTCTACCTTTTTATATGGTCCCCTGGTCCTATCAGTCATATTTAGTAAAATATTTTTGACACTCTAAAATTTTAAACAAAAAAAGTCCCACTCTTTCGCGACAAAAACTGAGCGAGTTATGGAGCTTTAAATTTCATGATTTTTAACCAATTAGCGGCCTCATCGAGCAAGTGCTGTGCATTGATTGGTGGATCGTCTTCAAGACGGCTATTAAAATGGTGTAAAGTGGTCTAAGTCAGCGATATTCAAAGCTTCATAACTTGGTCAGTTTTAGTCGCTGAAGAGTGGGACTTTTTTCTAAAGAATCAACTAATGACTATATATCAATCCAAGTATGTAATAACTTGTGTTCATTAGCATATGTGTTTATTGTTCATTATGTAATAACGTGATTCCGTTATATGTTCTGTGTTCATTATGTAGCCATTATAATCGGCCATTCCGTTGTAAATTCGTGTTCCATATGTTGTATTCCATTATGTATTAACGGTGTTCCGTGTATGAATAACGTAATTCCATTGTAATGCTTGTCATTCCTTATATGTGTTTCCGTTATGTATTAACGACCGATTCCATCCATTATGCTGATGATTCCGTTATGCTAGTCGTTTGTGCATTCCATTTAGTAACTATGTGTATTGTTATAACCTTCTAGTATTCCCATTGTAGTATACGCATTGTTATTATTACTGTTTGCGTTGTATATATTAACGTGATTCCATTATGTATGCTAGTAGTTCCGTTATCCATGGAGAGCAGACCGAGGTTCAGGTTCGAGATCTGGCCTCTTCATTTTCGTTCTCCGTTTCAAGCCTTCATTGCTTGAAAAAAAAAAAAACGTATATTCATTTATTCTCGTATCATCTCGAGCATATCGTTATAAGAATTGCAATAGCGTAAAGTATTTATATACGTTTTTCTTTGAAAGGATCCAAAGATTTACGCAGAATATCCCAGTGTATAAAAAATGCAAAGTTTTAAGTTTTACGGCAGTTTCCTTGAGGAAGTCATATATCTGCGCATTCAGTAAAACGAAGGACGGGAATTTTCATATTCTAGAAAACGAGTCAAAGAAAAGTAGCGCGTGTGACATTGAGCACGGCTGCAAAACCTGATTCTGTGATGCTCTTTAGATTGCACTTCACATTTTCTGATAAATTCTCGATTTGTTACATCACCTAGTATCTACACAGGAATATGTTGGGGTAATTCAGTGCTAGAGTAGGGTTTTTCAAACTGCGGGTCGCGAACCTAAGTGGGAGTCCGCAGAACACTATTGGGGGCATGGCATCTCATCTTCGTCTGCTTTTTAATTTTTGATTCTCCATTATACAGGGTGTTCACACTTATCGTGGTCCAAAAGCTAATTTCTAAACCGTTAGAAATAGACATTTAGTTCCACTTTGAAAAATGCTTTAAATGAAGGGAAGAATTATAATATATGTCTTTTGAGTGAATAAATCTATTTCTGAAAAAGTTACGAAATCTAACAATTTATACAGTCTCCCGGTCCTATCAATCATACTGAGTCAAATATTCTTGACACTCTAACATTTTAAATAGA
>BGPR01000132.1:200238-217331 GCA_013235015.1 Araneus ventricosus
AATAAACTAATTTTAATTTAGTAATAATTAATTAATTAACTAATTTAGTAATAATAATTAATAATAATAATTATTATTAATAATTAATTTAGTAATAATAATTATTATTAATAATAAATAATTTAGTAATAATAATTAATTAACTAATTTTAAATTTAATAAACTAATAAAATAAACTAATTTTAATTTAGTAATAATAATTAATAATAATAATTAATTTAGTAATAATAATTAAATAACTAATTTTAATAAACTAATAAAATAAACTAATTTTAATTTAGTTTAGTTAGCCTAGTTAGTTTTTTAATAATTATTTCCAATGATCTAAATATTTGATTGCATAAGAAACTTTATTATCAACATGCAGGTTAGCAACAAAATACGGAAGCAAATAATGAAATAAAACAGTCTAAACGATAAAATGTAGGAATTCTGCAAAGTAGAAGAAAAATATGATTAGTTAAGGCTAAGCAAAACCAATAACAAATGAATTGCACATACTTACGGTCATTTTAACTTTACTCACACCTGCAATTTTATTTTCGCGGGAAATTTTTAGCGAGGGCAACCGCTGTAAATTCACCCCTCGTTTACGATAGAACCTCCATTCATATTCACCCCTCTATGCCCCAATAAAAGGTTATGTCTACCAGTAATTGCTAGCGGAGTCGGATGCATGCAGTTCTGCAGGAAAGGGTTGCAGTTTAGTTGCTGAACTTGACAGGTCCCAATTTTAGAACGTGAGAGATCAGGGCTGCTTTTATGTTGCGGAATGTTGGAAGGAAAAAGGGCATGTCCAGAGGATATTTCGATAGATGATCGTTAAATCAGTGATTCTGATTTATTAGAGACATATTTATAGGTTGGTACAAAATGTCTTGCTAACTAGGCAACAGGTGTTTCAAATGCAAAGTGAAATTTTTTTCCGACATATTATAATCTTATCCCGCTTTGTCGTATCAATCAAGATGGTTGGGTTAGCAATCTTTAAGAACGGTTCCAAAGAGTATCCAATTCGCATGAAAAATTATGTTAACATATTTTAAATTTAATAAATTCGCCAAAAGGAAGATGAAAAGATAATCAACCTCACATTAGAAAAAAAAAAAAATTCAAAGCTGTAATACAAGGGTTTTTTTAAAACTGGCACTGAAATTTTAAATGATTTTTTTCTCGCTTTTAATGTACTTTCATTTCTATAATGTCTATATTAAAACAATATTTCTCAAACTTTTATTTAGTAACTATTTCACTATTCAAATAAGAATGTTTTTTAAACATATATCTTGCTCCAACTAGATATTATCTTTCTACCGCTTTCACCCAAAAATTAATATATTTATTGTAAGAAATTAAAAAAAAAATGCGGATTATTATAACGAATAAACACAATTTAGCGAAGGACAAACTTTATAAACTTGTAAGAAAGTTTAGCATCAGCACAGTAAAGCATCGTTTATACGTTTCTCATTTATACGTCAATTACATTTGTACGTCGTTTCATCATAGCCCCTATTCATTCGTATGAACTGTAACGATAAAGTATTTCGTTTATACGACGCAAAGCTTCGGTCATACGACGTTTTCTCCTGTTCTAAAATTCGAAAATTTACTCTTTTTTAGTATGTGAATTGTGATAAAGATGCCATGAATTCTAAATTATTCACAACTGAATTAATTGGAGACAAAATGTCTGGTGATAATTTAAGCGATGATGAGGAAGTTATTCCACCTTTCTTTAAAGACTCAATAGAATCCGCAGAAAAAAAATGAACTTATTCCTTTTGTCAAAAAGAATAGTGAAAAAACATTCACTGAACTTAATTTGATCCATAACGATGTAAATACTCACGGACAATCAGGAAGTTAGCTGAAGATTAGAGATTTTCGTAATTAAACGCCTACCTGCATTCACATAAATCGCATACGATATGTATAATTGGTACTTAAGATATGTATAATTTGTACTTAAGATATGTATAATTGGCACTTAAGATATGTATAATTGGTACTTAAGATATGTAACAAAGGTATATTTTTTCTCATTTTTATGACAAATGTATAATTTTAAAATTTAATAATTGATTTCCGCACGATGTATTATTATAGTAGTACTATCTTATAAAACTTTAAAATTAATACTTTTAACTGAATTTGCATTAGCAACAGCATTACAGTGGCGGTGATTGGGCGGAAAAAGTGAGGGGGCAAAAAAATTTATAGTCATCTAAAAGACCCGGAAGTATAGGGGGTAGACAAGAAAATTTAAAAATTTACCTAAAAAATTGGCTATTTTTCCCGAACATTGTTGCTTTTCTATAATTCCTAGTTTTAGGCAGCTGAAATTAAATAAAAATGTAATTTTTCCCTAAAAAAAGTAGGTGGCGACTGACTGTACCCCTTCGCAACCCCTCTCGCCGCCACTGCAGTATTAAATTAGTAATAATCAGGTTGTTTAGTAAAATTTCGATTATGCGTCTCTTCATTTATACGTCGTTTTACGTCAGTCCCATGAAAGACGTATAAACGGTGATGTATACGTCTGAAAAAAATTTTGAAATTAACTTTATGTAGTAACAAAATTTACGAAATCATTTGCTTGTTTGCTTGCCGGTCCCGAAGTTAAGACCTTACCATTAGGCCACCGCGGCCTAGAAGATGCGAGATACAATGGATTAGAAAACATTTCATTTTCTGTAGCTTCATTCTGATATTTAAAAAAAAATTGAAAATGAAAATTTCTTTAGAAAATAAATAATCCACCTTCACGTCAACGCCCGAGTTAAAACTTCAACGCGAATCCGAAATGTGCTAATAACGTGGTATTGGTTAAAGTATTCTTTTCCATCCGTAATGTAAGTTCAACTTTGTATAATGTTGTGATGATGACATATTGTGGCAATCTCGCGTCTAGTGTAATGATAATACACATAAATTAAATGAAAACTCATTCAGTTTTTAAATAAATTGCTTATTTACTTTTTTACGAGAAATCAATAAGAAAAAATTGCAAGTTACTTCCTTAAAATATCCCAATTTTTGTCTAATCCTTAGCCTCGAAAATATGATTGGTATTTGAAATTGTTTAAAGTAATTGTTAAAGAATGTAAAGTTACAATAATTTAAATGTATTTTATGTATTGATTATGAAAATGAAAGATATATTTAGTTGAAATTACTTAATTTTAGTACAACTTGTAATTGATATAATTTTTTTTTAAATTATTCTTTAACGTTTTCATCGTATTCATGTTTTGGACTACAGTAATCATTATGGTAATGTATGATAAAAAAATATATATAAGAATATCCTGAAAAACATGCATTGTTTGATTGTTGATATTTTATTAATTAACGATTTCAGTGCCTAGATAACATAATTTTACATTTTAAACGCAAAAAAAAAAAAAAAAAATATACATCATTGATTTGATCATTCGCTTAACCACCCTATCACCAGCTTCTCCCTTTCTCTCATATCCCTCCCCCACCCCAACAATACCACCCAAGTCGGAGCGTTCTGGCACTATTTAATTTAGGACTACACTACTAGACAACAGGATCAGGACCACACGAGTTTAGCACCAAAGCTCTTAAGTAAATTAAAAATAATTTAGGTGCATTACATGTCATGTCATTAACCATTCATTTCTACCTGAAGCGGAAGATAAAAGGCCATTGAGTCTACGCTCTTCCAAAGCCCACCACCCACATTAGAGTTTAAGCACCTTGTCTGGAACCACTCATACAATAAACTCTTCTTCTTCAAAGAAAACCATTTCGCAGGTGCTACATATGAGAAAGCAATTAACATACTATCGCACCCGCGGTACAATGGATGTATCACCAAAAGAAATGTTATCACCTTCTGCTTATCTCGTTCTATATGGAACACACAGACATCTTTCCCATGTGATTAGCAGGATAATTTGTAAATAATGATACGCATATTATCACTAAAGAACTTGTTTCAACGATCGTTTCGTTTGGCTGTTCTCATTCATTCACTTTTTACTTTCTCGTATACGAAGTATACAAAGAGAAAGTATTGTAATCGTCAAAAAATTCGAACTCGAGATTTTGACGAATCTCCGCGTTTTACACCTCCCTGAGTCCGAAAAACACAATTTGGGAATTATGTCTGTCTGTTTGTGAACACGATAACTCGAAAACTATTAGAGCTACGGGGATGAAATTTGGTATGTGATCTTTACACGTAATTTGTAGGTTCCTATCAAATTTTGGACAAAATCCGTCTAAGGGAAGTCTGCTTGTCTGTCTGTCCGCGGTCATGCGAACACTATAACTCAAAAACTTGAATAACTATATGGATAAAATTTGGTACACAGTTTTATCGTCATGAATGTAAGTCCGTATAAAATTTTGGGCCAAATCCGTCAAAGGGTTGACTATCTGTCGGTCTGTATAATCGCATACTTGTATCTCATAAGCCCTTTGGCTTAGATAAATAAAACTTGATATCACGGATGCTAACATTAATTATAGATCTGTGCCCAATTTTCATCTCAATCGGTTAAAAAATAGGTGTTCAAACTGCATATTTAGTTCAAAATGCACATTACGACTGTGTGTTGGCGAGCGTTTCGCTTATTTTACTCAAGTTAGTATGGTTGGCGTTTGATCTTGGCGGTCTACGAAGGAGATTGTATCGAGCCGCAAAACGAAACTTCATTCTGAAATTCTCCAGATGGATGCCTGTGATTAGCCAGAGGTATTGTGAAATGTTGTGCTATATCTATAGTAAGGTTTCGTACTCAAAAACGTTAAATAAAGTTGTAGTACCTCAGCGCGCGTAACAATTGCGAACATACGCAATTTTTTTGCAAAATATAAAGTTTTTGGGAATTCATAAATTTTATGTTTCATTGTAAATCACCATTCATAATTTTTTTTTTCTCAAAATAACCAGGCCTTTGGTAAATACCTCAAAAATATTTACCTACCCACTGGGTGCTTACCCACCCCACATTACTGGTCGTATGCGAGAAAGTTTCGGGGAGGTCACTCCTGCTGGTTTAAGGAAAAGGAAAGGAAGATAAAATTTTCTGCAAGTAGTCGGCGTCAGCTTAGAACTGCTGTGTATATCGAACAGATTTTAAGAACCCCGTAGATTCTTGAGTTTCGAGACTGGCTCCTGTGAAGAAAATCACCTTTGATCATTTCTTCAAACTTCTACAAAGAGCAAGGGTGGCGCTAGTGGGGTATCCGGGGGTACGGGGCTCCCCTGTCTGAGTTTCTGTGCACCCCCGTCGGGGTAGATTTTCGCACCCCGTTCATGCAAAGGGGTTATTAAACTAGTAGAGAAAGATCTTGCAAAAATTTGAAAGGGTCATCATTACACCCTCCCCCTGGTACAGCATGTCGTGCCCCCCTTCTCAGCCTTGCCGCTCTGTCTAGCGGACTCTAACGCCAGTCCTGACAAAGAGTTAAACATCGCACCTGCCTTGGCTGATCTGGAATGTTTAGTCACTTCTCTGCATTGATGAAGCAACCATTACACAACACTCTCCCCCCCCCTTGGAATTCTTTTTAACCAATAAGCAGTAATGGTTTCATACAGATTCAACAACTTTAACAGCATATTGTCATTATCAGTAATGATAGCACGAGCACAACGCAATGGCACGCATGGGTCGATCCGCACCTCCATGAAGTCGGCCATTCACTTCACAGACAAACTTAAACGGGACGTTAATCTAACCTAACTCCTAACCTAACCCACAGACAAACTGTATATTTTGGAACACGAGAAGGAAAAAGCGATAAAATTCTATGGAAATGAGCCAAACGGCTTACCATTGTTGGAATTCCGTCTGGACGGAAATCGCAACGAAAAATCGGAGGCACCCTGAAAGAGGCTAGCGAAAAGAACAATGCCTTTCGTAGATTGAAGCCTCGCTTCGAGGGTAGCATAAATTAAAATCTGCTGACTGGGGGAAAATCGAAGAGCGATCGACAAGCAGCTGTAGAGAGGGAAAGAAGATCGCTCTCCCCTACCTTCTTTCAGAGTTAGCCTCCTTTTAAATACAAGTGAATGGCGTGCCTGTATTTTTCGATTAAAATGGGTGGGGAAAAAAACCGGGCTTAGGACAAATGGCATGGATATACTTCAAGCGAATGGCCGGCTTAATGTGCGTCAAGTGCCCCATGCCATTTTAATTTTAGAACTAATTGCGCACCTAGCATTTGTTGGTTTAGTACTGAGTCATAGCAAAGCGCAAGTTTACGCGGATTTAGATGTTAAATGACATGCGCAGTTAGATCATCAGGCTGTGACATCACATAAATGGATGCTGAACCGTCACTATTTCCTGAAATAGGTCATATTCGCGCGTTTCAGAAATTAGGAATTCTTCAGAAGCCAATTTTTACGAATTAAATCTAGTTTAAGCTTTTATTTTGAAATATTTCATATTCTGCTTATAGCATTACGTTACCCTCTGTACACGTTGGTCATATTCCATACATATCGGAAAAGTTTGAACACTTAGGTACTGAGCGTCGCTGAAAGCTGGTAGAACACATACCAAAAGTTTCGACACATGCAAGTCATAGTGCATATCAAAAATTAGGAATTCTTTAGAAGCCAATATTAACAATAAAACTGATTCAATTTCTTTTATAACTTTGAAATGAATTATTTACTGAAATTTTTTAGAAACATTTAGGTTTTTACACAACCTGATTATTTTTATTCATAAGCAAGGCATTTTTTTCAAGGAAGGACAAGGAGTCTAAAATCAGGACTAACCAAGTTAACTGTGCCTGGTATTCATCTTTTTCCTGCCAGCACAACCTTTTTCTAATTTATATATCTTCCAGTATTATTTCAAAGTCAGAAAAATAGCGTAAGAAATACATTACAAAAAAATCTGCCCCATGTGAAAACATAGAATGTTGATTTTATTTAAAGAAGAAAGTAAACATCACTCCCAAAAGACAATATTTAAAAAAAGTGAAATCAGTATTAAAGAAATTTAATTTCCCTCAATATACACAATGAAACGCATCAAAAATTATATGGCGGGTAAGAAACACACTGCCCTGGCACCGATTATTTGGGGCGGCGCCTTTTGTTATAAATTTTGTCGGGGAGAGTTTGATGTATTATTAAAAATGAATTATTTTAACTTTTGGTGTCTGCAATGTTTTAAGCTTTAGCTATTCGTAAAAAAAAAGTGCATCATGACCTTGAAGGGTAACCTCGAATTTATTCTGCCACGATTTTCCTTTTTATAAATTGTGATTTCTTTAAAAAATAAATATGCAATATTCGTAACAAAAACCTGAAAGTCTTGAGAAAAGACAAAAAAGTTGGGTTATAAAATGTACACAATATCCATAAAACCAATTCAAAGTTAGATGATGTTTTATAAAATAAATATATATGTGTCTATTCGAAATACTTACTAGTCGCAATGCCACAAAATTAAGCTTCTTAAATTTTATTATTCTCAATCATGTATTGATTTATAATTAAAAAATTTTTTATTGAAAGATTTTCTACACCTAGGGTTTCCATAATTGCCAAGCATTGATACTGGACGTTTAAGTGCTAAATAAATAAAGCATGAAAAAAAAGTGGAAAGGTAATGGTTTATTTTACTCTAATAGAAAAAAAAATCAATAAGTTTAAGCACTCTAATAAAATGAACACGTAGAATAATAAAAAAGATGCAAGTATAATCCCTTTTAGCCCAGTCATATTTTAAAAATGATTTTACTTTTTTAATTATAACATTTCCTTCTTTCACATAATTATAAAATTGGAAGCAAGTCATTTTAAAATTACAATGACAAATCAAAATTGCTTCAGTTGTCTCCACTGAAAACCTGTTTCTTTGGCCCGACCATTGAGTTGACATTAAGGAAAATAACCTCTCCTCATTTGCATTGTGGGCTGGAGTGGCAAATGCATATTCGCATATCTTTATTAGACATGACTTCTCATCAATATACTTTGTATCTGCAAAAAACCTGAAATCATACTCAACTCTCTTCCATATTCAAAAAAACGTTTCTTCCATACTCAGTTTTTTAGTTGCTTCGCAGTTTTGTGGTTGGTATTATATTTCTCTAAATAATCTTTTAGGTATATAATATCTATTGAAAAGAATCTCAGTGTTGCCAATATAGATATTTCTTACTTGTAAATATGCACTAGTACGTTCTATTTCTCCCCATTCAGGAACTTGGTTGAGAGGCAACCAGTCCACGGTGTCTCACGCAGAGTGAAGGGAGGAAACGGGACAAATAATAATACGGGACTGAGTAGTGAAATATTGTGACATTCCCGTATATACAGGACGCATGGCAACCCTATCTATACCCAAATGTGCATACGAAAACAATTTAATAAAATAACCAAATAAAATATAAATTAATGATAAAGAAACATATTGCGGCAAATTTGAATTATTTGCCAGTGCTTTTATTAGATAACTTTTAAATGCGAAAAAAATAGTATCATTTAGTGATAAAATAAAAAAAAAAAATTGCGAAGAATTTGCAGCGATTATCAGGGCCTTTATCATTTAAATTTTTAATCAGGGGATGGTTTTGTTAATTATTTTTGCAAACTATTAAAGGAAAATCTGATAGAAATATACTATACGATATTTTTTATAACTCTGTCTGAGAAGAGATTCGTAGTTTAAGAAATACTGATATACAATTATTCTAGCGATAAGAAACAATGTTTATTAATCAGGTTATAATAAGGGTTTAATCAGTAATCGATTATCAAGAATATAATGATGATAATTTTAAATAATCATGATTTTAAGGTTATTACTTCTGCTGTGGAATTTTTCCCTTAAGCGTTGATACCAGAAATTAAGTTAACCCCTCCCTGCCTAAACATCCGGTGTATCTGAATGATAGTCGTCACGACATCAACACGGAAATGAGGTTGGAGTCCAGTGGTGGATCGTCCATAAAAGCTGCAGTACCCCTCTGAAATTATTTTAAAAGATTGTATTTTCGTTTTTATTTTAATTGGCTTATTTTTCTACTTTGAGAATTCAGTTATCAACGAAACTGCCAAAAAAGTAATAAAAAATGTGTAAAGAAGACGGAAAATCAATCAATAATTAAGAGAGAGAGACAGACCAGGGCTGCATCAAGTTTTGGATCCGATATTAACGCAAAGAGCAACGCGAAGCGGGAGAAAAGTAATCCCTTCTCCGCTTGAAATTGCATTCATTTGAGCTGCCTTTTTTTCAGCTCTCATTTGGCGCGATTTCCTCATTTGGCTCTTTTTCGCTTTTTCTCAGTAGTTAAGTCGTTAAGTCGTTTTTTAAAAATCCAATTCTGGAGGAGTTGTAATCTTTTTTTTTTCGAGTGCTGACTACGATTCTGAGGTTTACCACCAATAATTTTTGTTGGAATTTTAGTTATAGCCAAAAAACATATATAAAAAAATTCCTCCAGTTTTTTGCTTATAACTCAAAAACTATCAATTTTTAGTATGTCATCATTATATACCAAAATAATCAGCACAAAATTTCCTACAAGCTAAATCTATAAAACTTTTACACCACTGTTTGTTTCTGAGCTGACGAGCCGCCACTGTTGGAGTCCCAATGGACATCATCGGCCTCGAACCAACCCCTCCCGCAGAGGTACGTCCCGTCATCGGAGTGAAGGTAACTGAACTCACACCAATACCATACACACTAGGGAAGCGAGAATGCGCTTATTTATCAGGCAGATTCTCATCCACTTACTCGTGGTGTCCCACCCCGTAGGAGCCAAAACATTGATGCAAAAGTTTTGCTAGAAATACTTTGCCATATGCACAGAATACAAAGTGACTCGTCTTGTTCCGCTCAGTTCAATAACCGCACTTCATTTCTTATCTGAAAATAAGAACACAAGGCAAATCATTTTAAATATGAAGGAGTTACTTATTTTTCTATATTTATTATTCTTCGAAATGCCTAATTTTAAAATGCACGCTTGCAGATTCATTTCTGAAATATCACTTGTTTAGGTGAGTTGAGGGTGAAATTTTCGTTAGTGACGGAAGTTACGCGTCAGATGCACAGAAAAACGACAGTATCAAGTTAGCCATTAATTCTCTGAGCGCCGAATTATTTTGATCTAATAACTTTAAGCTCTGAAAAATTAGATTCAAAAGTGATCCTCGAGTGAAGCGAATTGATCTTGAATCATTACGCTGCTTAGCTACCTCCAATGAAGTGTTTAATTGTCAAAATTTATCAATAAAGTCTAAAGAAGTATAACTTTTAGCTCGAGTACGTAAGAATAGCCAGTTTTTTAAATTTTTATTTTAGTCACACATTATATCTAGAACATTGTGATCTGTTGAGGTTAAAGTGTGTGTGTGTGTGTGTCCACCACACCCCTCAGAATGCACGTCACCAATCATTTTTATGGGACAAGATTTTCTGAATTTCAGGCCGGTGCACTGTGGGACGGGAGCGGGGCAATCAAATTAGAACTGTATAATGAAAATCGGGGTTCTCCTGTTTAACCCCTTAACGGTAGCGCCCATCATACTGTGACAAAATCGTCTTGTGTGTATACGTGAATACAGTCCAATAAGCAGGATTACAAAAATAAAGCTTTTTATTTTACAGGTATTCTAAACAAAGAAATGAAACACAAGTATTAAAACAGCACTTGTAAAAATTCACAACAGAGATTACCATTAAATCTCAACACAGCACTCAAAGGTTTCATATTAGCTCACCAGCTTGCTTGCAGATCAAGATCCAACTGACCCTTCTTGGCTTGAGAGCTTGCCTTTTATACTTTTCAACAGGAAGTGACTTCATTACGTAGGAAGTGACATAATCTTTAGAAAGTTCATGAAACCAGTAGAAATATGTTGAAAGTTCGAGGTCCTTCTAGAGAATTCCTTTTGTCGCCAAAGTCGACAACTTTGTCGCCAAGGTCGCCAAATTTATCGCCAAGTCGCCAAGTTTGTCGCCAAGATTAGCATCTCAGGGAAACGATTTTATAGCTTTGTAACAATACTGACGCGCAGCGAATTATCGCATTTTCAGGCTTATAAACTAAAATTTAATCATTAATTAGCTTTATAATTTGACACAAAAATTACGTAGAATGCATAAGTATCTCAAGTATTTTATGTCTTCTTAAATGAATGAAAACGACAGCCCCTTTCCAAAACAGGAGGGGATATTTTATTAGATAAAAAAAAAAAGCGACTCTTAAGGCGTTAATCCATGACATCTGATCAATTTATTAGGGATAGTAATGGTAGAAAGAGGCTACATAATGAATTTAATAATATTCAAAAGAATTGCAATATGAAGCTGGAATTATTCACTAAAAATAGGGTGATTATATTCAATACATAGTAAAAATTGGGAAGAATTCTCCTAAAGCTAATTCTTAGAAATGATATCACATCAATTTTTTTTGAAAAATTTAATATAAACTATTTACTTAAAAGTAAAAATCGAGGCAAATACGGATCGTTTTTTTTTCAAACTTGGACAAAGAGAAAAATTGGGACTATCACTGTTGATTTGAGATATCTGGTAACTTATTTGTAATTCATATACTAGTTTTATTTCACAACTATTTTAGATCAAAATATTTCTCACGCTGGTCATCGACATGGGTTTTCCTGTTTAAATTATTCAAAACATATTTAATTTTTCTATTTGCTTTTGGAATTTCAATTGCGCTAAGTTGCCAGCAAGATTAATTGTTTCACATTTGAAAACATTCTCAGTTAAAACAATGCGTGTATTTGCATTACTGAATTTTAGATTTTAAAAAAATATTAAAGCTTATAATTTGGTTGCTAATCAAAGTAATTCTGTAGGCTTTTAAGGAATTTAACCCTCTGACTGCATAATTTTTTAAAATTATCATTTAGAGGCAACGTTTGAAAACATATTCAAATACCGTTAAAACAAGCGAATTTTTATTTACATACAAGACTTTATTAGTATAATATGATTCAACGTTTTAAAAGTACTAAGTAAGCCCATTAGCTTGCGAAAATCGCAAGATACAGCAGAAAATAATAGACTTGCTTCCAACCTGCGGAAATCGCAAGATAAGCAGTCAGAGGGTTAACCTGCGAATGCGACG
This sequence comes from Araneus ventricosus, assembly GCA_013235015.1. NCBI lineage: Eukaryota > Metazoa > Arthropoda > Arachnida > Araneae > Araneidae > Araneus > Araneus ventricosus. The sequence continues at coordinate 212,356 of BGPR01000132.1, forward strand.
TGCAAAGTATAATACGCATCTAATTACTTTTTGGAGGGCAAAGGGTTAAATTTCTTTTTCCAAATTTCTATTGTTTACCATATCTAAATCCTCAGAAAAACAGCCATCTCGACGCCAATGCGGCGAAATTGTTTGTTATGGTTCCCACCAGGGTTATTATAGCTTCTGGCAGACCCATTTAAGGTTCGAAATGGACAACTTTTGTGGTTTTGGTAAAGATGTATAGCTCTTCAAGCGGAAAAAGGATTCGAGATCGAATATTACAAACAAGTTTTATTTTGCCTGGCAGCTTCACTGTGGTGTCTATTTCGTAGCCATCATGTTTAGTCTGCCGTGGCCGGTAATCACATGTTACGTATTCAGCGACTCCAACGAGAGCAAAATAAGCAATGGGAGAATTGTAATCTAGCAACCTGTTATATGACAGGCATTGTTTTGAAAGTATCTTTCTTGTTGAAAGGAGGAGGAATTGCAATCTAAACCTGAACCATCCCAAGAGTCAGGACCGACCTTGAGTGGATTGGACATTTTCTTCCGCACTGGTGCCCACGCCTCAGTGGCGTAGCAACGGGGGAGTAAGGGGGTATAGATGCCTCGGGTGCCACTCTTATGTCGGCCATTCTCTTGAAGTATAGCCATGCCATTTGTCCTAAGCCCGTTTCCCCCCCCCCACCCATTTTAATCGAAAAATACAGGCACGCCAATCACTTGTAATTAAAAGGACGCTAACTCTGAACGAATGTAGGGAGAGCGATCTTCTTTCCCTCTCTACAGCTACTTGTCAATCACTCTTCGATTTTCCCCAGTCAACAGATTTTAATTTATCCCACCCTCAAAGCGAGGCTTCAATCTGCACAAAGCATTGTTCTTTTCGCTAGCCTCTTTCAGGGTCCCGCTGAAGCGAGACTTTAAACTCCAGTGTTTACACTCCGATTTCAGTCCAGACGGAATTCCAACCACCACAAGCCAGTTGGCTGATTTCCATAGATTTGGATGGCTTTTTCCTTCTCGCGTTCCAAAATACCCAGTTTATCTGTGAAGTGAATGGCGGCTTTAAATGGGCAGTAAAGACAAAATGTTAATGTCTTCATGTCAATTTGTAAAATCAAATATGAAGAGAGGTGCGAAATAGCAGTGCCATGTTCTGGTCCCCATCCACCCATGCTACGCCATGAGGCAGGAAAAAATCACATGATGTCCCAGTTCCACTTACCCTCGATACACCACTGGATTCTGATCAGACTACAGGTAGATGGGTTTACCTATTTTAACATCCAATGCAAGCGTGCAGTGGCGTAGCGACTGGAAGGCAAGAGTAGGGTTGTCACCCGTCCCGTATATACGGGAATGTCACCGACTACTCAGTTCCGTATTACTATTTGTCCCGCTTTTGTCCCGTTTCCTCCCTCAATTTTGCGTGAGACGCCGGGGACTGGTTGACTCTCATCCAAGTTCTGATGGGGAGAAATAGAACGTACTATTGCATATTTACAAGTAAGAAACATCGATATTGGCAACACTGAGATTCTATTCAACAGATATTGTATGCCTAAAAGATTATTTAGAGAAATATAATACCAACCAAAACTGCGAAGCAACTAAAAAATTGAGTATGTAAGAGAAGTTTTTTTTTTGAATATGGAAGATAGTTGAGTTTGGCTGAAGTTTTTTGCAGATAGAAAGTATATTGATCAGAATTCGTGTCTAATAAAGCTATGCGAATATGCATTTGCCATTCCAGGCCACAATGCATATGCGGAGAGGTTATTTTTCCTAATGTCAACTCGATGGTCGAGCTGAAGAAACAGGTTGTCAGCGGAGACAACTGAAGCAATTTTGATTTCTCATTATAATTTTAAAATGACTTACTCCCAATTTTATAATTATGTGAAAGAAGAAAATGCTATGATTTAAAAAGTAAAATCATTTTTAAAATATAACTGGGCTAAAAAGGATTATCCTTGTATCTTTTTTATTATTCTGCGTGTTCATTTTATTAGATAGCTTAAACTTTATTGATTTTTTTTATTAGAGTAAAATAAACCATTACTTATCCACTTTTTTCTGTTTTATCTATTTAGAATTTAAACGTTCCGTATCAATGCTTGGCAATTATGGAAACCCTATATATAGGCAGACCGGGCGCCAGTCTTTTTACTTTCTCGTATACGAAGTATACAAAGAGAAAACATTGTAATCGTCAAAAAATTCGAACTTGTAATTTTGATTAATCTCCACATTTTAGACCTCCCTGAGTCCGAAAAACATAATTTTGGAATTATGTGTGTCTGTGAACACGATAACTGGAAAACTATTAAAGCTATTTGGATGAAATTTTGTATGTGTTCTTTACACATAATTTTTAGGTTTCTGTCAAATTTTGGATAAAATCTGTTTACTGGGCCCCGCTCCAGAGGGTAGTCTTTTTTGGGTGAATTTCAGCAAGACCATTTAAACAGTTTGTTAATTATGTCTATTATATTTGAAATTTAGAAAAAATTAAAGAAGTTTTAGATTTAGACAAAATTTAAAAGATTCGCTGCGAAAAAGTACGAAAAATAGCTTTCCCATAAGGCAATATTGATATGTTAGTATGTATAGTTTAGCTCATGTATAGTTTATGAATAGTAAGTGATTTTTACAAGTCCTTAAAATATAGTTTATAAATAGTCAATTAAAATATAGTCAGTGAACTTAAATTCTGATCTTTTCCCCCTGAACATAAATAAAGATTTCTGTTAAATCCTTTCCAAGTCATTGAAACAAATGATATAATGACTATGTACTTTTCAGAGGTGGGATGCATTTTTTTTTTTTTTGTTACTTATAAGTTGACATGTAAGTAATATTTGTTACGTTGAAATTTTTAAATATTTTTTGATTTATAAATTAGTTTTAAACTCGCAGTTTGAGTGTTTTCCATTCTACAACGAAGATGTAAAGTCTATAGCACACTTTTTAAAAATATTTTCTTAGTATTCTCCAGATTTTGATGCAAGAATTGTTTCAAACTGAACTCCACACCTTCAAAGGCCGACCCTGGCAGGAGTTTTTGAAGAATGCAAGTTGAGAAAATCCTTGGCAAAACTAAGGCCAGGTCTTGGATAATTAGCGTTTATCGTCAGGGGATGTAATTTCAGTGAATTAAATAAAAAATTAATTTTTTCTGCAAAAAGACTGCTCCTCCCCCGACTTGTCGACACTGTTTAGTATTTACAATTACTTTATTCTAAATCAATTATTATAATTTATTTCAAGTAATGATACTAATAATGTTATTTATTTTTGCTTAATTATGTATTAAAACCGTGAATTTAAATTCAATCCCTCTGTCGTCTGTTTCAAAGCCACTGCTAAAGGCGATTTTTCGATAAGGCTTATTTTAAGATAAGGATTGAAAAACGAGCACGCTGATGTCGTTAGGGCTTATTTTCTGAGAAACTTGCTATTATTGTAAAGAATTCTCAGGAGAGGAGAAAAACAATTTGAAAATTTCTAATCCAGTGTGGCGGAATGTTGCGAATTTCCGATAACGTTAGCATGAAAGGGCCGTCTAAATTCCTCGAGCTATCACGAGTTCAAGCTATCGCAAACTTAGTCTTTCTAGAAAAATTTAGATTCAGTTATAATCAGTTTTGCTTGATAGTAAATTTCGTGCGTAAACAAGTTCAAAAGTTATAAGGTCCATACATAATAAATAGTGCTGGCTAACCAACTGAGTTACATTAATATTACTCATAAATAAAGCTATGACAAGTGGTCAGTGGGTTTATTGGAGCAAGAGCCAGGGTTCAATGGCAGTGGCGAATTGTACATTTTAACCGTGAGGGTGTTGTGATTTATAATACAACGCTGTGAAATCAGTAGCGACAATTGAGTAGCAAAGGGAGGGCAAAAAAATTTATAGATATCTAAAGTACCCGGGAGTATAGTGGGCTGACAAAAAAATTTAAAAATTTAGTTAAAAATTAGTTGGCTTTCCCGGATACTATTGCCTTTTTTATAATTCCTAGGTAGCTAAAGTGAAATAAAGTTTAATTTTTCCCGCAAAAAGTGTGTGTGTGGGGGGGGGGGGCAAACGCCCTTCTTCGCCCTCCCCCGACTTGCCGCCTTAAATTTTCACTTTTTTTTATGAATTTACAATAATTAATTATTTAATTAATAAAAAATAATTAGATTTTTTACTTGGCGTAGTTACATTTTTAATAAACAATTAATATTTTTTAATTTATTTTAACTTAAATTTTTACTTCCAAATAAAATTCCCCAATTCTTTTTCATGTATTCCTTATTCTGGTTTAAAAGGTTTTTTGGAAATGGGCCTGAACAATAAAAAGATCATGAAGTATTAAGTTAAAATAAATGCATATGCAGGGAAATTACTTTCGTACTTGAAAGAAAGACTTCAAAAATTAATATTTTTTAATTAATTATCTTTCAGATTTTTATTTATTTTCAAATTTTGGGAACCCGAAATATTTTCCTTCAGCAGAAAAACACGTAAAATATTGTTTCTAACATCGCTAGAATGCTAGAACCGCTAGAACTGCTGTTTTCAGCAATCCTTTCTTCCCTTCATATCGTGTTTATGAAATAAATAAATAGAAATAAATAAAAAAGAACATGCTCAGCGGAAGAAAATCATGATATTGTTAAAATTTAGTCTTTCTAGGAGTTTTTCTCTTTACATCGAATTGTAAAGCGCTTTCTCCAGCGTTTGTCCTAAAGATTGAAAGCCCTAAATGGGAAATTGTGTTACATTGTGGATGGATATAAATATTATTCTCAAAATTAAATAAATTAATGGGTAAATTTATACATTTCAACAAATTTGAGAGTGCTGTAGTTCCACACATTGACATAGCGACCAGGAGGGTATAAATGCCCTCTGGGCGCCAGTTTTAGTGGGCTCCATGAAGTCAAAACATTAGTGCGTTTATGCCATTTTTTAAAGCAAAATATGATGAGGGGGCTTA
>BGPR01000132.1:217341-237929 GCA_013235015.1 Araneus ventricosus
ACTGGCCATGGTGACAAAACGTTAATGCGTTATGTCACTTTTTAAAGTCAAATACGATGAGGGGGCGAAAAAATACAATGCTCAGGGTGTCGTTTACTCAAGCTATGTCACTGATGATGACGGGAAGGGGGGAGGGCGAACTACTATGATTCGGGTGCCACTTACCCTCGCTATGCTACTGGTGGCTATGCACGAGCCCCCCTGGTAAGTGATATAACGTCAGAAGGGAGAGAGGGATGTAGATGCCGTGGGTATTAGTTTAGGAGGGGAATGAGGGTGGAGTGTTTCTGCTTTAATTTTTATTTTTTGAAACTAAATATCACAAATGGGTAATGAAAAAAATAATTTGAATTTTTAATGTTTGAATTAATTTCCTGCACGTTGCCACTCCTTCCAAAGGAAATGTGATATAAATCTATATCTGACTAGAAAATCAAATAAAAACATGTTGTTAAAAAGCCAAAGAAATATAATACAATGTTTCAGTAGCGCGCATGATGCTGCTGCAAACGAAAAACAAAAGCAGGCAAGACATTTTTTATATGGGCAGAAAAACAAAGACATTTAATTTTAACAAATTGTAGGACAAGAATAAAGGAATCCATCCAAGCAGACTTCGTCAAGGGTTACCTACTTAGGCAATGGTTAAAAAAAAATGGGAACTTTTTCTTTAAGAAGCTCGAATTTCGTTAAAGGAAGCCTCTTGTAACCCGAAAGATCCCAAAAGAAGAGTACAAAATTTGTTTATGCATCCAAACAAGAACGCCAATAAGATTAATTTTTAAAAGCGATTTAAAGAAAAATCATTAGCCATCAAGCATAGAAATTCCTTCATAAAAACAAATCATTAATCAAAGAAAAAAGTATTAAACTTACCGAAGCTAACAGAGAACAACCTGTTTACCTTTCTGGTTGGGCGGGAAAATAGTACTGTTTTGGTCTACGTAGAGCCATTTTTGTTCTCTGTTAGCTTGGGTAAGTTTAATACTTTTTTTTTATTAATATTTTGTTTTTATGATGACATTTCTATGCTTGATGGTTAATGATTTTTCTTTAAATCGCTTTTAAAAATTAATCTTATTGGCGTTCTTGTTTGGATGCATAAACAAATTTTGTAATCAATTCTTTCTTTGTCATTCTCTTCTTTTTAGATCTTTCGGGTTTCAAGAGGCTTCCTTTGAAGAAAGTCGAGCTTCTTACAGTAAAAGTTCCCATTTTTTGAACCCATGCCTAAGTAGGTAACCCTTGATGAAGTCTATTCCTTTATTCTTGTTCTACAATTTGTTAAAATTAAATGTCTTTGTTTTTCTGCTCATATAAAAAAAATGTCTTACATAAATCTACATGTGTGCGCAAATTTGACCGCATGTTGCAAATGATATGGTGGAAGTACAATGAAACTTCGATTAACCGTCATTGTCCAGACAAGGGCTGTGACGGATTACCGAATAGACGGATAACAGAAATCCCTTAATACATATGTACAATAACGTGATTTCACTGCTCTCTTGGGACGAAAATGAAAATAAAATCCTTTAAAAGTGAATAATATATATATATAGACGCAAATTCTTGGTTTATCATAATGTTCGGGGTAAAGGACAGTGTTTTTAGCTTTATGCCAGCACTGTTCGCAGAAAACATTATGATTTCACTAATTTTTTAGCGGTTCGTATAGATTTTACTTACCCTGATGAGCATCTATACGCTTTTACCGATTAACTACAGTCTCTCCATTTTTTTGCAACATTTATTGATTTTCATGACATTGATATATATATATATATATATATATATATATATATATATATATATTGTATTTAATTTTACAAAACGATCAATATAAACTTCAATATAAGAGGAGTAACGTACAGAAATAACAGATTAGTTTTGTTCGACTATGACGGATAAAAGAAACTGACGTTTAAACGAGTGACGGTTAGTCGAAGTTTTACTGTAAACGAGATATCGAGGAATGAATCTTCTCGATTTGAGTCGGGTAAGCAGAAAAAGTGTGCATCTGCAAAACAAGAACCTTTTTGGAAAAGTGGATTTTCAGTCATATCTAGCCAAAATGAGATTTAAAAAATAAGGTGCATGACATTCGAAGTGTTTTGTCAGTGTGATTCAATATTCAATTTTAGGCGGCGAGGTATGAAAAGGGTAAAATAGACTTAAAAACTCTTAGAAAAAAACCTGTTTTTGAAAAATGGGGATGGCCACTTTTGCAGCTATACGAAACATTTTATTAACTGCCAGTCATATATCCAAATGTGAACGCAGAGGTAGTTAAAGAATCCCTGCTGTACCATATTATTTTAATTCATTGTAAACGCCTAACGAATCAGACGCAAGCTCAGAAAAAGACAGCCATTTATTATGCTGTCTAGGCAAATTACTGATTAGACAAATTATTGGCAAATTATTCATTATAATCATTAAGGGAAAATGCGTCATACTCATTCATTAGAATGTCACATTTTTTCTAAACAGGTTTGAAGTCAGTTTCTTGAAACAAATTATGAATATTATGTAGTTTAAAAAAGACGAGAGCATTCTTTTCTGGTCAAAGAAGTGTTAAAGAAAATAAATATAAAGAATTTTGTAGAAGGATAATACAAAAGTAACTATTACTTTGCTTGCAGCTGTCCGGAAACAATTCCGTTTTGTATTTATTGAGTGTCCAAGAAACCAAAATTGATTAGCATTGTGGTCATGTGCTGTTAATCTCGTTTGACGTTAAGTGTTCATTTAATTAATAAGTAATGCAAACATAAAAAGGTATTTGTTTTTCAGAAGCAATGAACTTTTTAAGGTGTTCACTCTTAAAATTTCTGTGAATGGATGGATTCAAAAGTTCCCAGCAGCTGCCTTATGTTTTTTGTAATAAATTACTGTTAAATATACACGGACATTAAACCAATGAATTTTAGAAGGCATTACTCCAAAAGTTTCTTGGCTGTTTTCTTGCTGATTCCACTCAAGATATTCCTACGTATAAGGTGTAAAAAATGCTTTCGTAGGAAAAAAGATAACTTTGTCAGTTTCGCCGGACGTATCACATTTACGATCTTCAAACAGGTTATATTTGGAGTTCTAATCCGAATAAACAATCTTCTTCAGAAAAAGAAAGTTTATTTGGGTGAGCCATCTAGTTAAAAAATATTTATTTATTTGAAAATTTTCTTAGATGTGCTTCCATCACTGTGCAAAACCATACCAAGATGGTAATATATCAGTTAATAAATGCTCATTACGTACCAGAAAGTTACGTATCATCTACAAAACTATTTTTTAGAATCCGTTGCTTAGCATTGCATCCTCATCCTCATTCATAGAATAGACAGAAAAATGCAAGCATATACTTATACTTGCAAATGCGTCATATTTATTGTTTTATTTACAGAAAAAAACTGGAAAAAATCCATCAGAAGCTAAATAATATTTATGATGTTTACAGGAAAGTCCAAAACTGCACTGCAAATATATGAAAATAAAACTACTTTTTTTTTTTTTTTACTCTTTTTGATTTATTGAATATGGATCCAAGAAGTGAAAGTAATGACTACCATTGATCAAATTTTTATAAATTTCTGGCTGACATTTTAAGTGAAAAATGATAATTATAGGAAAGCAATAACAAGTAGGAGGAACTAACTGCTCATTTACTATTATTTTTTTTAATGTGAGTAGTTTGAAACCGTGTGCTTAAGGATAAGACATCTGAATGAGTTTAACATTTTGCCCATCTTGCTGGCATTTCTTAAGCAGCATATAAGAATTTCAAAACTTTTATCCGTTGCTAAAAATCTTAATAAAATATGAAGTAATCATACTGAAAACAACGGACAGTTCAAAACAAAATAAACTGTGTGAATGTATAAGGATAATGTAAAATTATACAACAGATGTTAGTTAACTTTAAAAAAAGAAAATATTTTTGTATTCAAGTGACAACTCGGCTTTTAAGTCTAAAATGGGAAGTTATAAATATTTTTCTCTCCTGAATTTTATTTGAAAATACAAAAAACCCATTTCTACTTTAAAAGTTAGTTTTTAAAGGCAAAATACTGAAATTAGTTAATAAATTTCCCTCTAATCTGACAATATAAACCATAATAGCATTGAGGACAATGTAATTTATGCCAGTCCTCATACTTTGTAATTTTAATGTTATTACTCGATGCTGCATCGAATATGATGCGACTATCACGTTTTAAAGAACAGGAACTACAGCAGCTATTAATAAATGTTGAGACTTGTCACCGTACTCTTACATATTTCAATCAATTTGTTATTTTGGGAAATACAATGAGGAATTTAAATGTAAATTCATTTCAATAGATGTGTCACTATGAGGAGGAAAAGTTAATTGAACTTTCCTCTTTTAAAATGTTGTTTTCTGTTTAGTGATTGACCACAACACGAGACTCTAAAATAACGTGTTTCCTCATTGGATAACAAACTCCTGTCATGTGCCTCAGAACTCAGTTAATAAGGAAAACTGAGTTAGATTTTTGTATCCAAATATTAACTACTTATTTTTCAGTTTTTATTTATATTTTTATTCCAAAATAAATGATTCTTAAAGGTAAGAAGTAAGTTCTAGAAAGTATGTAGTGAAAAAAACACTAATGAGGTCAATGGCAACACGCTGATGACATACATCACACCACATTACAAGTACCCGAAAAAAACCCTTGAACAAAAATTTTGAACTGTTAAGAAGGAAATAAAAATCGGCACACAAAAGCATAAGGCAAAACTCTCTGTCTGTCTTTGAAGACGATAATTCAAATTCGAACTTTAGTCCGAAGAGTTGCATGATAGACATTTTAAGCCTGATTCGTATGTCTCGTTTTAGTCGACATTGTAAAGATTTTGTATTATGTAATTTACAGATAGTATGTCGGTCTGAAAACATTATCATGTTAATGGAAGAGCAAAAAAGATCGGGAGACTAATTATTAAAGCCGAAATAAGAAAATATATATTCTGCTAATGCAAACCAGCGGGAGTGGCCTCCCCTAAACTTTCTCGTATACTTCCCCAAAAAGGTGCTGTTTCCCCTCCCACCGCGTGGATAAATTAGAAGACCACATACCAAATTTCAATTATCTAATGTAAGTTACTAAAAGATTTGCACACATCTAAACAGCCTTTTAGCTTGCCAGCAATATTTCCGATCTGATTGCTACAAATTTACTACCGATAGTTGTAGTTGAAAATATCATGCACATTGGCAGAGTGCTTAAGAAATTAAAAAAAGCATGAAAAACAGAACTGATGAATCAATTGACACTAATTTTGGTTTGTTACTTTATAACTTTATTTTTAAAAACTACTCTCGTTCTGTCAGAGTAAAAATAATGCAAAATCCACTCAGAAAAAAATGCATTACGAAATATACAAAATAAAACTAACCGCAATCAAATATGCAACTCTTATTGAGAAAACGTTTCGGCGTGAAAGAAAAATTAAAAGAAAACACTCCATAATTAATTCACTTTTATTCGAGAAGAAGTTGGCAGTGAGCCAGGATAGACCGTATTACGGGAACAGCAGTAACCAGTACGCATAACGAGATAACGGATTCTCTTCAAAAGTAAATTATACGGACCGACAGACAGTCAACCCTTTGACGGATTTGGCCCAAAATTTTATACGGACCTACATTCATGACGATAAAACTGTGTATAAAATTTTATCCATCTGGCTTTTCAAGTTTTTGAGTTATAGCGTTCGCATGACCTCGAACATATAGACAGACAGACTTCCACTTTGCGGATTTTGTCCAAAATTTGATAGGAACCTACAAATTATGTTTAAAGACCACATACCAAATTTCAGCCTCGTAGCTCTAATAGTTTTCGAGTTATAGTGTTCACAAACAGACACACACACACAGACACAGACATAATTCCAAAATTGTGTTTTTCGGACTCAGGGAGGTCTAAAACGCGGAGATTCGTCAAAATCTCGAGTTCGAATTTTTTGACAATGATAATACTTTCTCTTTGTATACTTCCTTTACGAGAAAGTAAAAAAGACATCCTCAAAAAATCAAATAAATACTTAATTTTTTACACCTTCATCAATTCCATCTAGCCAAAATGGTGTAAGACGTATGGAAGTCGACGGGGAAAATTCAAGATCCCTTTACTAAAGTATATAAAACGAAACACAAACTATCAGAAAATTATATACAAATCAGTGGTTTCTGTAATACATTAAGAGAAACAGGGAAGAGGGTGTTCTCTCCTCGCCTTTCTCATACATTTATACAACATAAGCGTTTTGTGTTTCGCTTCGTTGTGTAGTGAGAAAAATCGAGTAGGCAGGCACATATTTGATACAGGTCTACAATTTTTTTAAAATCAAAAAACAACATGTGAAACGTCATTTATCTACTTTATTGTATTTTTGAATTATCGCGTTCGTGGGGCATACAATCGTCTGAACTCACATTTTACAGTGAAGATTCGATCACGAGGGATTTAGGGGGGCGACCAGAAAGCGATGAAGCCGAAAAGAGATTTTGGTCCACATCGTTTCACAGAATGCTGATAATGAGTTGAAACTTTACTCAATGTTTTTGTTTGATGTCCATAATATTTACATGTATTTTCGTAAAAATAGCACGAATATTCGAGGAGATATAAAGGTTTCTTTAAAAAATCCCTAATTTTTCCGCATGTTTTTTACTTACAACATGCAGAGTTTACAACCAAATTATATGAAACTTACAGAATACTTGACAATATGTAAAAGAAGCATTGTATCAAAATTTGAATGAAATAATTTGAATATTACAGGAAATATGAGTATTTGTAGTAAATAATTTTTTACTGCACATGTGCGAAATTTAGCGTAATTTTTCTTTTATAACTTCAGAGCCAGATATATAGAGCAATTTATATACAAAACCCAGTTCAATACCGGTAATATTCAGAAAGATATCGGTATTGCAGCTTGGTGAATTGCGATACACTCTAAGAGAAGCTAAATTATAAGGATCCATGCACAAACTGAAATTTATTAAACATGAATCTTCAAACAGTAATATTAAATTTTATGGAAGTTGAATATCCTGAATACATATGTATACTAATAAATTAAATAAATAGTTGAAATTGCATTTCGATGATAACTATTCTAGAATTCAGGTTTAATATATTTCAGTTTGGAGCATAAACTGACCCTCAAACCTGGAGCTATTTTTGACTTTTTCTGTATAAAATAGAAAATTATTTTTAATCTCTATTTGTTATACAACAATTGCAATTATATCCAAATACTTTTGCAGCGAAGCGAATTGCTAACCATATGCTACGCTGTAATAGTGTAACCTGCCAATTCTGTATATGGAATAGTTGAGAAGCGATTTCTACGTTGCTTGAGGGAAGATAATGAATATAAGAGCTCGTCTTTGGGTTAACACGGTACAAGGAATCGCTCTCATTTTCACGAGAATGGACTCGCATAAAAATACATTAAATTTGCTTTGCTTCAATATCTTGAGAATCTTGTGAGGAATGCTTAATATTAAGCCTGTTGATAAATATACAGCCCTTTGATAACCAGGATACAGCGTCAGGCAGGCTTATTGAGAGAACCGCCCTGTACACATATGCTAATCAGTTAAAAGATATTAATTTTCAGTTACAGGTGTCATTTAAGATTAAATGCACCGATAATGTTGGCGGCACCTTTTTAATGACCAGAGGCCAAGGAAATCGTAAAGAATACTTTGAAATAATAAAGGAAATATTTGAATCCCGTTTGTGGGTGTATAATTTACTCTTTACAAGGGCACCATTTACCATTTGTGCGAAATAGGCAATTAACGAATTTGGATAAAATGATTTCTTTCAATGTAAAGTAATACGGCCGTCTTTGGAGAATTCGTCGAGGCTTTATAAGTAGTAATTTTTACATCATTCAGAGTTTTCAAATAGAAATGCCTCAGTACCTGTTTTATAAGATTCAGAAGTTTTCATATTTTCTTGAACTCTACAAAACATATCAATAAAATACTACTGAATTTGATTTCTTTTTCGAAACTTTAGATGATTTAATTGATGTTCAAAGTCTTTTCAAAATATTCTAAATAAATATCAGATAACCTTAAATAAATTTATTATTCTGATACAATTTTTTCTGAATAATATTTTTAATTTGATAGCACCTTAAAGCTATAACTACTTTTTAACCTTCCAGAGGGCGCGCGTATGCATGAGATACTTATAGCGTGCATCGTATTACATATTTATATCGTGTTGTTTTACCAAAATAAATGTAACTTTTATTTATGTATTCCGTATTTATTAACTTTATACTAAACAAAGGTTATGCAAATAAAAATTGCACTTAGATTTATTAAAAAAATATGATATAAGTATGTAATACGATGCACAATATACGTATTTCTTACATACACACGCCTGTTACGACATTCCTACCGATAGATGGTGCTGGTGCTGTTTGCAACCTTTTTAGAATGTTATACTTTTTCCTATGTCAGTTGTGAGAAAAATGAAACTGTAGCGTGGTGAACCAACCGCCACCTTCTTTATCGTTAATAAAATGTTGTTAAGTTTCATTACTTGCCTTGCATCTCAATTGAAATTAGAAAATCAACAGTTAGGTTTCTATACTACTAATCACACGCCTACTGGAAGGTTAATATCTCAAATACAAAATTACATCAGAGATCAACTTAATGTCATAAAACATGATCCTTAACACATTTGATTCTTTATGGCATATTTTAGAACTTGCTCATTTATGAACATTTAGCCCAAAAGCTTTATGTGAGACATGTTTGAGTAAAATGTTAAAAGTGAATATCAATTTAGCAAGCCATCTGGTCAGGAGTGGCGTTAAAGTCTACCCGACGGGGAAGTACGGATTGCTGTACGGAGGAGGAGTGCAATGAAATTGGTCTCCAATTTTCGCCAGATTTTTATTTATCTACTAGTTGAATACTCCGTTGAGAGAACGGGGTACAAAATTTTCCCCGACGGGGGGGGGGGGTCACAGCATACCCGACAGGGGGCTCTTTCCCTCCACCCCCCACCGTCACCACCCCTGCATCTCGTCTCGAATAAAGTAGAAATCGTGTCGTATCAGACATTCCATATAATTTCGCAGGCTTCGCTATTGTAGCATTGCTTACAATATTAACTAAAATTAAGGGGATCGAGAATTGTTGGAAATATTTCAAAAATTAATAAAAAAACTAAAAATTTTACAACTGCGTTTTTTTTTTTTTTTTGAATGAGAGCGCATTTTAAAAAGGTTTTTTTCAGAGAAGTAACGCGTCGTTACGGTGCTCTAGGTGGTCGTGAATCACTGGAAATCGGCAATTTTTGAGAGCCGTTATCTGCGAAAATATTAAAGCTAAAAGAAAAATAAAAGCAAGTATTTGTAGGGAATTTTACGCTCTTTAATTTGTTAAATCAATTGTATTTCAAAACCTGAATAGTTTTCGAGATATTCAAGAGAAACTGAAAAAGGAAATAAGAAGACGCGCATTGACTTCTGTTGATCGGTAGCCATTGCGAATGGAAACCTCTAGCTCTAGCAAATTTAGAACGTCGTAATGGTACGCCACCTATTTGAAAAAAACTTTTTTATTTTCTCTCTCATTTAAAAAAAAACACCGCAGCTGTAACATTATTAGTTTATTTTACTATTAATTTTTGAAATGTGTCCAACAATCTTCGAACACTCTGTAGCCCGTGATTTTATACAAAAGATATAAAAATCATCATGGTTGAAGGATTTATAAAATAAGGCCGATAATTTGTCACTTATTCAGTTTGCATTTGGTAAGTTCAACTTGATGCCAAAAACAAATCTAAAGCAACAAGACTGTTTCAGGAATATTTTGATGACCGACTTGCATTATTGTTGTGCAAGTCTTTACTGTCAAATAAATTTGCTGTCATCCACCAGGGATTTTCCGCACTTTTTTGCATCAACCTATTTCGTCTGTTCAAAAAACCTTACACTGTTCAACAATCAAAATAGAATTTTCTCTGGCAATGCAAACCCTTCCTTAGGAAAAGAATCGGAAATAACTTGAAGTTGTGCTTTTATTTCCACAATCTCGGGTTTCGAATTTGATGAAGGTCAAAGGGAGGGTGCGCACTGAAGTTCATCGGACTCGGCCACAATCACGAGCCCTCAGCGCTCCCTGAGGGCTCAGGAATCAAAGACTCACAAAGAGCAACTTAGAAAATCATAAAAGGTAAATCAATAAAGAAATCAAAATAGGGGATCCTTGGAAAAATAAACTATCCTTACGACGTTTTATACATATATCTTAAGATATGTTCAAACGCTGTAAATTACGTTAAAAGAGCTTTGAGTCGCAAAGAAAATTCAATTCAATGCAAAGCGTAGTAATTTGTCCATAGCAAAATATTTATCGAGCAAAGAGAAAACAACTACTTTATCATATACGTGCGCATTATTAAATTGTTTGGTAAGCTGATGTTTTACTTGCTCGCTTATCGTATTTTTAAATATAGGTTTGGTCTGTAGCAGAATATACAAAGTAAATATGGTCAGAGGATTTTAGAGAAATCTGTATGGAAATTTTTACGTTCGAGTTCAGAATATACATATTTTTTTGAAATTCTTTAAGATTCCTAACATAAAAAAACACAAAATATCAATAGCAGTAATCAATCTATTTACACAAAAGGTGCAAGGCATCCTGAATAAGTGTAATTATTGTATAGTAAGTAATAATATCAATTATAGTTATATACAAAATCCAAACACAAAAATTGAAGTATCCCTAAACCTTAAAATGAAATAAAGCTACTCTATTTATAGTCAGAAATAAAAATCTAAAAATTCTCTCACCTTATCACAAATAATTAAAATCAAAAATACTAATAGAAAATAAGTCATTAAATATTGCAAAATCCCTATGAAATAAATAGAATCTAGAAGAAATTACGCTACCCTATCAATAAACAGACTTATTGAACTATTAAATATAAAATAGTGCACTTAAAATTAAAATAACGCAAAAAAGATATGAAAAATACAATCCAAGGCGGAATTCCAGCAATTATAATTTTATTATATTTTATATATTTTTGAATTTTTATTTTGACTATAAGATAGCTTTATAATAGGATAGTTTTATTTCAATTTAAGGTTTAGGGATATTGGAAATTTTTGTGTTTGGATTTTGTATATTACTATAATTGATATTATTACTCATTATATTTTTTAAACATAGGCTATACGAAATGAAATATGATAAATCCCTTTTCATTGTGGAAATGCAAGGACCTATAATGAAATATCGTGAGAAATTATGTTCTATCTCCTCTTTTGAAACCTGAATTGCATGAATAAACGAGTTGTAACTACAATCATCACATTTTTTTATACTATGTGTACCAGTATTTGTCGGGAAAATAGAAAAGACAAGATTGTTAAAGAATAAAAACAATGATGTCTATGGTAAATAGAAAATTCCGTTTTAAAACAATTTATTTTATTCTGCTTAGGGTGATATTTTCCAATATCATTCATCTCTACTAATAATAAAGGAAAATGTATGTGTTGGCGCTCTACAGGCCAGACCGCTGGACCTAGAGCTACGAACTTTGGCACAAACATACTTTGGAGGGTCGGGATGTGCACCTCGGAACCATTTTTTTGAAATTTTAATTAATTAAAAATTAAGCGAAATTTTGGCGTGTTTATCTTTAGAACTTTTGAAAATATTGCAGCACAAAAATCATTTTTACACCATCTGAAAGCGCAAAATTTACCTTTTCAATGATATCAATTGAGTTGACGTACAATTTTTTTTCTAATTTTAATGAATTTTTAGAAATATTTTTTGGCATAATTTACAACAATACTTTTCATTGTTGCAACGCAATTCAAACCGTTTTCATTGTTTAAACAAATATTTATCTGCATGTTTTTCTTCCATTGCTGAAAGTTAAAGTAATATCTTAATGTTTAATGATATGTTTTAATCAGCATATTTTCATTCAGCTAACGTGCTGCTGGACGTAAAATGTGCCGCGACATTTTAAAGCTAAAATCGAATGCATCTTTTGCAAGAGGAATAAGAGAGTGAAGTGAATGCCGGCAACAGGCAATTGTATGACAGACAGTTACTCGACTCCATTAGGGACTTTCATGCAGATAACAAACAGAATACTTGCAAGGTTACTGAAAGAACATGGGTTAAATATCTATCAAAATTTGAAATTTAAAATTACTCTGTAAAGGGAACCATGGATATAAATTTATGCAAAAGAGATTCAATTGAAATTATATTCCTGGCGAACAAGTTGGTCGCCGAAAGCGGCTAGTTAAACAATAAATAGTCTGGAAGGAGGTCTTTTAGCGCAAATTTGGGGAAAAAACAGTTGAAATCGAGTTATTTAATATAACCACCGCATACTTTCGACAATAAGAGTTATTGAAAGATATTTTCAGATTCTATTACATTTTCCCAGATAAATTTTGATTTAGTTTAACTCCACAACTATTTTCTATTGGGTAGTAGAGAAAAAACAAACAAAATAATATTTAGGCTGCTATGACAATTTGCATTAAAATAAAAAATTAATGATTGTCTTCGAGAGCGTATACAGAAACAATAACAAATTTTTTCTTCTTAATACTGCAAAAAAGAGTATGTGTGTGTGAGAGAGAGAGAGCTGATAAATTGATTTTTGTTTACTGTAAAGAAATATTTTCCGTACCACTTCTTCAAAAGCACTTCATTAATGAAATAATTACAAGGAAAATCTTGTAACTCGGTAAAAACTCAATAAAAAAGCATAATTTTAAATAGAGTTCTGGGATTTCTTACAAAAAAAAAGCATAATTTTAATATTGGGTTTATCAAGGCTTACTAACAATATTACAAAATTCTAAAATTTATTATTGTTGAAATTAGTACTAGCAGAAATATAATTTCATGACAAATATTTTTTAAATGTTAATAATTCAATCCAATTCAACCTCCATTTTAAAATCAGTTCAGTATAAAAAAGAGTATCCAGCCATATTATATTTCTGTTAATTCGTTCGATATTCTATCAAAACCGGAGCGGAATCGGAATCTTAGCACAGCCGAAACAGTGCGACAGAAAAATGTATGCTCTATAACGAATTTCCAAGTCTTTAAGATTGTCTAATGAAAACGATGTTGTTAGAACTCAGTATTTTAGGAGAACTCTTGCAATTTTTGCAACAAATTCTTTCGGTATCATATCGAAACCGAAGCGGGATTGGCACATAGCACTGTCAAAAAAGTGCGACGAAAAAATTTATGCTATATGAGGAATTTCCAAGTCTTAAAGTCTGTCTATTAAAAACTTCGTTGTTAGAACACAGTAGTGTAGGATGATTGTTATAATTTTTGGAATGTTTAATATGGAAACCAGGTTGTCAGAATTTTGTAAAAGAGAGAACTGTATATTAAAGAGTTAACTGTACTTCATATTTCAATTTCCAGTAGAGGGATATTAACCTCTTCCACCAACTCTTCAACTCACCCTGCGCCCCCAACTACTCGAAGATCACCGAAGAATACAACAAAACATTTAGCTCCAATTACACAATGCTCGACCTGCCCATTGAACATTGAACCAAAACCACTGTGAAAAGGGGAACTACTTTTCCCACGGCTCGATCCCGGACCCGAGGCGCGTGCCGGACACGCGTCTCTCGCCATCTCCCACGCTGGGACTCCCGGACGCGAACAATACGGTCCGGATACACCCATTCACGCTGTGGTCCTGCATGCAAATCGGGTCTCTTCCGTGATCCATGCTTCTTTTCCCCCCACAGTTAATCTTTTTGACTCTTTGTTACAGAATTGCTCAGCTGAAAATGTTTGAACCCAATCTATCAATGGAAGGATATAGCTGCTCCTGTGTGTACGTGGGAACGTTTATTTTGTTTATTTATGTATTTTTTATGAATTTTCGATTGTGTGTTTGTGCGGCGATGCGTTCATTTTAGGGGTGTTCGGCCGTTTTTTTAAACGAAACATTATTTTTTTGTAGCGATTTTTAGCGGTACCAACGCGGAAAAGATTTACTCTTCGCCGAGTGTTGAATGCAACAGTTTATGCTTCGGTGATGCCATTTTGGGAAAATTTAACTTCCCTTTTCACTGTTTTTATGCGTGTCGGTAAGTTTAAATAACACACAGGAACAGGTAATCGATTGCCATAATTTTTTATTTATTTTAAACACAAAGAACTAAACAATAGATATTTATTATTTAATCAGGAATCAGAAATATCATTCATTAGATAAACATACATTTAAAGCACGGATCTTTTCTTATACCTATGGACTCTCTATACTTGACACTCTTTGAATTATTACTTATGTTTGACCGGACAATTCAAGTCTGTGGATGAAATAATCAAAATAGTATTCTTTCAGTGATGAATGTATGTAATGATTTAAAAGCTCCTAGTTTTAAAAAGGCTTTTCAATTTTTAATTTATAAAATCATTTCTACTTAAAACTTTAGTTCGAGAATAACTGCCACTTTAACTGAAAGAAGCCCGGATTTAACCGGCTGTAGAGTGTGGGAATTCCCCTTTTTCGAAAATACTACTTAAGCTCCCAGCAATGTTGTAACGTCCTTTCGCTAACGAAGTAATTCCTTTTCGCTTAGACGCGCTGCTTTGCGCGTTAACTCTTCACCCCGATGGCCATTGGTTTGAATATAACTATAACAGTTATCTATTAAATATAACCTATCATCTTTAAAATGGATAAATAGAAATTCAAATAAAGTATTGATTGGATCTACGACTGCAGGCTTATTAAAGATGTTTGCTCTACACTTCACGTAACGAAATATCATTATATGTATATAAGCTTTTTCATCTCTAATTGTTTAGTTTCAAAAAATATTGTTAATTTAAGCCTAATTATTTCAAAATTAATGTTTAAATTGCATTTTTCGATGTGAATTTTTTTTAAGTAACCATTTTTGTATGCATTATTTAAAAACTGAAATTCGATTATCTAAACATTGCATTCGAAAAAGAATTTTAAGTTAAAGTTAGAGTTAAAGTTAAAAAAAAAATTACAATCAGTTATAAAAAGTGTAGAATATACAAGATGCTCGGAAATTATTTGGCAGAAATGAAAGGCCAGGTAAGCATCCAAAATCACATAGGAACATGGGTGGGCAAGCGCCATCTAGAGGCAGCAGGTGGCATTTAAAATAAAACAGCTCTGGCTTAAACACTGATATCTTTCTGAATCTTCAAGGTATTGAACTGGCATTTTTATATAAGTTGCCCGATATATCTGGCTCTGAAGTTGTGAAAGAAAAATTAGGCTGCTTTTCGCGCATGCGCAGTAAAAAATTATTTACTACAAATGCTCATACCTTCTCTAATATTCAAAGTATTTAATTCAAATTTTGATACAATGCTTCTTTTACACATTGTCAAGTATTCTGTAAGTTTCATATAATTTTGTTGTAAACTCTGCAGGTTGTACGTAAAAAACATGCGAAAAAATTTGAGATTTTTTAAAGGAACCTTTATATCTTCCCGAATATTCCAGCTGTTTTTACGAAAATGCATTTAAATATTTTGCAAAACACTCAAAATAATTGACGAAAGATGCAAAAAATTATCAGCTTTCTGTGAAATGGGGTGAGCCAAAATCCCTTTTTCGACTTCAACAATTTCTGGTGTGTCCCAGAAATGCCCTCCTGACAGAATCTTCAATATAAATTGTGAGTTAAAACCTATTATTTATATGGTAGAAGTTCGAAATATTTGAAAAAATGTATAAATTTCGAAAAGTGTCGGCAATTGTATTATTATCTGCTACTTCCAGATGGCGTTTGCGTATCAGCGTATCCGTGTTCCTATGTGATTTTGAATGCTTATCGTATGCTTGACCTAACTTTCACTATTGCCAGATATTTTCGGAGCACCCTGTATTATTTAAATTCATTATTTATGAAAAAATTACATAAAAGTTTGTCACTTATAACTCATGTTCCAAATTAATATTGTCTGGGTATCATAGAAACAAATTTTTTGAATTGACATCCACAAAATTCTTATAAATGAATTTGAGAGTACCATGTTCTCGGTCGAATTTCCACTGAGGTTTTTTCATTTTGATATTTTCTGGCTATCTGTATCCGACAGAAACGATTTTTACTCCATCTTTAAAATATAAGAAATTATTTATTCAGCAATGCCAGTTTTACCACCGAGCTATTTTGCTGAAAATAACACAATGTTTTTAAAGACTCATTTTTAACAGTTAAACTACAGTCATTTTAAGCAGTTAAGTAATTATACCCGCGATAACGTGCATACAGATAAAAAGATACACTATTTTCATAACTAGAAAATCACCCGTCATGGTATGACGGGTGCAAATTGCCTCTTCATTCGAGAGATTTCCCGTCAAATTTGACGTGTTTAAATAGATACACATGCGAGAGAAATGTTTAACATTGATTGAAAACAAATAAAATAAACATATGTTTTATGACAGAAAATATTTTTTTTTTATTTACATATTTCTTTATTCAAAAAACCTCTTGGTAGAAACAACATTCCGTGTGAAGTATTTTTCGTTGTTTATCAATTTTATTTTAATTCAATAACCATGAAATTCTCAGCTTGTCATACGTAAGTCAAAAGTTAAAATTTCAAAGGAATTCTTTTTCGAAATTTTAATCAAAACAAAGCACTTCTCTGCTTGTCAGACGTTGCCAAAAAATATTATCAAATTATATCATCACGATTGCAATAAATAATCAAATGCATCGTGGCGTGCAAACTATATCACGCGTATGATATACCACTGACGTGATTTACTACTTTCTATTAAAAACGGAAATTAATTTGAAATATATGATTAATATAATTTCAAATTTCTCGGGAACTATTGATCATAGCGAGATAAATTTTATATCAATCGATAGAAAACTTTATTTCACTATTTTAGAACTAATAAATTTGAAATTAGAACTACAATTACTCTTTTAAATTTAAAATTACTGAAATTTAAGTTATCTAACAATGAAATAATGCTGTTTAACGTCTCGCAGCGCTATGGCGCTAGTTTTATCATTGGTGACGTCAGAGCGTTGCCGAGAGACAAATCTGGGCTATTATATTAGTAATTAAAAATGGATATATTTTTTCCCTGAACGTGAGTGCTGTCGCGCAGATAAATAGCTGCAATAATTAAAATAAAGGGGAGAGTCTCCAAATTTGAACCGGCACCTAGATTGGACAGATATCATAACTTCATTTTTTATCAAATATTCGGGTCCTAAATTTCATAAATTATGTTGTAACGACGTCATTTGCTTGCTCTTTTCGGTCATTTGGCGTTTAAATCTTTAACCGAAAGATTCAGATAATCACTGGTGGTTAAAATTTGATATCACAACCAAATGGATTTGGCGATTTCTTAAATTGGAGGGTTACAGGAAAACGGAAGTGGATCCTGGGTACGGGAATTCTGTTAATCCAAAATAAACAAAACGGAAAACTCGCCCATAGTCCTTAATATTTTACTAATGAATTTACAAGTATTTTATATTATTGAGTAAATTTATTTTAAACAGGAAGAATCGATATTTTGTGTAATAAAACTTTACATCTAAAATGAATGTTTAATTTCTTGGGGTTCTTTCTATAGCCTTAGGATGTGCTCAAACATGTATTACGTCATTTATTAGTAATGTAGTTGTACTACGTATTGCCAACTAGAGTTGTTTTTTATTAGTTTTCTCAACGATATAGGATTTACTTCCCTTTATTCAGTTTTATTTGTTGTAAGTAGTCATATTCATGCTACAAGAGATTTAAAAAAAAGAAAAGAAAGAAAGAAATGAAGCAATTTTTCATTCATCATACAGGTATGAACACTGTATATATGTATGAAGTATTGCTTCATTTCTTAACAATCTTTTGACAGTATTTTACATATTACAAATTTAAGCTTTTGTACGCATTTCAATTTTTGCATTTTATGCATCTTACTGAATCCACATTTGTTTTTTCATTTGTGTTTGCTGTCTTAACGAATTTGAGCGCCCTCTGCTAGAGTAATTTGACGCCCCATCTGCGTAAATACCTACCTAATAAAAATAACTGAGAAGCAAAAAAGAAATCACATATTTCCTGATTAACGCCTTTCAATTTTGGAAATTTGCGCCTTTTCAAAATAGGATTCTCCAAGCCAGCTTTCGAAAGTTATATGCACTGCAAAACTAACAATATAAATGTATTATTGTAAATAAAGTAATCCACTACAATTTGCAAATTGTAATACAATATATAAGTACAAAGGTATTATATAAGGTATATTTTCATATAAGTATAATACCTTTATAACTTTAATATTATATAAAAGTTATATATTAATAATTATATAAAATATAATTATTTATATATAATTTTATATAATATTATATTTTATACATCTCTGTATAGTTAATAAACAGCTAGAGCTGATGCTCTACTATGATAATAGGTATCAGCTTGCAGCTACTTACTTTAGCATTGGTAATGCAGATAACTTTTATTACACGCGTAGTTTAGGTTTTTCTCACCGATTGTCTCTGCAAGAATATTTTTTGAACTGCTATACATGTGTATGTAACGTGTATACATATATATGTAATGACTTAGAAATTTTCCCATCTTTAAAATAAATCTTTTTTAACGAAAGTTAATTTTTAATTACGAACGAATTACTTCTACTTCAATCCTATGATGAAAGTACTCCTACTTTAACTAGACTAGCAAGAGTCGCACTATTTCTCGAGCCTCAACTTCGGTTCTTTTCCCTTTTCGGTATTATAAAAACTCGCCGCGTCTGTGTAACTCTCTTTTTCAATCATGTAACGCACTAAGCAACTCATGCCGTTTTAGGCTTAATTCTTTACTCCTGGTCATGACTTTAATGTCCCCATAATCTTTTAAAAGTTTAATCTATTATTGAGTACGCTATAACTAATTTAATTGTGCCCATTTTCGAAATGCAATAAATTGTTTTGGACTTTAACGACTGCAATCTTCTTCGACTGCCTCTACACTTCACGTAAAGGAACAACATTATATATATATTACACAATTGATAGCTGTCTAGTTACAAATACTAATTGCTTTTGTTTTCAACATATTTAAAATTATAATTAAATAAATATTTTAGTTCAAAATAAAACTGAAATCACTATAATAAATTTTCAAGTGCCCTTGGATCGATGACGCCCCTGGACTATAGCTCAATTAGCCCACAGGTGGGGCGCCCCTGAAAATAGCCAAAAGTCACCCTTGAGCAGTTAAATTGTAACGAAATCAAACCAACAAAAAAGTGGACATGGAGAAACGTTTCGCACTGATACTTTGTTTCTTCCGTTGATTTTATCATTCAAATGTTTCTTTCACATACAAACACCTAATCCATGTATTAATCTTTATCAATATCAAAACACAGTGATACTATGTTTCATGAATACATTGAATAATTAAATCTTTCTCCCAAGTGACAACAGGTTTCTTTTCAAGCTGAACCAGTTCATTAAACTGTCTGAAAAGTTAACCATTTCGAAATGTATTCAGAACATATCTTTTCATTTATCATCTTTGAAGCATGTCAGCTCTATGCAACCTTTTCATGAGTCAGGCTAGCAATGCATTCCAGGAGTGATAAGAACGATTCGTTGCATTCCTGTGCTTAATTTCTCACGGTTTTCTTCCTTTATTAACCATTTCTAGCAGCAAAAAATCGTTTTCCATAGATAAATTTTAAAATTTTGTGATAGTTCGGACTTGGAATCTGTATAGTAAACTAAAGTAAAATTTTTAAAAAGGAGTCAGTACGATTCGACAAACAATGGATTAAAATAATCGTTTTTTACTATGAGAAGATTGAGAGGAAAGAAATCTATAGAATATCATTATTTAAAATATATTTCAGAAAAATATATGCAAAGGCAAAAAAATTATCGCGAACTGAAAAATTTTCTAATTTCAGAAACTTTTGGTTTGTTTGAAAAAAAAATTGTATACATTATTAATTCAAATTTCTTTGGAAATAGTATGTGAAATAAATGTATTGACAAGAACCATTCAAAGGAACAATTGACAGATTAAATAACTAAAATTAAAAAGTATTAATTTTTGAATTAAAGATTTGAGTGCATGATGTAAAATATGAAACCTGTGTGAGGCACATACCCAATACAAGTTCTGAGGACTGGATCATGAAGTTACTGTGTAAAAATACGATGGTTAGCATATTTTTTCTTTTTCGTATATTTTTGTATACGAAACATAAATAAAGAAAGTATTGTAATCATAAAAAAAATTCTATCTCGAGATTTTGAAGAATCTCAGCGTTTATAGAGGCGTGACTCGGGAGGGCGAAGAGGGGGAGGGAATTGGTTCCCCATTTTTTGCGGAAAAAATTAAATTTTTATTTCATTTTCGCTACCTTTAACTAGAAATTATATAAAAAGAACTATAGTGTCCGGGAAAGCTAGCTAATTTTGAAACTAATTTTTTAAATTTT
>BGPR01000132.1:250483-290629 GCA_013235015.1 Araneus ventricosus
TCATTCTTCGTTCAGTTACATATTGCTTGCAACATTCACTAACAGAAGTCTGAGAAGAATTATATTTAATAGCATTTTGATAAAAGTTGGCTAAAAATAAATAAAAATAAGAACAAATAATTTCTTTTTGCTTCATGCAATTGTGTAGTGCTCTTACACACTTAGTGCTTTGTGTCAAATAAGCTCTTTATAAATTATAATAATGTATCATATACTGAATTCTGTTTTATTTCTTTTATTTTTTATACTTTTTTTCAAAAAGTAACAGCACAATGATTTTGTACCTTATAAAGTAAGGGAGACCTAGAAATTGTACAGTTACAATGACAGATTCATTTAGCACTATTGCTATTTGAAACATTTCCTTAATTGTTAAAGAAGTGGTTTCCTTTCATTTTATTTGTGCTTTTGTTGGTAACAGATCTCCATTAACACGCTTCACCCCTTGTTTTGGAGGGCTCTATCTTTAACAGATTTTTCTCAATAAAGGATGTGTTTATACCTCTGCAAGTTTATTTTCAGTAGAGGTTAAAGTTTTTGTTGAAGTCTTCATTAGTATCTCTTTGTTTAATTACTGGCATAGTTGTTGGGACTACATTATTCTAGAATGCCTAGGTAAATCTCGGTTTTATTTTTTATTTTGAGAAGATTTTTTTATGTCTTATTCTCTGCTTAACCTCTTTGACAGAACACCTCCATGCCTCTGTGCCTTGAAATATGACAGCTATTTTACAGTTTATTGGGCGACGAATACCTCTTTTGACAGGAGTTTCTCTTTTTATGTAGTTTATTTATTTGTTTTTTTCCATTTTTTATTTTTATTATTCATCTTGGTATGTCTTACAAGATTACCTTAAGTTTTCAACTAATTTTTCTTATGTTCATGCAAAAAAAAAAAAAAAAAAAAAAATTTTTTTTTTTTTTAAAATATGCCACAGAGGTTTTGTTTTCCGCAAAAGGTGGTTCTTAATACTTTGAATGGCACAGAATATGTTGAATGTTCATCCTTAGAGCTTGCTGATATAATGTTGATTCATCACATGAGATGAATCAGCTAGTTTCTAGCCGGTGGAGTCGCCAGCATGGTCAAGCATATTTTCCTAAATTTTCTTCAAAACGGAGGATAGAAAGGTTTCTTTTCTTCATTAAAGCGACTTTGGAAGAAAAAGAAGTAAATTTTGCGGCGGGGGAAAAAAAAAAAAAAAAAGAAGGAAAAAAAACGAAATGAAGAAAGAAAAACGAAATTTCTCCAAAATAACAAAAAAGCGGAAATCAGCGAAAAAGCGGAAAAATCCATCCCTGCAGAAAGCAATGTTGAAACGTTTTTATTATTTTTTAAAGAGGAAATTAAGAAGAAACAGTTTTAATGATTTTAAATAATATCAAGAATTCTGGCTCGCTGGGGGGGACTGTAGCCGATAGCCCCTGATGCCACTGGTTCTCACCTTTGCTTTTAACCCCCCCCATAAAACAAGTCTGTACATCACTGAACCGTATATTGCTTGGGGGGGGGGTCGTCCCCCTTTCGGGCCACCCCCCTCATGAGAACCCCCTTAGATACAGCCACCTTGACGCACTCAAAAATTATTGTTGAATCTTACAGAAAATTATAAATTAAAACTTCAAGAATATTGGAGCAAAATTTTCGAGTTACTTTGCTAAAATTGTTAAACATCCAGAATTGAAAAATTTCTTATCTCCAAGTCAAGGAATTTTCCCAAACTTTATCTCTAATAATTCCTATTCCGAAACAAAATTTCATATGACAGCTACATACATTCTAAAAGGAGTATAATTAGCCCTATCCTAAACCTATTATTTTCCATTTATAGTTGAATTTAACGGTTGAGAAGCGAGTGGAATTAGGTGTGCCATTAACTGGCACACTTCGCCACAAAGGGTTAAATAAATCTCTAATGAGCAACACAATAAAATGCAAAGTATGAGATGCTCTTTTTTTACAAAATAAAATAAATATTGTGAAAGGATCATGTTCACAAAGAAAGAATATGGTAAAATGCAATGAGTTTCATTTTAATACTGGAGAAAACTAAATAGTGTTGGGGACAACAAATATTTCAAAATATATATTTTATATGTTATGTTATTGCAAAAATGTTCAAATGTAAGATAATTAAGTAGTACATATAAATGTTCCAAAAGAAATACAAACATCTACATAGTGCAATTTACACTATGATCTATACTTATAAAAGGCAATGTGTGTGAGCGTGTGCGCAATGTCCAGATGAATCTATCACACTTACAGTCATGAAATTTGGCACACAGGCAGTCCTGATGGTGACTCGATGCACCTCGAAGCCTGAATTTAAAAATTTTATCTAGAAAATTTTTTATTTAATGTTTTGGGTGAAACAGATTAGGATTAGAGAAAGCTTCAAAACTTGTGTTCGTAATGAAACAAATGAACAGCTGAGTAAAATTCTCCAGTATTCTAACATACAATAATATATCTATAATCAAGAAATTACAATTTTTATTATATTGTTCCTTTTTTCCTTAATAAAATTGTCTTATATTTCAAAAGTATATTTTTATATTTTAGTTCACAAATATTTTTTTAAATAGTTGTTACATTTTTTAATTAAATTTTTTAATTTGTTTTTTTGTAAAGAAAGTGCAGCTTAATGACTGGTATGTTGTTATATATATAATTCTATGACTGTAGGGCTCATTGTCTAATATAGAAATGTTAAATATATATATGTAGTTTTAAAAAAATCATTAAAATAAAAAAATTTTGATTTAAATAAAAAAAATCCGATTTAAATCAAATCGATTTTTTTGAAAAAAATAAAAAAAATCGACAACCCTGGCAATTTGTTTGATTATTAAACAAATGCAGATAGGTCAAATTACAGGAATAAGCTCTTGAAACTGATTTCAGTTGATTGAAAGTCTCCAAATGCAGAAGTACACATTTTGACATAAAATTCTTTCACCAAGGAAACTGAGCCAAGAGTCAATTCTACATCAAACTGCTGATGTTGTACATTTTTTTTATCTTCTGATGATCTAGTCTTCTAGCATCAAAACACAATTGTGAGCATTGCTTCATGCACAAGACAGAAGGAAACTGCTCTCATTTAAAAATAATGTAATTTTCAGGCGATGTGTTTATACCAGTTGTTCAAGTTAAGGAAAATGTTTCCATTAGTTTTTCATATGCACGTGATTGAAGAGACTAGCTTTGAATAAATAGGAAGGATTACTCAGTAATTTTGAGTATTTATGTTTGCATAAAGATTTATTGAGGACAAACATAAGTTTGGAAAATAAGTACTTAAATAAATACATTGTGGTATAAAATTCCCACATAGGATTTTTTAAAAAATTTAAAGGTTGAAATTTTTACCCCTGTTGTTTTCATTATTTTTCCTGTGTTTAAGATGCCAAGTAAAAGGATTTTGTTTTTTTCTCCTTAAAAAAAAACACCATTGTAAGGTTGAAATGTTTTGCTTTTTTGTGGTTAATTATATATAAAAAATATGAGTAAAACATCTTTATGACCACTTTAAGTAAGAAACTTTAAATAATTCATTGACATCTAAATGTGGCTTGTAATTTTATTTATCCAGTAATTAAGTTTGTGTCTACTGCCTATAATTTAGGTGCAGTGGTGAATCCAGGGGGGGGCTATCGGGCTGCAACCCCCCCCCAGAGCTAAACCAGAATTCTTGATTTTATTTAAAATCACTATAACTGTTTGTTTTTAATTTCCCTTTAAAAAATAATAAAAACGTGACAACATTGCTTTCTGGCTAGACAGGCTCGAAAAGTTTCCTAATTTTCTGATCATTCCACTTTTACGTGTAGCGTTGACACGGTCGAAAACATTTTTTGTCTAGTTATTTCATTGTATTTTTTATTAAATTATCGAAAGTACTATAATGTTCTTTATGATTCTTATTGTCAGGTGAGTAAAGTCTGTAAGTTCAAGTGTTTTGGTTTACATAAGACATGAGGTTTGACATTCATCATGACGATACAAAATTTTTATGACCTCAGCCCCCCCCCAGGGGACCCAAGTTCTGGATTCGTCACTGTTTAGGTGTAATTTAAGGTTATTTTTGCAATTATCAAATCAGTTTAAACCTGATGACTGTTTGGCTTCAAATTTTGTAATCCATTTAAATATAGACGATTGTATCCTCATTAATTTACCTTTAAATGAGGGTCTGGTCAATTTCAGAAATTGACTGTTTGTATTCTTAAAGTTATAAATAATGTTTCATCTATTTGCTCCCACCCCATTCTTTTACTATTTTTTTTTTTTGTTTCCTTCTGAGTTTTTTAAAGCCTTACATATATACTTTATTACTCCAAAATTTCAAAGAATCTGGATTTTTCAGTATTGCTATCAATTTTCTTGATTTTTTTTTACTCTGAAATATGTATTGAATATATATCTGATTTATTGTTATGTCTTTTGTATCAAAGTGTAAAATATGTTAATCCTTTGATGTTTTGTGATTTTTGTGAAGTGAGGATGTGAAAAGATCATTCAACAAAGAAAATTGTTGAGCACAATTTTATTAGTTAACTTTTTGTTGAACAAAACACCCAAAAGTTATTTCAGTTGCTGACTTTGTAGTTTTCTGGACCACCTGAAAATATTATGAAATACATAATGTTTTGACACTGAAAGTTGAAGAAATATTCAATTGAAAAAATGAAATAATTCAATTTTTAGTAGTGAATGCTTGGTCTGTTATTAAAAAAAAGGCTAAATCTCTTCAGGCTGCAATAGTATATTGAGGTTATTTTTGAAACTAATTTTGCAATTTGTGAAAACAATCTCTTTATAGAATTATTTCATTTCTCTTATTTTATTGTTTGTATTTTATTAAATTGTGCAAATATATATATTTGTGTTTCAAAGAAAATAGGGAGATATCTCCAATTTAATTTGTAACTACATAATAATTTCTTGTGTTGTGTTTGAAAACTTTTTGTTTGTGTCACTTAGTCCTTAATCATGTAAACAAATGGATAACAAGCAATGTATTAATTGCGTTAAAGCATAGTTTTTGTGGCTTTGATTGAAAATTTGTGGTTAGTTAGATATGGAGTTTCCTAAATTTGCTGTTTTATTTACCAAATATGCAAATCCAATATTTTGAAGGCCTTGAATATTAAATATCTCTGACCTTTTTTGTGTAGACAATATTGCTACTTTATCTAAATGGTTTGTGCATTTGAATGTGTATGATTCCTTAATTTCAAACAACTGAGTATGAAAAACAAAGTATTTGCTTTGTTTATCCATTCCCGATTGATCCACAAGTTGGAAAATGTTCATATGCGTATTTTTATAATACCTGTTTAAACTCAAGAATTTATGTATCATATGAACAAAATGCATACGGTTTACCCCTGTGTTTCTTTCCCATGAAAAGTATTTTTTATATAAATCATACTCAGTGGCGGCTCGTGTTAATACAATCTTGGGGGTGCTGTAACTTTTTATTCCTTCACTGTACAGTGATGCATTATTATTACCACTTACATTATTTGTCTTTTTCATTAACTTTGAGTAGTTACATATTCAATGAATAAACTTATATCATTTTTTCTCTTCTAATAAGTAAGTATTTTAACAAATTAATTTTAATAAAAAAATTAAAATTCAAAATTTGTTTCCTATTTCCTTTTCCCATATCCCTTACTACATTTATAAAGATTCACACAGCTGTGGTTGAACAATAAAATGACAGTATAAAATAATTTTCTTATCAATTAACAAGAAAACATGTTATGGCATAGCTTCATATAAAAATAAGAATAAGCGAATATTAATTATTAGTATAATTAAAAATTACTTAAAAATAAAACCCATTTTTCTTGCTTTGTTTTCAGCGAAAAGTTTAAAAACATTGACCTTGATGATGAAACATCACGATTAAAAAAAGTTTTACTCTTTGAAATCAAAACAGGTACATATAACCTATCCTGATTCATATTGTGTGCCACAGGAGATATTTTATTATTTTTTTAATGCTAAAAGGCAAATTTCAGGTTCTGATGTAGGATGTAATAACAGGAATTGCCAAGATGAAAAAAAAAAAAGAGTAATTTATTCTATTGCATATATCTAAAGGTGCACTGTGACATTTAAAAATGGGAATACACTTATCAATATTCTTTTAGAAATTCTGTTCTTTGAAGCGAAGCATGTTGTATTCGAAATCATGGCTTCTTAAACTATGAATCAAGATCCTAAATTGGATGGTTCAGAATATTGGGGGGTTGCGAAAATTTTGAAAACATTTGTATCACAGAAAATTTCTCATCAGTTTTTATAACTAAAAATTATCGAAAAAATCCTTTAGATTGCAAGAAATTTCATTCAAATTTAATTAATATAAAAAAAACTTTTTCAATTAAATTTTTATTTATAATGAATTAGTCTTTATTTTCTTACTTATTTTCGAAGTTTTGGCTCGCGAAAAAAATTTCGACTGTGCAAAAAGGTTTGAAACTCCGTTTCTAGCTTATCTAGTGCTGCGGATCTCGCAGTTCCCCCTTCAGCTTGAAAACGTGATAGGAGAAGGAAGGGGAAAGCTTGCGCTCTGTAACTACGCATGCGCGCAAGGGGAATTTGGCACTGCAACGCTCTACAGTTCAAGTTACTTGTAATTACGTTTTCCTCTGCGCATAATCTTCGGGTAGTGAAAAAATGAGATAGGAAACTCAGTTTTTTTTCTTTCGGTTTATTTGAAGATCGTTTAATGTAAAATTTGGTTAGATTGTTGATAGATTTAAGTATTAAAGGTGAAATAATATAAATTGATTAAATTTACATAAAGGAAAAAAGTGGGGGTGCTGCAGTACCGCAGTCCCTATGCACGAGCCGCCCCTGGTCATATTTCATCAGTTCACGAAATCTCGATAGAAAACCATGTCCACAAACTCTCCTCTGCTTTGCGAATTTCTGAAACCTTCAACTTGTCTGTGTTTGGCAGATTACCATCCTGAAAACTCAGTTTAAAAAAAATCGGTTGCAGCGAGGGTGGAGCCTTGTCTAAATCCAAAATAATCATAATGGAAATAACTCTTAGCGTAGTAGCATTTGACGTCTCTGAGCAAGTAGTCATTTCTTCCATGAAGCTTTCTGTATCTCCTTACCCTAAAAAAAAATGTGCTAAGGTCTGCAAAGAAGTAAAAAAAGAAAAATAATGTAATGATTGCTCACCCCGGGTGGTGATGCGGTTTTCATGGGCAGCCACCGCTGTGCACTGATTGCCCATAGACACACCCCGCTTCTAATTATATTGACTGCTGCCTCAATGTGAACCTTGGGCTAATGTTTGGTGTCCTCTGGGATAGCGTGGTTTTTACACTAATCCGACATTTAACTTGGAATCTCCGTTCTTAATGTTCGCGTACAACCATTGGTGAGTTTTCTGACAATGGAAATGGAATTTTCTTCTGCCGTCGAGCGTCTTCCAGTCAATTTAAGAAGTCCATTTATTGCATGGTCAATAGTTAGATTGTTAGGTTGGTGGAAGGTTTTTAATTTTTTTTTATTGTATAGATTTGTTTGAACTTCTGTGAATAAATCTGTGGACGTTTTTAAAACACGATTAACTTTTTAATATGATAATTCAGAGAAGTGTTTCGGTTGACCTTGTATCGTGTTTATTCTGCGATTTTCTTTTGGTACGTTTTGATTTCATAAAGACTTCTGCTGAGTTATTTGCTTACATAAAGTTAGTTATTACCTTTTCTCAATTATTAAAATTTTAAATGCGTAATTTCGTTGGATAGGTTGAGATGAATTGGATAAGATGGCGATGAGCGTAAATGTGTGCAATATTTGAGCGTATATTCTTAATTTTTCTCTGCTTTTCCACTTTTATTATTTTTTAATATGTTTGCGGGTAGAAAATACGTCCTATCTTGAAGAATTTGTGTTTTGAACGTTGTTAAAATTATATCGTGCTATAAAATACTATCAATTAAACAAATAATCTTTCCGTTTTAAACAGAATTACGGTGCGCCTCTGAATAAAAATTGGAGAACAATTTACAAATAATTGCTGATTTTTCATTATCGTACCTTTCTTTTTTTTATGAACATTTAAGTTGCGATTTATCTTCTTAATGAACCTTTTCTTACACCCTAAAACATCAATATTGCCTGTTTTTTTCCTAAAATCATGCTTTTGTTTAATTTAATTTATATTGATTGAGTATCCGAATAAGACTGTTATAATAAAAATAATTCAAAAGTATTTTTCTTTATCATTGATATCTCGTAATTTCTTTTTTTTTTAATTTCCCGCGCCGACCCAGCTTACCCAAAAGGTGTAAAGCTTGTCTTTTCAGCACCCTAAAAATGCGAGAAGCTTGTTAATTTTTAATTGAAAGATTTTTAAATTATTCGTATGCCTACTAAACTCGTAATCGGAAGCTTTCTTTTTATTGAAGTCTTACTACTCAAACTTTGAACGGGTCTTTGAAACTCTTAAATTTAATTTATATAAATATTCCCAGCGTGTACTTAGTTTTCTTTTAAAATAAGGAGCTGTTTTCTTTCACATCATTTTTGTGCGTAATTATGCAATGGCATAACAAAATGTTGCTTTTTCACCCCCTGTCCTTCGTAATATGTAGCTTTTTTAAAAAAGGACATTATCTTTCTAACATTTCGCTTCCGCTGCGCCCTAAAAATGATCTACATCCCCTTTGCCACTCCCACGCTATTTTAACTTTTATAATGCCGAAGTCTCCCAGTCCACAAAAACCTTTTGATGGACTACTGCAGTCAATTAAATTTTGCAATGACTTATTTCGTGGTAGAAACCTCTTATCTAAACATCAGTAATTAAACCGAAGGAGCTTGAAATCTGTAAATTTTTTTTACTGTTTATCATAGCGACTTAAAATTAATCAAGTTTAAAGTGACCACATCTCGAAACTATAGTTTTGGATTTGGTGAGTTTTGCTTGAATGACGACGATAGATAATTTCGCAATATTTGTTGCATATTGATCGAATCGACTAATTTTTTTTAACATGTTAACGCTTATGGGCTGCCATGCTATCTGTAAATTGTGTGATGCGTCATATTTGATGCAAAAATCGTTCAAGACGCTTTACAGGGCATATCGTTGGACCTAGCGCGACCAAATTTGACGGGTAGTTACATTTTGGGTAGTAGGTGCTCACTAAGAAAGTGGTTTTAAAATTGTAATTAGATTTTTAATTAATTAAAATTTAATCGAAATGTTAACGCCTTTCCTCAATAACCTTGAAACATATTATTGTACAAAAAACAATTATATACCACTTTAAAATTTAAAAAGTTAGCTTTTCATTGGTACCAATATTATTTCCGTACCATTTCCCCCCTAATTTTTATATAAAATAAACTACCTTTAAATATTTTTTTACAACGATGCTTTTCATTGCACGTGCGTTGTGACGATACTAAATACGCTTTTTGTGTGCAGGTTATCGTTGTTGTAATTAAGAATACATTTTTAAAAATAATATAAAGGCAGATGAATCAAGCCTAAAGCATTGTTGTGCTACGACATTTCGAACTAGAGGTCGAATCTCCTTTAATTTTTTTTCCCGCAACTAAACGATCACCAGTAAAAAGACATTGAATAACCCGTGAAAAGCTTCCATCTTCTCGTAAGAGAGAAAAAAGTTACAAAGGCATTAAGCAAGAACCCCTTTTTTTATTTATTCTCGCCACTCTGGAAATTAACCATACACGCCGCCAATCGCTGTGTATGGGTCTTTAGATTAGTGTGCCGCCTCCGGGTCGGACTGTCGGCCGGCCGCTATCTCTGGCGAGCGTGAAGCCGAGAGTGTTGTCCTTCGTGATGAGTGGCACGCCGTGCCACTTTCCCATAACCTCCCCGACCGTCTCTCTCTCCGGTAGCCGGGGAAGACGCAATCGTGATCCCAGGGCATCCGGGATCCCCGGATTGTCCGATTCCGAACCCAGGGAGCGATCCCATATTGAGGAGGAAGCTAGTGCAACACGCAGTGGTGTTGGTTCGGTGAGAAAGTAGCTGGTGGTGTGTTTGGAACTTGGCAATCAATGAAGGTCTCTTTATGCTTCTGTGCGTTTTTTTCTAATATTTGCGTTGATTTTTCTGGCATTATTTCGCTTCTCGGCCTTTTTCCTAAGATCAAAGTGGCATTATTTCGAACGTCGCAGGTTGGGCCTCATTATCAAATTTGTAGTTGCCTATGGCTTCCGCAACTTTGGGTGGCCCTGAGTTTTTTATCGCGTTATTTTTAGAGAAATCTAATTTTGTGCTTTCATTTGATTTACAAGGGCTACGTGTGCTCAAACTGATTCATATTAAAATCAAGTAACGTAAATTTCGGAACATTGTTCTGAGGAAGAAAAAAAATCATCTCAAATTCGCTTGTAGATCAGTGCTATCCTATTTGTTTGGCTGACTGACTCGCAAGTTAGCAACCCTGGCAAACTTTGCATTAGGGGTATTTAGAAATTTTTGTAGTTTTTACCATTTTGCTTAAAATTTAAATTTTTTTTATTGATACGTGAGAAACTGAAACCAACTCTTCTGAGCGTGACCTGCAATTAAATGTTTTGTTATTTCAATTTGCAAAATATATTCAAATCAATAAAAAATAAGTCTGCTTTTGGAAATTGAGGAGGGGAAGGGGAGCCTCCCAAACTTGCATTGCCTACAGGCCCTACAAGGCTTAATCCGGTCCTGGTCGTAGGCTACGGTGGCTTAGTGCTAAGGTCTCGATTTTGTGGCCAGAGGGTTCCAGGTTCGAAATCCGATTCCACTGAAGATCCGCCGTGTATTGGGCCTGTTGCACGTTAAATAATACTTAAGGGGTCAAACGTTCTCCCGCTGGTATGGTGTGGAAGTTTGGAGAGGAGATGCTAGCTCAGGTGTCGTCCTCTTCATCTGAGCTAACGCCACCTTGAACCTCCGATACCTATGACTACTAGAGTCACGGCATCGGTTTTAAATGGGCACAAGACGGATAAAGCACGAACACCAGAACCGACGCCCCCCCACAATCAAACGCCCGAACCAGTTTATTGAAAAACAAAATTTACAAAACTATTTACATCATCATTATTATTGTCATCTGACCGCGGTTCAGAATTACGAGGTCCGTTCCAAATATATAGCCCTGGTGTTGCTTCAAAGCGGAATGTTAATATTAACTAAAACTAAACCGGTCCTGTTCGTAGGTATTGAGAACATAGAATTTCCTGTTCGTAGCTGTTCTTGTGGCTTGTAATTACTAGATTTTTCAATATAGTTAGTTCATTTAATGTAACAATGATTTTTATTCTAATTAACCCTGTTCCTGAAAGAGACATTCGATCGAAGCGAAGGCTTTTCAACGAATTGAATGACAATTCACCAATTGGTGTTGTGGTTTCGATTTACACCATGAAGAATCTTTCAGAGCAAGCATCAACAGTCACACCAATTGTATTCTGATCCTCATTTAAAGTGTTTAGGGAATATGGTTGTTCCTATGAATAATGATTTGTCAGCCTGAAGATAGAAAAAGTTGTGTATAAGTAGCGGTGAGGAAGAAAATGTTTTGGATTTTCAGAACAGACATTGAATATAAATATAAATACCATAATTTGAAGTTAAGTATGTATGTAAAAATAATTAAAGATCCTCTTCAAGAAAGAAAGGAAAGCAAATAAAAGAATAATCTACTGAAAAATTGATCATGAATCCTGTCTTAAAATCTGCTTCCGTCAAAAAATTCTGATTTTATTTATTTGCACTTCTGTAGTAGTGATGTTCTGTACATTGATAGTTGTTAAATACTTTTAGATTTCTTCAATGTTGCCCGTAGTAAACTGTTATTGATTTTTCAATTTCTGTAATGATTAGCATTTTCTTTTTCTATCTTTTTTCTTCCATCTGAATTTAGAGATCGCAGAATGGGAAATTCTAGCTTTTCCCATACATCATAACCAACATTTTGAATCTCCAGCAATTCTACTTTTCGATTTTCTCTTTTTGGGAACGATGGCTTTTTCGTTTCCCTCCTTGAATAAGAAATTTGTACCATTTTTACTTCTACAAAATATTTAGCCGAACCCCCACTGCACAACAACTGTAGAGAGGTTGGCAGATTCACGATTTTGCGTGGATCGAGCTGATATCGTACATCATGCCCTCCCCAAATTGACTATCCTCCCCCTTCCTAGTAGGAATGAACTTTAAATCTTTTTCTGGAACCAATTGACGATATACCTGTACATAAACGACTGAAATGCCCGGGCGATTTAGGGGGTGGGCTTTGAGCAAACCCCCAACTTCACGCCGCGAATCGGATTTCTGATAACGAAAGTTGCCTTCAAAAGGCACGACTATCCCTAACCTCCCTGTGGGTACCGTTGGGATTGTTTTTTCTTAGGTTGTTAGGTAGTTTACTGGGTACTTCGTAGTCACGTTTTTACTACGAAGGCATTAATATACCTTTTTGGGCAATGTCACGTTTTATCACTCCCCCCCCCCCTCCTGTAGTTTACGCTGTGCCCCCACTTTTGTTATGGGGCGGGAAGATTGTTGTTGTAATTTCATAATTAAGAGCGCGTTTTTGTGATGTTTTCTGAAGTGGCGAAACTAATCGGCACCTGTTAAGGAAACAAGTAGGTCTTCGGTTGTTGGGGGGGGGGGGAGATTGAAAACGCGTTGATTAATGTTACTGCTTTTACTCCCTGGGTGTTTTGGAGTATAATTTATGCTCTGTGTATGTAAGGAATTAATAAAAAGTATCAGTGATATCAAAAGAGTTGGATTCTTTTTTTCGTTGTTGTTGATTACCTGAATATATATTAATAGGATTACAAACTGGATGTTATAATAACATGGATTTTGAAGTATATTTCTAATTAAATGTACCGTTTATTATGATTTCTTGAGACCTTTCAGAATTTGATATTAATTAGTCACCTTGAATGTAATCAGTTGTAGTAAGTGATGAGAAAAAAAAAAAGAAAACCAGTTTTGCTTAAATTTACTCCTGTTGGGTAGATTTCTGTCATCTATATAGACACTATATATACGGGATCATTACTTGCAATATTTGTAGATAATTGTTTATGTTGCTTTTGTTTAGATCATAAAAAATTGACTTCAAATTCTGCGTTACTTTAATGCGTATATGTTATGCCAATTTGGGATTGACAATTCTTCTTTGATGCATTGTCAGACTAAATAAAACCCATAAATAAAATAATCGCTTTCTGTTTAATGCTTTTCAACAAATTAAACTTTTTCGAGTGCATCCTATTAGAAAAAAAAATCTTATTTTTCATGCTGCTAATAATGTTTTCTTCTTGTATGTAAATAAGAAATCCGATGATGGTATAAAGTAATATTATTCTTCTAGAGAAGACATTTGGATTTCAAAAATTTATCCAGTAAAAATTTAAAATTTTTACCCCCTCCCTTTTTTTTAATAATAAAAATCGTATGACTGTTTTCTGCTTTGGATCTCCATCGGGAACTACTTTTTTTTCTTTTCGAAGAAGGGCGAACTTCAGTGTAATGAACTCACAGGAACTGAATAGTTTTTTTTACATTTAATATGTGAAGTGTTTTAAATTTCTCCCTTTTTTGTGTGTGTAATGAATCCATCCTTTCATTGCATTCAGCATCACTGACTTTTTGAATAGTCTGTCTTGGTCAAAAGAGATACGTAGCCCTTTTTTTTTATTTATCAAAACCTGAAGCAGTTCCTTTCAATAAAAGCAATCTTCTAGGTTTCCGAATCCAGTTTTTTTTATCCTTTATCTTTATCACTGCGTCAGTTTATTGACAGTCCTCAAAACGTGAAAGAAGATTTTTTAAAAAAAGGAAAGAAAGGGTATTTGAAGCCACACTGGGAAAACAGATATCTTCAAAAACTGAGGAAATTGATCCGTTGCCGACGGGTAGAATTAAAGTAAAGAAAAATCGATAGGATCGGGTTTTATTTCTAGCCGCTTCGCGAAACTCCTCCCATCAATTTATTTTTTCGTTAGTTTCGTTATTTTACTAAAGGACGTGGAGAAAAAAGAATATTTTCAAAAGAAATCCGAAGGTTCAGTGGCAAGGGATTGAACAGCAACGCTGTGTCACCACTGCGGACAATCGCTCTCTTTTATACAGCCACGTGCAAACCCTGACAGTTCGATTTTTTTTCACAATAAAATGTCGTCTGCTAGTTCGTGTCATTTAACACTTCTACCAGATCACGTACGTCGATCTGGCTCATAATGCTTACTTTGTGTGAACTATCGTTGGATCCTAGTTGGGGGAAAATGCACGAAAAAAAAAAACGTGGGCCCATTTTCATCATAGCAATTCTTCAATAGGCTTGTAGATTCCATGCCGTCACTGCTCTTCTTATATTTGCTTTTTTTATTAATTATTCTACGTGTTTTTAATTACTCCTTTACAAGCGTTTCTAGATAAGAAGTTCATTGAAATGTTTTTATTCGTGTAAAAAAGTTGTTTTGCTGCTACGGATCTGGTTTCTTGGAAAAACAATGCTGCTTTTGATTCGCCAGTTGTGAGAAAGCCTGCCTGAAAACCACCGATGTAAGAGTTCGTTCTCTTCTGCAAACGCTACATCGTGCAAAAGATGAATATTTTTATACGGAGTCTTTCTACTGGTTTAAAAAAAAATGCATATAAAAGCATATATTTATTTTATGGCGTAAATATATACTTGGTTAAGTGTCTTTTTTATTACATAAAGTAGTTTCAAGTAAGAAAAGCAAGTGAAATAAAAGTTAATAGATATATTTCATTGTTTTCGGTTTGGTTAAATATTTTTGGTTATTTTCATGAATCGTGCTCTTTCATTAAAAAGTTTGATTCGTGTTGCATATTCAGAGATTTTAATTTTACGCACTTTTAGGTTGTACAAAAACTTTTATGGTTAACTTCAGGATTTCATGAAAAGTAGGGGACAGTCTGGGGAGGGTTTGTCTTATCTGAATCTTTAAGTCAGACTTGCATGTTAACTTCTGTGTAGTCTGGATTTAGACATTGCCAGTAACTTTAAATATTTTAGACCAGAGCTTCTCTGACTTTTCTACTTGCTTTTTTTCTATTTGAAAAAGGCTCCTTAACCCTTTGAGTACTGAATTATTTGGAGATTTTTATGCCCATGGGACGGATTTAATTTGTCGCTATATGGATTAATATATAAAAGTAATACATTTTATTTGGAATATACTTATATTGGTGATATAAATATATTTTCGAAACAGCATTTTAGTTACAAAATATAAATAAATATATAAATGAAACAAAATATTTATATAGAACAAGAACCAACTTAAAGTCTAATAATTTTGTACCGTGTGGTATTTTTCAAAACATGTCGGTAAATGCAAAGGTACCTGGCATTGTTTGCATTGCCAAGTGGTTTCTGTTCTTATTTTATGTTTATAACATACGCGACACCGTTTTGTAGGGTGTTTCTTTAATTCTTTTGCCGGAATATTCTCCGGAAAATGTCCCAATTTTTCGCTTGCAAACGATGTGGCGCATCGCTACTTGTAAGACGCCCGCGGATATTATAATTTGGCAGGACCACTTGCGCCAGTAATTCTTCTTAAATTCAGATGACGAGTCTCACTCGTCAAATGTACCCAAAGGGTTAATTCCATCAAGGATGGCAATTTTTTTTTTTTCATGACTCCAAGTGTGCATATTAGCAGAGTAATGAATTTGTAATTGTTAAACAAAGATAAATTTAATTAAATATATGTGATTAATTATTTTTAAGCTAAATGGTTGAATCTTCATTTCTGATTCATTCATATTTAGCATTTTTATTCTTTTCTGTTTAAAAATTAACACATCTAATATACTTACTCATAATTGGAGTTATTAATAGGTATAAAAAGCAATATCTTAAGCAATATCTCTTTGGATCTGGATTTGGTTGGAAAAAGGTGTCATGGCCGATAGCAGTTGAAATGTGAGTTAAACTAATCATATTTTTGGAGAAATGACAAAAAGTTTATCAAAATATTGAACTTTCTTCAGTTTGCTTGATTCTCATTTGCTTACCAGTTTGTTAGCAATCCTGACAGAAGCACTTGTTGCTGGTCTTTTCGCCACTTCAAATTTCTTGTCTGCGATATCAAGTCATCCATAGTTTAAGAACCAGGTCAATGAAAAAAAAAAATTTCAATTTATAAAAAAAATAGTTAAGTCTATACAACAGTTTCAGACCAGTACAATTACTAAGTTTTACAAGTACTAAATGAACTACTATCTATACTTATAAAAGGCAATGTTTGCGTGTGTGTGTGTTTGTCTGCGATGTCCAGACGAATTTATCGCACTTACAGCCATGAAATTTGGCACACAGGTAGTCGTAATGGTGACTGAATGCACCTCGAAGCCGAAATTTTAAAATTTATTCTAGAAAATTTTTTATTTAATGTTTTGTGTTGTTTTGGGTGATTTTTCGCACTAATTTCTCAATAGCATGGTTTCGGATAACTGTACGACAAAAATAGATACACTATCGGAAAGAGCACGCGATTTCCGCTCTAATGAAGTCAGTTTTGAAAATTTCTAACATAATTTACTGAATTTTGAGAAATTTTTTAAAAAATAGCCAGTTTCGCCATCGCAATGTTACTTTTGTTTTTAAATTTGTTGTATCCGACTTTCTAATAACACTATTATTTTCAATTTTCTTCAGCTTATAACTGCAACGGTTCTGTCGGATTTAAAGCAAGAATGGTTAAAATATCTTTTACCGTTTTTTTTTTAATTAATTTTTTCCTGGTAGTAGAAAAATATTTTTCCTCTAGCGAGGCTTCCTCCCACGACAGCTCTCCGGAACGTTGCAGGCAATTTCATTGGCTGACGGGGAAAGGGTGACGTCATTACTTTCGCGTTCTGCGAGGAGATGATTTGTTTATTCGATGACTTCGATTATTATTTTTAAGCGTGTCTTAACTTATTTCTTTGCCTTTCATACTTTGCTTGCAGTTTAATAAATATCACATTGTAATTTTTCAGCATTGTTTTGGGTTAATGGTACTCGGTCGAGAGGAAAAAGAAGCGGACAAACTCAATAATATATATATTTCTGTTTTGATTTCGTTTTTAAAACTTTCATTTATGTAATTGTATGTGGGCTTTTTTTTTATTTTGTTGAAGTCCTGATTCCACGGGCAACGCCGTGCGCGTACTGCTAGTGGTAACTAAAAATAAATATTTCAAACTGCATATTTTTTCCTACTTTTATTTGAGAAAGGTGACATTGGACGGTTTATACTGGCTTTCCGAAATAAAATAAATGCCTCGAATCGGACTATAGCGAAATAAATTCGAGCTTCACTTTAATAATTATTAAAGCGAAGCGAGCTCAGAAATTATAATTTATGAATATAAAATATGCTTGAAGCCTGCTGTCCAATTTAATCGTAACTAATGTTTTGAACA
Organism: Araneus ventricosus; assembly: GCA_013235015.1. Classification (NCBI taxonomy): domain Eukaryota; kingdom Metazoa; phylum Arthropoda; class Arachnida; order Araneae; family Araneidae; genus Araneus; species Araneus ventricosus. The sequence continues at coordinate 267,955 of BGPR01000132.1, forward strand.
AAAGGCATCAGTCATGGAGAAGCGCATTCGGAATAAGTTAATTGTTAAAACTGACTGAATAATTGGTGTTTTCCTTTTAAACAGACGAAAGAGTTTTTCTTTTACAAAAACCAGTTGTGGGCTATCATATCTACTCAATTCCTACCTCTTGATGAGAGAAGAGAACAATGCAGTTTAATATTCAGTTACCGTTTCCTAGTTGGAATTTACTTTTGAAATTTAATTATCTTGTGGGAAGATGATATAATAAAAGTTACGCCCTGTTCTGATAGAGGCGCATTATTTCTTGACGGGTTTTAATTTTTGACTGGCATCGTCTTGTTTCTTTGTCAGAGACAAATTGAGTCGTGCGGAAGGGTTATTTATTGTGCGGCTTTCCCTAGGAGTAGGATGTTTCGCGGCTCTGTAACAATTATAAAGAATTCAGTAACTTGTAAAATGATTAAATTATACATTTGCAATCCATGGGATTTTTAAGGTCATAGAAAAAAAATTCGGTAATAAAGTATTGTGTCAGGTATAGCACCTGAGCTCTTTGGATTATTTCGGAGAAAAGATATGTCACATATGCCCTTTTTTACTTTCTCATATACGAAGTATACAAAGAGAAAAGTATTGTAATCGTCAAAAAATTCGAATTCGAGATTTTGTCGAATCTCCACGTTTGAGACCTCCCTGAGTCCGAAAAACACAATTTTGGAATTATGTCTGTATGTCTGTGTGTGTGTGTGTGTGTGTGTGTGTGTGTGTGTGTGTGTGTGTCTGTCTGTGAACACGATAACTATTAGAGCTACGGGGATGAAATTTGGTATGTGGTCTTTAAACATAATTTGTAGGTTTCTATCAAATTTTGGACAAAATCCGTCAACGGGAAGTCTGTCTATCTGTATGTCCGCGGTCATGTGAACACTATAACTCAAAAACTTGAATAGCTAGATGGAAAAAATTTGGTACACAGTTTTATCGTCATGATTGTAGGTCCGTATAAAATTTTGGACCAAATCCGTCAAAGGGTTGACTGTTTGTCGGTCAGTATAATCGCATACTTGTATCTCATAAGCCCTTTGGCTTAGATAAATAAAACTTAATATCACGAATGCTTACATTAATTATAGATCTGTGCCCAATTTTCATCTCAATTGGTTAAAAAACAGGTGTTCAAATTGCATATTTAGTTCAAAATGCACATTATATACGACTGTGTGTTGGCGAGCGTTTCGCTTATTTTACTGAAGTTAGTATGGTTTGCGTTTGACCTTGGCGGTCTACTAAGGAAATTGTATCGAGCCGCAAAACAAAACTTCATTCTGACATTCTCCAGATGGAAGGTATGGTGAAATCTTGCGTGATATCTGTAGTAAGATTTCGTTCTCAAAAACATTAAATAAAGTTGTGGTACCTCAGCGCACTTAACAATTGCAAACATACGCATTTTTTTTTTTTTGCAAAATATTAAGTTTTTGGAAATTCATAAATTTTATGTTTCATTGTAAATCACCATTCATAATTTTTTTTCTCAAAATAACCAAGCCTTTGGTAAATACCCCAAAAATATTTACCTACCAATTGAGTGTTTACCCACCCCACATTACTGGTCGTATGCGAGAAAGTTTCGTGGAGACTACTGCCGCTGGTTTTTATTTCAAAGCCTTTTAGTGGATAATTATTATATACCGCAAGGTCCAGTTGAAGCGTAGAGAATATTAATACTTGGTTTAAATATAAAATGCATACTTTTTAGAATTCAAGTCGAAAATTGAATTTGGGAAGCACTCTTCAGTGATGGTGATTGAGCGGAGCGCACATACTCAGATGTCCAAACTCTCCGGTGTAACTAACCTGATGTTATTCTTATGTTAGCCCAGACTGAAAGAAATTATTTGAAATTTAGTTTTTTATGTTGAAGAAATTTTTAGTTATGTTGTAAGAGAGGTAAGTTAGTGCAGTTGTTGGGAAGTGTTCTTAGATTTTTTTTTAAATTTGAAATAATCGAGACGTTGTTGTTATAGTACGAATTGAATGCTAGCAAAAAAAAAAGTATATCTCAATAGGCACATTTTATATATAATTGAACAAGAGGCAAACAACAAATAAAAATAAATCATGCATTATTATGATAATTTTTTCTTAGTTTGTAAATCAAATTTTCGAGATAAAATACAGAGTGCCTGAGAATTGCGGGACACATTTCAAAAATTAATAGTAATAAAAAAAACCTAATAATGTTGCAACTACGATTTTTTTTAAAAAATGAGCGCGCGTTTCAATTTTTTTTTTCCCTAGATAGGAAACGCGTCGTTACGATGGTCTAGGTGGCCGTAAATTATTAAAAATCTCTCATTCCTGAGAGCCATTATCTGCGAAAATATTAAAGTAAGAAGAAAAATAAAAGCACGTATTAGTTGGGAATTTTACGCTCTTTAATTTGTTAATTCACATGTAGTGTGAAAACTGAATATTTTTTCAGATATTCAAGAAAAACTAAAGAAGGAAACCAGAAAACGCGCATCGGCTTCTGCCAATCGGTAGCAATTACGTACGGAATTCTCTCGCGGTAGCAAATTTAAAACACCGTAACGCCGTCGTCCCCCCCTGGGGGGGGGGGCCCCAACTTTTTTATATGCTCTCTCATTTTTTTAAAAAACGTAGTTGTTTTCATTTTTTTAAAAATATTTTTGAAATGTGTCCCACAATTCTCGGACACCCTGTATTTATGTTTAAGTAATTCGGAAAAGGCAAATGTGTCAGTTTCCCTCAAAATAATGTGTACGTCATTTGAAGGAAAGAACTGCAGCTGTCATCAGTTAATGACTACTGCTATAAACAGGGGGGGGGGGGCCATGGGGGCCAGGGCCCCCTAGTTGGGGATTGTGTGTCCTTCATCGAAGAAAATTTTTGCACCCCTGATCAGGATATTTAACAGGCTATTCACGCAACATGCTCTTTAATCTATAGATAAAGATCTAGCGAAAATTTGAGAGGGTCATCTTTACACCCCTTCCCCCGTACAGCAGGTCGTGCCCTCGTCGGGTGGACTCTAACGCCACTCCTGACTATGAACAGGTGTATAACTTTATGCCTTATAGGTTATAGGGAATGATACACAAAACTAAATCATCTTCAATGTTTTATTTTTAAGTGTTACATGAAGAAGTTTAGTTAAGTGTTGTTTAGTTAAGTTAAATGTTAAATATCTCAGAAATGCTAAGCATTATGCTTGTAAGTAACAAAGGAGTGTTTTAATTGTTGAAAATAAATTTCGATTTGGATTTTTTTTAATGGCAAAATCTCACAACTCTGAATAGCTTCAATAAAAGTCAATAAAATTTTTCATTTTAGTAGATAAGTTATGCTTTAGAAGTGTTTCATTTTAATCATGGAGACTGAATTATCTTGACTGGTTTAATTAACATACCATAAAAAAAGAAAAATTTCTACGAAGCGATTATTGTACAATATACTTGAAAAAACCAAATGGCAAATTAATTGTGGTATGTAGACTAAATTTGTTAAATATTTCTAGTGTAAGAGGGCAAAAGTAATCGTTTAGCCGTTTCCTAATTTGTACTTTAGTGCCTAATTTCTATTACTGAAACTACATAATCAAAGTAGTTCATCGGTTTCTGTGTAATAATATTTTTTCTAAACAGAACAAAAGCATATTAAAGAGAGGAAAAAAAACCCGATGTTACGGATCGAAAAGACGATCCGAGATTGAGTATATCAAATTAGACTTAATACTCTGCGACCAGTTAATAACCGATTGATTGTCTTTGTTTGATCACCGTGCCTCGATAGCGATTAAGGCAAGCGCACGAAATGTTCCTGAGAACCGGTGGTTGTGAGCTTGAATGAATGGATACAATGATAATTAACCGTCATTGTGCTGGAACTCGAAATAAATATCGGGGGATGCGCGTTGGTTTCCGAGCATGGGATTTGTTCGTTTGTCGTGCACCATCCTCCTGCAAAGTCACGAATGTTTTCGAAATTTCTGTTTGAGCTTCTTCGACTGTGGTCATTACATATGGCATTATCCGTGATTGGTCATTTAATTTTGTTTCGATCTGTTATTGATTCACTTTTAATTATTAGCCAAAAAAAATTTTCGCTTAAAAAATTATCCTTACAAAGAACATTTTTTTATTTAAAGAAAAGCGCGCTACAGAGAGAACTCCATTTATAGAGTGCTATAAACAACAAACACACAAAGAACAAAAGTCACAACGAGTAAATAAATTTTTTAAAAAATGCGCTAGAAAATAAAAAGTTGAACACAGAGAATACACAAAATCATAAAAATTTCGCAAACGCATATATAATTAAAAACGAAAGCACATAATCACAAAAACATTAAAACACACTATAATTCTAAAAGTCGTATTTTTTTAAAAAAATTAAAAGACCATTTCGAAAAGGCAAGGGTTAAAAACTCAAAACACGCAAGCACCGAATCCTCTAAAAACACACCAGGAGTTTAAAAGTTTAAAGACGTAAATGCACACTTGAGATAAAAATAAATTGCAACACGGCGCCAAAAACAGAGTACAAAAAATTAAAACCTATAAAAAAACATTAAAAAAATGGTCGATTACATAAGAACACGGAAAATCAAAATGCATAAAAATCTAAAAAGGCAAAATAAAACACATCATGTATTTAAAACCTGCAAGCATTTCGATTTAAAAGCACCAAGAGACATATTAAAAATGTCAAGTTCATCAGAGAACTTGTTAAAAATTTTATAAAATTTATATAACGAGAACCTGTTAATATAATTAAATTTTGAATATACATTAACATGCAGTATTCATGTTACTGTCTGTAGAAAGTAGTGTTTGTTCAGCTTCACATTCTGAAGGTAGGGGCGTGAATAGTGTTTAAAGGATGATAAGTTTACCCCTAACATATTTTATAGGTGCAAATAATGGAGCGCCAATTTGTGTGGCATCCCAGTCACGGTTGCAGCTCACCTCGTGGGCTAGTTAACATCGAGTTGCAAGTTGACTTGCTCTGTGCTGTGACTTATTAATTCGATTAGAAAATGCAAAGAGCGCAGTCGATTCCAAAATTCAAAAGGCGTGGCACACGTGAAGGTGATTGAGCCCTATTTAATTTATTTTTGCGCACGTGAATTTTTATATTCTTTATCGTGCTTTACTTTCTGTAAAATCATGAAAATCTCTCAAAAAAAAAAAAAAAATCTTTGGCTCCTTGTAAAAATTACATCACTCAGTATCCGATATTCGTTAAACATTTTTCAATTTGTTGTCCATTTTTTTTAAAAAAATATTTTAACGTATGACTATGTTCCTGCCATTGGGTCTCGGGAAGGAATTTGATTCACATGCCAAAAAGGGTTGTATGGGAGATCATCTATATCTCGGTAACTACATATTTTAAAAACATAACTAATGTCTTATTTTAGAGATAAAGGGTAACATCAGAAGTTACAAAACAAAAATTTGAAAATCGGAATTATAGTTCAGCGACTACGGAGTCGCAGAGTTGTATTGAATTGAATTATAGTATTGAATCTACTTCATTGATTATAGCTAACCTAAATGTTTGTATGCGCATAGCCGACGATGAGATTTGAAAGCAGTCAGACTTTACAGCAATGTCTGAAACTTGGATGTATGAATTAATGTGGAAGGTTAATGATGAAATATAATAATTAATAATGTAATAATTAATGTATGAAGTAATTAATGTGGAAGGTTTTGAATTAAAGACCTCCATGAACAGCACTTTGAAGAGTAAAAATGATCAACAAGAGAGGAAAGCTAGCGGTGCGGCGATTTATAGGAATCTAAATAGTGTAGCGGATTGTAGGCCTATACATTTTACTGTGCATAATAAACATCGATTACAAGACATCAAGATGTTTGTATGACCGATATTACAATTAATGGTCAGTCGCGTTACATACTATCTTCTGTTTACATTCATCCGGGAGTAGATGCATCCCATTTGAAAGCGTCTTATTCAGCGCACTTATAAAATATTCAGAGACAAGTTTGCTGATCGACGAAGAGTTTCATATAGATAAAGATGCTTCAATTATTGTTATGGGTGACTTTAATGTCAAAAGAATGAAGAGTCACGTGATTAAAGTAGTCCTACGCCTTTAACATCAGCGGCTGTTTGAAAAGACAACCTCCCGTCATTTCTTTTGCTTTTTTCTTCACTCGATGTTATCCTTGTAACAGACATGCTGTTTTCAAAGCTAATTCCCACAGAAAGCCTTAGGCTTGTGTTTAGTTGTATTTTCGGGGAGGAAAAGCGCAGACAATCTTTACCAGATAATAAGATTAATTAACCACTGCATAAAGAAATTATTGGTTATCTTGACTAATAAATCTGAGCGATTTTTGGTTAGTATACATGTTACTTATCAGTTATAATATAAAAATGCATTAAAATACCTGCAGCAGTTAATTAAATTTGGCTAGATTATTTTTTGAAAGACAAGAGCTATCTTTTGACGGATATTGTAATTTGTAAGTGGGGTAACACAAGGACGACACCTGAGCCGGCATCTCCCTCTACAAACTTCCTTGCCACCCTGTGCATGCTTGACCCTGACGGATTTAACATGCTCAGATCCGCGTATACAGTGAATCGGTAGAATCGAGGCGACCCTCCAGTTGTCTTGTGTCCGATTGGTTGTCTTGTGATTACGTCTGTAAAGGAGAATAATTAGATTCGGTTATGCTATTATAAACTATCATTTTGCAGATTTAGTTTTCTTTATTGAAAATTGTACTTAATATTACGTCTTTTTATGCACAATCAAAATCAGTTTTAATACATCGCACAATAGACAATTCATATAATGCTTACCGCCACGAGAAAAACCCTAGACACTAGACATCCCGGTGGCGGTCGTTATGGAAACGGGATGTTCCACTGCATTTGGGGGGGTGAAGAAAAGGGCTTCATTTCGTTTGGCGCAGATAGAACCGGCGGAATTCTTATTTCGCTTTGTACTTCGGTCGAAAACGAATTCTCGCCTAACGAAGAGCGCTTAGTATGCCAAATGTTGCGGTTGATTTTATACCCGTTTCCCTCCTTTCTTCGTCTCGTCTACGTGAGGCAACCCTATTCAGGGTTTCTCTCCTGGTGGTAGGACAGTAGTAATTTTGGATAAATGTAGCATTGTAATTTTTTTCTCTATACTATCTTGCAAAAGAAGCTGTATTTCAAAATCAACATTTTAAAAATATGTTCCTTGTTGTATAACTACGTCCAAATTTTTCATTAGATTCTAAAAGATTTGCGTTCTTCTGAACTTTAAAATCCTTAAACGAATAAATTTAAATCCAATAATAATTCAGCGTGTTTACAGAGAACTTCATTTTTAATTATCTTGTTTTTCAGTTGGAATCTGAATTTTTGGATGCATTTTTTCTCTCTTTTTTGCGGGGAGGGGGAGGGGAGATTCAAATTCCTTCAAACTTTTTATTATATGTCCTATAGATTGTTTTGAAAAGAAAGAGTGAACGAATTTTAATACAAAATATTTCGGTGGGAGAAAAAAATTTTATTCTTTGGAAAATTGCAAATTTTAATAGATATTGTTTAATAACAAGATAAAATTAAAACCCATCTACTTCTGATGAGCCTCAAAGAAAGTTCAAATTTCATTTAAGAATGCATAGCGTTTCTTCGTTTTCTTCTTAATAACCTAATTTTTAACAGGTACGTGAGAACTCATTTTAATTCTGGTGAGCTCCTTAAACAAATATTTATTCATTATACTCCAACGTCCAATACAGAGTCTTTTATTTTCTTAGAAAGTGGTTCTTTTTGCAGATTTATTCCATTCAGTTGAATAAAAGATACGCGGCCATGAAAAGGATGCAAATGGTGCTGAAAGAATCGGCATAATTAGGAGCAAATTGAAATTATTCAAATTTCAAACTGGGCACCTATCTCTTTTTAAAAGACAAATCTCCATCGCAATAAACAGTTTAAAATATGTAATTGAATTGCATCTAATTAAACTAGCGTGCAGCATTGAAATTTAAATGGAATCTTTCTTGAACAAATGTATGGTGTATTATTTTCCAAGCAACCAAGATATGCTTGAATATCACCCGATTTTGATTATCTGAAAATCTTAAATAAATAAGTGGGATGTTGGTGACCTTTTTAGAAACTGGTTCAGGGCCGATTTTGATTGGAAATCTTTTCATATTAAATTAACTGTAGACTCCCGAAGCAATTTCTGTTTCATTAGATAGAGCTAAGTAATCCAAAAACCCACTGAGGCTTCCGATTGGCCAATTGTCAGGAAGCAGCACATTTATTTCTGAGTCTCATTTTCAGAGAAATTTCCACGAAGTTATTGTAATTTTAAGACTCTCAACCTGTTATAACTTATATTATTACTTTAATTCGATGGATTATTTATTTTACCCTATCAGAATTGAGGTTATGGATCTCCGGTTTTGAAGTTTATATTATACAATAGTTTAATAATGTAATTTTGTTCTTTCGCTTTCTCTTATCCTCCTCAGACCCAAGACCAAATTTGAATTTTAAAGAAACTCCATTTTTAGATGAGTGTAAAAGAAAAATCCAATCTCGTTTCAGCTAATAAATGTCTTCTGATAATTTTTTGCCATCTATTGACAAGATCTACAACCAATTTCGATAAATATGGAGGCATTTGTATTAATGTGGTGAAAGTTTGAAAAAGTGCTGTTTAATGTCTCCTATTATAGGCGACGCTGCATCTGAGGAGGTAAAGACAGCATTGTAATTGTCAAACAATCCAACCTCGGGATTAAGATGAATTTCCATATTTTAGACCTCCATGAGTTGATTTTTAGAATTATTTCTGTTTGTCCGTCTTATACCTCGATAAATCAAAAAAAGGGAATGAACTAGATGAATGAAATTTGGATTACCATTGTGATCTTTAATTTTTTTTTTACTCATACTGAATCTGTCTGCAGTTCATTGAATTCTGTATAAAAATGCCCGTAAAGTTTGGAAGTTATTATTTTAATAAAGTTATTAATTTAATATCAAAAGAAGCTGTAGATGGGTCTAATGGAAAAATGGGGGAAAATCATAAGAGAGATGAGAAGAAAAGCTGTTTCTGTGTCTTGCTGGATTTTAAATCATGTTCAAAGTGAAAATTCAAAAGCCTTGGCAAAACAGTTGCAAGAATTTTTATAATTTTCCAAAGAGTCTTGTATCCACATGGTTGACGGTTTCAAGGTCTTAATTGCATATTCATTGTGATTTTTTTTTTAATTGTGCTATCTTCCATTAACATTTTGTACATGTCTATCCTTCCATTTTCTCTTCTGGATAGCAAATGGAATTTAATTTCCAAAGCCGGGATCTGCGTTTTCATCATTTTGTTAACGGTTTTGTAACTAAAATTATGAACTGTTTTTATTATTAAGTATTATGAATTGTCAGAAATTGTTCTGTAATTAACAATTTAGCTAGGTGAACGTATTGTTTTGATAGAACACGGGGGCTATTTTTGAACGGGCATCATAACTTGAGCTATGGTCAGATGACCATAGGCACCAGGTCCATATATATGTTGGATCTTAGAGAAAATCGGGTTCGATCCTCGAGTTTTGAAGCCAAGAGTATGCCATCACGGCTTCACCTGTTCGAGTGCATTCAAGTGAGTTGTAACATGGATTAATGGTACGTGCACACGGTCAGTATTCAGTGCGGAGCTTTGATGGAATCGGGTCTCGAATTTGGAACCCTCCTGTCCCGAAGCCTCCGCTACGCCTCTTGTTACTGTTCAACAACGGATTCCAAGACTACCATTTTTGGACGATTTTACACCGGAAAGAGGTGTCAGGCAATGAGTCGTAAGAGCGCATTTCCGGAGTTCTTTGTTAGATCACGCTCAAAAAATGTAAACATCACCCTTCCATTCTTCACCTTCCCCCTATTTTGATGAAAATAACCCCTCCCGGCACATGCGCAAAAGCGCGGAGGTTTTCCGAATCTGTTTCTGTACAATACCAGAATTGCCTAGTGCCTCCGGAGCTATGAGCGGCGAATTATGGTTATGTTGTTTATACCATTATTTGTATTAATACTCTTCATCTGCATTTATCTTTCAGTTTAATGCAGTGTATATCTATATAATAACAGTCCAGAAATTGCGGTAACGCTCACGTGGTTTGGTTTGGCTACGTGCCAAAGAGATAAAGATTCAGACGGTCTGTCTACATCTATAAATTAGCATACACAGGGGATACTGCTTTGATTCTATGATTATTTAATATAAAATAGGAATTATGCCAGGTTTTTTTTTGCTGAGTTAAGCAGTTTCTTTTCTTTATTTTATGTTGCTTCATAGACGCGGAACTTCGTTAATATAAGATAGAACTTATACTAGAATTAATTTCTTTTTTCACTTCTCGGAGATCTTTACTTTCTTTTTCGTTAAAAGGCTTCTTTCTTTTTCGTACTTTATTTTGGAATTGAATATTTATATATTTTGCGTTTAATATTTTTTCCTTAACCGTTCTTATACTGAAAAGCTGCCTTTACTTAAAGATTTGCATTGATCAATTCAAGATTTTTTTGAAATTTGTATTTGGTAATGCATTTTCTTCTGTCAATGGATTTCGCATTATTTTTACTCGGACAAAACGAAATAATTGTTAAAAATAAAGTTATTTAGAAAACGAAAGTTAGCGCCAATTGATTCATCATTTCTGTTTTTCATGCTTTTTTTTTTAAATTCTTAAGCACTCTGCCAATGAGCATGAAATTTTCTAATACAACTTTCGTTAATAAACCTGTGACAATCAGATCTGAGATATTGTTGGCAAGCAAAGAGCCCGTCTTAGACGGGCACAAATCGTCTAGTTATGTATATAATAGCTCAAGGAAAAATCAATTGACGAGTCATAGCCACAGTGTATGTGGTAACCAAAATGCAATGTACTCTATTCTTAATTTCGAATTAAAATGATTTCTGTTTCGGCTAATGCATTCGTGTTAAAACTAAGCGTATTATTATATGTCCGTAACAGAAATTTAAATAAATAGCTTTCTGTCATCCTTCTGTGATACATTAACAAAACAAACATCTATGTCCTTTTTTACATTCGCCAGCAGGAGTGATTAACCTACCAGAATGGTCTATTTTTAACCATATAATTGCCTTGTTAATTGCACTCCCCGTGATTCTCCATCTCTCTAATGGATTAAGCTCTAACGCCGATGATAAATTCCCTGTATTATCTCACGTCATTAAGCTAAACAAGGCCTCTCTATAAAAAATCCCGGATATTTGATGCTGCATGTCAAATGCGAATCCATTTATGTCTTTGAGTGACAAACCTCGGGCATGTTTGGAGATCTAATTCCTTTTTCTCACAGAAGTCGCTTTGCCTGAAGAACTTGATTAAGAGCAAGATGGGAAGGATGGGGAGTGGATTGTACCACTCTTCTCGTTGGAAAGTTCGTTGACAATATGTAACAGGTGCAGCAAGACTTCCTGACGTAGAAAAAAGAAAACTTGGGAAAGGGTTCTCCCGTCAGGATTTATTGGGCCCCAAGATCTAGATGCTGCTCTTTTTTCTCTCACTTGACACCCAGGAGTAGTTCTGCACATTAATTATTCACAGATGTATCCACAAAGGACATGATCTGAGATTTGTTGAAAGAGCCAGCAGACGTGTCTTTGATCAAGCTCTGATCTGTGGTTGACTTGTTTTCGTTTCTTACGCGCCTTTCGGTGTGGAACCGGTTTTTTGGTTTTCATGAGGTGAATAATCTCGTGATTTCTCCCCTCACCCCCTCTCCTTCACCCTTTTCAGGTTTCTTTTTTTAATATTTTCATCCTTAGAAAGTATTAAATCTCCCAATGTGTGTGTGTCGAAGATGGGTTCTTGGAAACTTTGCATCACCAGAAGTTCTTTGGCCTTAAAATGTTTTTGCGAGTAATTTAATACATCAGTTTTGTTTTGAATTGCTGCCAGGCCTGAAAAATCGGTGGAAAATTGAATCTTGATTTTCTTTAAAATTAAAATTTATCTCTCTGTGGGATGTTGAGGCATTTATTTTTATGCGATTTGTGAAACAAAAAAATAATAAGAGTTAGGAGTTTCTAGGAAACAATCTGCCACATGCACATACGTAGAAATTTCTTGATTAATTAGAGCATTTTTTTAAAAAATAAATTACTTACACAGTAAAAGCGAATAGGTAGTCAATGAATTATTGTAGAATAAAGAGTATCCTGATCTGATATCTGGTTGAATTAATCGTTTCTTTTCTTTCTTTTATTTTCGAATATTTTTATTTATTTTATTTTATTGAAGATTTCTCTTCAAGTAAGAAGTGAAATACAGGTTTTACTGATATAGACATTTCTCTTCTAGGAATGTATAATGTACTGGTTAAAACTTTTTGATTTATTTTGTTAGTCGCTTTTAAATAAGTGTATGCAAAAATGCGGGTGTTTTGAGCACTTTTACTGTTCTTTATTGGTGGTGGTGGTGGTGTGTGTGTGTGTGGGGGGGGGGGGTTAACTGGGAAGAACTTGATGTCTGAAATAGGGATGTAACGAATATTCGGCAATACTGAACAGATTATTCGACCGAATAATTTCAGGATAATAATTTTTTTTAAAAAAATGTGCGCTTTTATATATATTGCATCAAAAATATTGTACAGAATTACATTTCAGTACATTTTATTATCAAAAAAAATCTAGCATTTACTCAATTTTATGTAAATTTGGAGTATTTAATAATGTTGCATATCATTTGTCATTGTAAAGCCCGAAATTATGATGTAAGGAATGAAATTATCAGCATTTACAGGGAAAAGTATGTTTCGTTTGGTTTCTTATACATTACCAGATACAGAAAATAAATGATGGGTGCTTGGAAAAAGGATAACATTCCAGTGGAATGACCATTTTTCCAATCACCCATCATAATTCCATTGCTGTTCATTATATAGTGTGCTTGCAGGAGCTGAAAGATATTTTCTTGCTTAATTTGCAAATCTTTAATTTGCAAAAAAATAAATGGACATTTTCCCGCACTTTTTTCCACCAATTAAGTGGACACTCCATCCTAGCTATTGTAAGTTCTTTACCAAATTAGCAATTTACTTCTAATAATTTTAATTTATCCACTTAATTTTCTTCTGTTCATGTCATGTTCTACAATGATGACTTTTATTTCTGTGAAGCAATCTCGAAGAGGTTTTCTCATTTCTTATTATCGGATGTAAGATATATTTAAAATATTACAAAAATGCATCAAGATGTTAACATTTTTTTAAATGTACAAATAATAAATTTTATTAATTTTTTTATTTAAAATTTGAGAAATATTTTATTTGCAATCAAAAGTAAAATGATTTTAAAAAGTGGATATTCGGCCTGAAATTTGGCCGACTATTCGATATTCGTCCAATTCACTGTTAGTTGGATCCCTAGTCTGAATTTTAATCCTGAAGTTTGCGTGATTCAGATTGCGCAATAAAACTAGCTGCGTATCGAAAGTGTTGACCAGTTTTTAAAAGGATCATTAGTTAAGGGCTCAGTTATAAAATTCATTTTTAAATACAAAATACTTTGTTTTCAAAATATATGTAAGACAAATTATTAGTCAAATACTATAATTGAATTATTCAATAGTTGCTATTTTCAGAATAACTGTGTGCTACGTAGAAGTAATATTTAAAATTTTCTTAATAACATAGTGTAAAATTTAGATTATTTTTACAATTAAAATTTTATTCCTTCATAATATATTAATATCTGTCTTAAAAATTTCCAACATATATTATGATTGTGATTGAATTCCTTGAAGGTGGAAAATAGAAATAAAAATCCAACTACTGGCTGTGCTTGCAAGACAAAGTTAAAAGAATTTAATGGACTTACTTATGTGCTCCACGCCGATCAAATTTTGGAATTCATTGTGCATCTTAAAGATGAAAAGCATTAGACAGTGCGCACTTATATAGATTGCGCAGCTACGATTTGTAGCGTGACTTTACTCCGTTCGATATTTCGCGCTGCTTTGTGCAGGCTTCTGGCCAATACAATGTATTGCATACAATAAGACATATTAATTTTCTACCTTGAGACGCCTCTTTCTCGGGTTAAATGTATGGTCAGTAAATCAATACAAGAAAAATTGATGGAAAAAAAATCTTGGTCGTATTGGTTCAGACAAATTACTAAGAACAACAATTCAATATTATGATCGCATTGGGTCTATAACAATTCTACGTGGAATTACAGTTATGTAGAGTGTCATTTATTTAAAAAAATGGTTAAGCGACTGGAATGAGTTATTTAATTCATCGCGGCTGTGCCACGTCTATCGATTATCCCTTGCACTATTATACGTTTTATATGTTATATAATTATTGTATGAAAAGTGATAGTGTATAGGACGAATATAAAAAACCTAAGCGTACTCACTGGCGCTCTGCGAATATTCCTGGCATGCGACATATCTCGTCAGTACAGTGGCGAATCCAGGGGGGGATATCGGGCTACAGCCCCCCCCCAGAGCCAAGCCAGAATTCCTGATTTAATTTAACATCATTACAACTGTTTTTTCTTAATTTCTCTCTTTAAAAAAAGAATGAAAACGTTTCAACATTACTTTCTGGCTTGAAAGGCTCGAAAATTTTGCTACTTTTGTAGTCATTCCACTTGTACTTGTAGCATCGACGCGGTCGAAGACAATTTTTTTGGCTAGTTATTTCATTGTAATTTTTATTAAATTATCGAAAGTATTGTATTGTTCTTTATGATTCTTATTGCCAGGTGAGTCAAGTCTGTAAAGTTAAAGAGTTGTGGTTTACTTTAGCCTTGAAATTTGACATTCATCACGACGATACAAAGTTTTTATAACCTCAACGGCCCCCCCCCCAGACCGGAATCTTAGATTCGCCACTGCGTCAGTAACACTGAATGTTCTAATTATCATTGTAATGCGCAGTCGCTGTTTGGAGCGTCGTTATAGGTGTATATTCCCATAGCTTTTTAGTAATTTCGGCGAAATGGATAAATTATGGATGATGGATCATTTTTCTGTGGTTGCTGAATGTACAGCGTTATTGCATTTGAATATAGAATAACATGGCATTTTGGCCAGTGTGTATGTGAATAAAGGCAAAGCGAATTCAGTTCATGCATAATTCTAGTTCAAGACTTCATCAACTTCTTATCAAATGAAACAGTGAGAATAAATAAACTTAAATTCAGCTCTTAGTTATATTTCGATAAATTGTCAAAAATCAACATGGTTTTCTTAGTGGAGTTAAATCACATGGCGCCTGTCACGTGACTGCACTTGTCATCCACCATTTAACTAGATGTCTTAGGCCGTGCTTTGTTGCCAATTCCTTTCCTCCCGCATACTGTGCAGTGGATTCCGAAATTAAATTGACACGGCGCATTTTCCGTGCCTCTCGTGAGTAAGAATCGACTCCTTTATTACTTTCTCGTATACGAAGTATACAAAGAGAAAATTTTGTAATCGTCAAAAAATTCGAACCCGAGATTTTGACGAATCTCCACGTTTTAGACCTCCCTGAGTCCGAAAAACACAATTTTGGAATTATGTCTGTCTGTGAACAAGATAACTCGAAAACTATTGGAGATTCACGGATGAAATTTGGTATGTGATCTTTACACATAATTTGTATGTTTCTGTCAAATTTTGGACAAAATCCGTCTACGGGAAGTCTGTCTGTCCGCGTTCATGTGAACAAAATAACTCAAAAACTTGAAGAGCTAGATGAATAAAATTTGGTACACAGTTTTGTCATCATGAATGTAGGTCCTTATCAGATTTTGGAGCAAATCCGTCGAAGGGTTGATTGTCTGTCGGTCTGTATAATCGCATATTTTTAATCGCAATAACTTCTTAACAAAATTACTTAGATGAATGAAATGTGTGGCCTTCTTACCTTAATTGTAAATTTTTGTGTCAATCGATTAAAAAAGAGGCGTTCAACTTGCACAATTAATTTTTCTAATCCGATTCTCCATACGCTTGCGTACTGGTAACAATCTCTGTGCACGCGGAAGGATTACGTCACTTTGTCCTTGAGCCGGCAAGAGTGGGACCTAGCAGTGTGTGATAGATGCGTTTTAATCGGTACGCATGTCTTTGAATTTGATTCTTTACCTAAATATTTTACAATCACTATAATCTACAATGAGAAACCTTCTGATAGTCATTGGATTCTGGGTTACAGTAGGTTCGAATTTTTTTTTATCCACGCGGGGGGAGGTGAAACAGCACCTTTTTGGGGAAGTATACAAGAAAGTTTAGGAGAGACCACTCTCGCTGGTTTTTGATTACTAGCACTGAACCAAAGTACGCGACCAAACCTCTCGTGAACCCAAAATCGCCAAATTTATTTGGGATAGAGACCCGTAGTTATAGTATCCTTCTGCTTGTCTGACATCAATCTAATTTATTTACTGCTTACCACACTTCCTGATAACCAGTGACTACATTAAAAAATCTATGCTTATAAAAGGCAATGTTTGTGTGCGTGCGTGTGTGTTTGTCTGCGATGTCCATCGCACTTACAGCCATGAAAGTTGGCACACAGGTAGTCGTAATGGTGACTCAATGCACCTCGAAGCCGAAATTTTAAATTTTAATCTAGAATTATTTTTATTTAATGTTTTGTGTTGTTTTGGTTGATTTTTCGCGCTAATTTCTCAATAGAATAGTTACGAATAAGTTTACGACAAAAATAGATACACCATCGGAAAGAGCATGCGATTTCCGTTCTAATGAAGTTAGTTTTGAATTTCTAACGTAATTTACTGAATTTTGAAAAAAAATTGAAAAATAGTTACTTTTATGGTAATTTTTAATAAAGATTTCTTTAAATTATCGCATCTGACGTTCTAACATCTCTATAATTTTCATTTTTTTTCAGCCTACAATTGGCACGTTTATGTCCGATTTAAAACTAGAACTATTAAAATATCTCTTTTCGTTTTTTAAAAATGAATTTTTCCCTTGATCGGTTCAAACAGTTTTTTCGTAGCGCGATTTAACAGCGAGAGATTCTCCGGACCATCCCACAATGCATTGTTGCAACGTGACCTTCTTCGCGGCACGTGACGTCATTCGCAAAGAAAAATAAGCGGGAATATCAATAATGTGTATTTTTTGCTTTGCTTCTGTTTTCAAAACTTTTTCGTGCCATTGTGTGCACTTTTTTTCACCCACTTTTTGAAGTCCTGATGAAGTCCACGGGCAGCGCCGTGCGCGTACTGCTAGTATATATATAAAGGAGATTCGAACCTCTAGTCCGAAATAGCGTCCCATGATAATGTTTTAGGCGTGATTCGTACTTGCTGTCAATTTGCTACTGTAATGGTTGCAGGGACATGGAGCGGCGTTCTGTCTTTGTTATTTTCAAAAATTTATTCTTAACTGTATAGCAACAATAACGTGTGCACACAAAAATATGTGTAATATCGTCGCGTAAACGCAGTAACTAAAACAATGAAAAGTATTTTGGTAAAATATACTTAAATATAATTTTAAAAATTTATTGAAATTAGAGGAAAATTTTTTACGAAAATAAAATTGGTATCACTGAAAACCTTTTTTGTTTTTTGATTTTAAAATGGTGTTAAAAAATACGATTATATCCTGTGCAATAATATGCTCCGAAGTTATTGAGGAAAAACTTTAACATTTCGATTAATTTTTAATTAAAAATCTACTTAAAATTTTGAAAAACTCTGGTTTAGTGAGCACCTACTACCCAAGAAGTAACTACATGCCAAATGTGGTAGCACTCGATTCAAAGGACTACAGCGTTTTGAACTATCTTTAGATCAGACATGTCGCAGTTTACAGATAGTGCCCAACCTATGAACATTATCATCTTAAAAGAACCTTGCACTGTATAAAATTGTAATTTTTTTAAAGAAATAGTTTTGTTCTACATGCAAGCTTGAAAGCTATTTGGTATTTATGCATTCTGTTTAGTTTTCTAACCATGGAATCTCCACTTCTTACTCGTTTTTCTTTAAAAAAAAAAAATCGCTCAGCGATGAGTTTTTGGCGGGACCGATTCTATGCTAAAAAAGCATTCCTATCCACCCGTCTGAAAGCAGTTTTTGTTGCAGCAGAGCTTCTTACCTCCGGCATGACCTCATAGGTTTCCCCTCCGCAAATCATCCCGGCAAAGAAGGGAACGCCTTTGTCCTCAGACTCAACGGTGTTTTCAGAGCACTTTATACATCATTTATCTCTCTTTTTTTGTTCTTTGTGAATCGTTTCTTTTGTAAAGTTTGTTCCTTATACTGGGTGGATTAATTACACTCCCGCATCAGGGGAATGAGTGAGATCTTGCGGTTTTCGCTCCGCGGTTTGAAGTTGACGATTGAGTTTGGATTAGTGCTTAAAAAGCATATTTGGACCACAAAAAAAAGTGTCGTGTTTTTTAGTTATAATGTATTTTAAAGCAATACTAAGAACGAATTTGCGGATTGTTTTAAAAGCTAGTTGACTTTTCTCTTCTTCTTCAAGGCTACTCGGCGACGACTGCCCCCCCCCTTCCTTCCCTTTTTGTCCGGTTGAAGAAATGAGTTGAGAAGCGACAAAATATAATGAAAACGTAAAACGTTCTAATCTTATTAGCGAAATTGTTCCATGCAATTCCTATTGATGATATAGAACAAGTCGGTGAAGATTATGCGGTCGATGAAAATGTAAATTTTACTGAAGAATACTTGGTACCCGTGAAGTTGACTACCAAATCATTGATCAAATAGGTAACCACAGAACTCCGCAGCATTTTCAAAAAGTTGCGCAATTTATGAAGTTCAAGAAACTAGAATTTAGCGTAAATTTTAAAAAAATTATTATTGTAAATTGGTTAACTCTAGTTGAAAATTTTTATTGGTTATACGCAAGTTGAAATATCCGTACATTGCTGCAATACCCCGAATAATAACGGACAGTTTTATTTATTATCCTTTACATTAGAAATATTTAATGCCATTTTATATACGGACTTAGTCATTTCTTTGCCGTTTGATGATGTTCTCATTAAACCTGTTAATCAATTTATAGTTATTTCTGTCTTAAATTATTATCAATTCGATACTACAAAGATTGAAAAAAAATCGTAGAGCTTTTTTAAAATTGGGATTGAAAATGCTTTACGGATTTAATATGGAATAATTGAGTTATTAGAAATAATAAAAATAAGTATCGTATTGCCTGGATGCTGTCTTTACAATTATTTGATAAAATAATTTCTTTTATAAGTGTTGAAACCGTTTTGATACTGCTACTACTGAAATTTGCTTGGGCATTACTGAAAATCTAATAAGTTTATAGCAAAAAATGGTGATAGTTTTTACGTTAATTCGTAGATCTTACTATAAAAGTTCGAAATTTTTTTCTTTAGTTATTGCAGTCTCAAATGAATGTTTCAAATAAAAATAATAAAAACAACTTATCCCAAATGAAAACTGTTACCACGCTTCCAAAATAATTGTAAAATTTGCCTGATCATTCATTGTAAGAAGGAATAAATAACAAGTGTAAACCAAACTGGACTTTTACTTGAAATCCAGCGAAGTTAGTTAACTTATTTCCTTTTATCACTTGTTGCATTCAGTTTTGAATGAATAGTATTTTTGTTTTATCTCTATAAGTCCAAAGAAATTTTTTTTTCCATTCTTTGGAATGGAAAACATTAAAAGGAATATTGCTTTCTTCCTCTAAAAATTGGCGCAAATTTCGGCATTGGCGCAGATAGGCGTGAAAAATCATACAATAGTAAACTCAGGAATTCTATAAACCTGTTCCATAACTTTTCTAGTCATCCTATAGAAGAATTTGTAAAGGATAATTGTCAATTTATGTTAGTTTTTATTCCATCTGTAAATTTCTTCGGAGAGGCACCGTTCGTACCAAGAACAAAAGCATTTCTGCGAAGTTTGCTCTTCGAGAACCTCAAATGCCGCACCTCCCACTAGTAACTTTAAAATTCAGAGGTGTGCTTATCTGAAGAGGAGAAGAATAAAAATTATAAAAAGATGGAGAGAGTAAAAAGCAAAACGCAAAACAGGTTTCTGTGAACAAGCTCCCCATCAAATTGTTTTCCTCCCTCAGATTTTTTTTCCCCCTGGCCGAAGCACATTTTTATTCAAATGCGATTTAGCGTTAGGTCCATAATTTGTGGGTGGAGCGTCATTTTTTAGTGCCTAGTGGTTCCCCTCCCCCACTCGAATGGTACGTGCCGAGCATTGCCAGTAGAAATCGACAAAGCTGAAACGTGATGGTTTTAGAGCCTTTGTTTAGTTCTTGACTATCTTTTCTGAAATTGTTCTTTCAGAAAATCGCACAGACATCAAATTATGTGTCTGGCTTTATATATTTTCTTTTAAAGCTTGTAGCATTTACTTTACATTGTTACCTACTATAGTGCGTCAAAAGGGAGAGGCCAAGATAGTGGCGCGGATGCCTCAGACGCCAGTTCTTGGAAAGGGATGGAAAAATATTATTTTTATCAATTTGTTAACGCTGAATTTTAAAATGCCCAAAGTATTAACTTACTTATCTCAAGCGACGAAACTTCTAGCTACAGTACTTCTTCAATTACAAAAACGAAGCAGAATTTCTTCAGTAAATTACCTTCAGTAAGGTCTGAGTGCATTGAGGATATATCTAGAAATTTATAAAATGCTTTATGGCAGGATTTTTAAAAACCGTGTAATTTCTTTTAGTAAACTGTTTTCGAAATTTCATACAGAGAGTTAAAAATTGTCTTTAACTTGTAGTTATATTTGTTTCTAATGGAGTCAACTCGCGTGATGTCAGAGTCGCATAACAACGTTCGTGTCGTCTAACTGGACGTAGCCTTACGCTTTTTCTCCTGCATGATGTGCGATAGATAATACCAAAGTTAAAGTGGCGCAACTCATTTGACGTGTATCTTGAGCATAATCCATTGCTGTAACCATTACGCTAAGATTTTAAGTGACTGTGTAACTGGCATTCTTGGTTCAAAAGCGGCATCAGTTTCTTCTGTCAAAATTCCATTTGCGTTGCATGTGTTAAGTGTAAAGTAAATTCAATAGATTGTATTCAAAATCATTTATAATTTACTTAAATAAAAGCATCCTTCTCTCTTTCATTTTTGCACCTGTGCTTCCTAAAAAGATATTACTTATTCTGGACTCGCTATGTAAAATAACAATCATCATATAAATCAATTAGCTTTTCGAAAATTTTCTGTGTAGGTTTTAGATTTCTGTTTTAAAGTGCGTGTCAGTAATTAATTTTAGAGTAATAGACTCCAACCTAACTTCGTTTTATATTTTGTGCAGACTAACATAAGTGTAGAAACTGCATCCCTGTATTCAGTCTTGATAGTACTCTTCAATTACTAATGAGGGTATTTTTACGTCCTGTTGTTTTGATATAAGACATTCAGCACAGATTGACGTTTTTGATAAGTGAACATCATAGCGCTTCTTTTATGAGTTACCGACTCGTTATACTCTGTGTATATTTTAGTCTGCTTGATTCGTCCAGCAGAATTTGACTTTACACAAGTCTAAAACCATCTGATTATAATTATAGCTAATAAACAGTCGTATGAAGTTTCTAGACCCCGTTAATCAGTACTGTCTGTCCACCACGAGAACTGTCGCCGCCAAATTGTCTATTTTACGGCGGTCGCTATAGCAACTGGTTATGCTAGGGAAGATCCATTTCGAATCGGAGGAATCCTACGGAAGTCGGAGTTTTTTTTATTCTTGGCGCCAGTTTGCGGTGGAACACCTACCTACCTACTAGAAATGGATTCGTCCTACAATAACCTGTTTCTATAGCGACCGCCATAAACTAGACAATTTGGCGGCGACAGTTCTCGTGGTGGACAGACAGTATATCTTATTATTATCTAGCATTTCTGGAATTCCTTGCACGGAACTGTGGATCATAGAAAGGCATGTTTGAATGCAAGGGTTGTTTAGTCTGTTCTGCTGGAGTAACGATGCCTACAGAACACTTCTTGAAAAGTTTGGATTCCATGCCATGTTACACAGTTGAAGTTTTACACTCTCGTGGAGCATCTTACATGAATGTACCAATTTTTCCTTGCATTTTTTCTCGGTTTAAACACCTACACTCGG
Organism: Araneus ventricosus; assembly: GCA_013235015.1. Classification (NCBI taxonomy): domain Eukaryota; kingdom Metazoa; phylum Arthropoda; class Arachnida; order Araneae; family Araneidae; genus Araneus; species Araneus ventricosus. The sequence continues at coordinate 290,129 of BGPR01000132.1, forward strand.
TTTTTTTTTCACTTGTTAGAAATCTCAACAATTTTCAATGTAAAATACTGAGCTCGTTGTTTCTGCCAGAGATTTTTGGTGGCGGCCAAAACTTTTTGCACCTCGGCAAATGCTGGAAAAAAATTTTTTTCATAAAGATTACATATTAAAGCATTTTATATTTATTTTAATGTGCGCAGATTTCTCCTACTGCTACAAGTGAATTAAAATGGAAGATAAAAAGCGAACCGCCAATTATTTGCATCAGGGTGGGTCGAGCTTAAAAGTCAAGTCCATGCCGGTTTTTACAGCGCACCTCTGTGCACGAAATTGGTTTTATAATTTTTTCTTTCGATCTTCCTCATATGACTGAGATAGCGGCGATGCGAAAATATACAAAGTAGATCTTGTCTCATGTTGGGAGGTCGCGGTCTTTTCTGGTGACTTTTTCATTCTCGTGTCATTCGCCAAGATAAGGCTAAACGATTAAATAAAATCGTGACCATGAGCACGCCACGGGAT
>BGPR01000132.1:290639-337920 GCA_013235015.1 Araneus ventricosus
ATGTTTGTTCAGCATTTTCCCCAGAAGTCGGAGGAAAATTGGAGGTATATATGCCGTACTCAAATACTACCAATGTACTTCGGGCTACTAAACGCTTCTCCGACATTTTACCGCTAATGATTTGTCCGGAAAAAAAAAAAAAATTGGACTTGCACCAGGTCCATTTTCTCGAAAGATCTTCGGTGGGACCGAACCCATGATCCGGATTCGAGACTGCCACCAGCCCACTGCAGTTCTTATTCTTTCTCGAAGGAGCAGAAAGATATTTCCTTTTAATCCATTCTAACTAATTACTTATTAATTTAGATTTTATTTTTTCTAAATATTTTTTTAAAAAATTTTTATCTATTGAGAATTTATGGATTTCAAAACTGCCTTCTCCGGCATTCTGCTGAACATTTGACAGTGGGAATCTTGAAGATACACTATGTTCATCTGCTTTTTAAGTTATTTTTATGTGGTTTTTGTTGAAATTGTTTTTATGCATCTTCGTGTTAATTTCAACATTAATTTTTAGTATTTGCTGCATTTTAGGCTGTTAAATTGTTGAGCAAAGTCTGAATTCTTAAGCTTAAATTATAAAACACCAGTATTGCACTTCAACATAACGAGATATGCTATTTGAAAACATGTTATTACTAATGCTCACTAGCGTTATAGAGAATGCAAAGGAAACCCATTTGAACATTCAAGTTTCTTGCTCGTATTTTCAAAATCGGGAAAAATAACGTGCTCCCAAAATTGGAATCGTTACTTAGTTAACAAATTAACGCACCAACCTCAGGCAATTTTTCACTTTGTTTGTATAAAATTACGGACAATTTTTAATCATTATTTGTCTGCCTAGATTATGAAATAGTCCAAATAATTTTGCAAATTTCTATTTATATACAACTTCAAAATAGAATTGCCTGCTAAATAATATGGGTAGTTTAGACGAAGTCTCTCCGTCATCCGAAGATGGAGAGTTAATACTGTGATTTGTATATAGGCTGAAATATTAATTTAATATAATTTTGTTTAAATGTCAAACTCGGTACTTTGGTTGCCTGTCAGAGAGCAATATCAAAATCGTATACAAGTTTCTTCTATACGGTAAATTAGTTAGAGAAAATTTTGGACCAGTCTATTACCAAATGCCACTTTTCTATTTTCATTATAAATGAATCAACTGACGTTGAGCTCAAATGCTGTTCACTGCCCAAAGAAATACAAAGTGTTGTTCATTTTCCCGAAAAGCCCGTCCCATGAATTTTGCCGTTTATGCAGCAAACAATGCATCTGCCAACTCAAATCTACTTCTTTATCCCTGTCACCAGTTTTAAGCCGTGGACATTTCTTACCTGCATTCCAATATCCCACTGCGCTGGGAACCGTGCCTCGTATTTTCCCGTCATCATCTTATCTTTTATCCTTCTTGTCAGAACTAACTTTGCTCTTATGTGGGGACACAGGAGGTGTCGGCCTTCCTTTGAGGATTCGCAAGACCCCTCCTATTGTCTATGTCATAGACTTTTCATCCTCCCCATGTGACCTTTCAGGGGAGGTTGTGAAGCTTTCCAGGGATTTGAATTCTTTATAGTCCCCAAGCATCGGTGAGTTTTCGAAGGCGCGATAAAAATCTAGTTATTTAGTTCGTGAAGTGGGATGTGTACTGTGTGTCAGACGTGGTGAAACTTAGGCAAACTTATAATGGTTTAAACAGACGATTGTTTCTAGTGATAGAGCTGTGATGTCTATCGTAGTGACGTTTTCATGGAGGTTAACAGTGGAATATCTCCTCCCCAAAGGAAACTTTTGAGATAATAATCTGGAATCGGTTTGGGATTTGTATTTTCTTGTTCCAAAGAAGCGAATTTATCGTTTTGTATAATTGGCTCATCTGTTCCATTTTGGAAACGTTTCCAAAAATATTCCCTTTAAACAGGATTTTTCCCTCCAGTTTTTAACTGTTATAATAACAACTGTTACTATATCGGCGCTTAGCAAGAAATGACACCTATCTCAATTTTCCAAATTTTGCAAGAGGAAGAAAAAAGCCGAATTTTCCCCAACCTTTAACGAATATTTCTGATTTTTTTCACATTTGGTATGAACATGAGACCGCATTTCAACCAGATGTTGAGGGGGAAAAAAATCAGAAATATTCGTTATTGATTGGGGAAAATTCAGCTTTTTTCTTCCTCTTGTAAAATTTTGAAAGTTCAGATAGGTGTTGTTGCTTGTTAAGGGACGATATTTTATCTTCTTTTCTATCTATGAAATGATGTCCTTTTGACAAGACCTTGAATTTTTTCAATTCTCATTATTATCCTGTTAATACATATGAAACAAATAATCCGCATCCTTAAGTCTTTTATTAAATTAGCGCTATTTATACGAAGGTGTATATTGAAATTTTAATTTAAAACTTTAGAAATTCTTTTTTTTTCTAACTGCTTTTATTATTTATTTTGTGAATTTGTGCTATGCTGACATTCGTCTTTCTTTTTTCTACCTTCATGTATTCAGTAATTTATTAGAACTTAAAACAAATTTTATCATAATTATAATTTTTCTTTGTTTTTCCCGATAGTGAAAGCAATGCAGATAAATATTGTTATTTATATGATTTATTTGTGCAAAACGCTGCTGTGGACAGCCAGTTTGATTTGGTTTAGATTATTAAACAATTCATTTCATTTATATATATTTTATGAGGGTTCTATTTTATTATATTATTGCTTTACAAATTCATTTTTATTTAATGAATTTCTCTTCCCTTTTCCTATAGAAAACCATTCCATCATCTCAAATCCATACTGCTGATTTCCGCATTAAATTTCATTTATGTATTAGAAGTCATGATGGGTGGTCTAGATGATGGACTTTTTTGCAATTCGTCCACAGTTTCTCAAACAATGAACTGAAAAACTGGTTAGACAGGGGCAAAAATCTGGGAAGTTGTCCATTTCGCAGTCTTCGGAACTTCATTATTTTGAGTCATTTGCTTGATTTTATTTTTGCTATATTCTTTTGAAACTGATGGTCACTTGTTGGTTTTTATACATTTGATGGATATAAGTGAATACGTAATGGAGGTCTGAATGGTGAAGGTATCAGATTAAAACTATCACAGTTCAACCTTCGTTTTCCTAGCATAGTTTACACAGTTCTTAATTTTTCCCTGGGCATATTTGTTTAAAATAGTGAATTGTACGTTCATATAGTATTCAAGCTACCTATCTTAGACATATAGATACAGAAACAGGGTCCTATTTTATCTGTAGAGAGACAGATGTGGTAACTTTAATTCATTTCATTGTTTAGTACAAGCTTTCTTAATTTTTTTTTCTTGCGATTACAAATGTGTTTACAGATAAGTAAATGCACACATGAAGCATTAACGAAATAGACGATAAGTGAATTCAATTTTGTCCCTTTTTTCATGAATTTAGTTGAAATATTTAAGATTTTTTTGGGGGGGATGCAGTTATTTATGAAAGGGGTTAATCACTTGTCGTGAGACTTTCGCGTCCCCCAAAATTTGCTGCATGACTCTAATGTATGGATGAATATTATAGTTTAAGAAGTCCATATTTAGTGTGTGATTTTTTTTTTTACAATCTGAAAAACAGGGGAACAAAAAACTGAAGTATTATTTTTATCTATTCATTTTCATTATTTGTATTGATTATTCATGAAGTTCCGTAATTTTTCTGATTTATTCCAAATATTTAACCCTTTACAAAATTACCATTATGCATTCAGGTTTTCAGTTTGAAAAGTCAGTTCATTCCCATGGACTTTGGAGACCTTCAATTAATTTGTTGACATTAATGTGTCCTCAACCTATGAATTTTTGATGCAACATGAAGAACGTGAAGCGTTCGATTATTTCCTATATAATTTTCGGCGCCATAAGAATGGTAATTTTCATTGTCTTTAATAATCAATCTGGACAAGGCCGCCACCACCTACCCTACCATTAAAATTATTTCTAGCTACTCATCCGGTTTATAATATGCATATTCAATTAAAAAAAGGCTCGAGACACTTTTTTTCCATTGCCATCTTCATCTCAAGGCTGAACAACGATATAAATTTTAATTTCCAGCGGGGGTCAACCAGCCTCCTGAACCCTCCACCAACAGAATTATTCGTCGAATGTTAAAATCTGGACACGGAATTCATCAAGGTTGGGAAAACAGTAGTTGTGCCAAGCCTGTTCCACCTCCCTTGACAAGAATTTTTAATTTTGTTTTCCTTTGTTGTTCGTGACTCACCGTTCGATTGAGTTCCGATACTTCGATCACGTCCTCACGATTAATTACTGATTTCTTGTTCATCCCTCCCCACCCACCTCACGTTCGATGCCCCCCTCCTTCCTGCCAGGTCCCTTCAGATCGGCATCGGCCCTGGTTCTTCCTGTTCCTGTGTAGCGACGATCTTCAGGTTGATTGTTCTCGTTTTAAAACCGTTAGGAATTCTGGAAGAGCCTCGACCAACTTATTGAATATTACCCATTGTCTTATCAGTGGCGCATGACCGGCATAATGCAATGGCCGTGTAAGTTTAGGTCATCTTGCAGGTCTGCGGTCATACTCGGATCGCCCTGTCATTCTACTTTAAGAGGTTAGGAGGAGTTATAATTTGATTAGTTAGTTTTGCTGATGGATGCTTTGTGATCGACCTGGAGGTTATCTCTTGACAGTCGGAAGCAACTGATTGTGGGTAAAAGTTAATTAAGTGGGTGATTATATGGATTAGATTTAATTAAATGTTCCCGGTTTGAATATTAAGGCATTTTGGTTCGCGTTGTTCTGAATGCGCGATCAATAAAGCTGTAGGGTTCAGTCTATGTAGCAAATGGAGCAATTATCGACCTTTGCATAGATTATTATGAACTCTCATGGGAATTTTTTAGTATGTTTCGTGTCTTTCAGTTTTCGAGTGTCCTAATATTCATTGGTAATGACTGGTTTGCTGCCTCCATAGTAACTTTGTATACGATTTGAAGATTTTGAAGTAGTTCGCCTTTTAACCTTCTGACGCTGAGAAAGCCAGAGACTTGCCAACATTTGGCCTCGACCCGGACCTTCTTTCTACTTTATTGTCAGGGTCTCAGATCTGGTAGTACAGATTTCAGTCAGCAATTTGTAATACTTAAGACGAGATTTTGTGGGAAAAAAATAGTGATTCGAAACGATTTGTGAAGACTCAATACGATGCTTGTTATTTCTTAAAATTTCACTTTGCTTGTATTTTCTAAGCCAAAAAACAAAACTGCAATATTTGAAAAGCTCTATTTATAGTAATAATGCATGTTCTAAAATGTATTTCTTCTTTTTACTTCTGTTTCAAAAGATGGAATATACAAAAGAGATGGAATTTTTCATTTTCAAGATGGAATATATAAAATATGAAAAAAAGTTTCAGACCGACAACTTTAAGTGGAGAATAATTCGGCCTTGTAAAATGCATCCTCTGTTTTGAATTTATTGTTCTAATGCAAGGTTTCTTTAACTGTGGACAATTGTTACAGAGGCTTTGTTCGTCTAGATTTATCACCATTTGTAATCATAAATAGTTACTCATCTTTGACTTCGATGATTTCATCAAAATTTTGTAAACAATAATTGTTTATAAATTTCTTTTAAGTTACCAATAATGAGAATTCTTCAATTTTTATTTGTTTCCCAAATTTTAAGAAATTGCGAACTTTTTTTTGTCAGGAGTTGAGGTTGTGAATGGAAAATTTTTAACAAGCCTTGTTTTAATCGAATGAAAAAAAAGTATAAAAGTACGTGCTTTTTTTTCGGTTTTGTCTTAGTGTAGTTTTTATAATCGAATTAATTTAACGTATCTAAGTCTTACAAGAGAAAGAAATTTTTTGTCGAATATATTGCTTAGGTTGAATTTGAAATTTGCCAAATAACTCACTTTACCATTTCTTTGTGTTTTTTGTGCGTAAGGCAGAACTTTTAAATATTTTTTTCATTCACAGTCTCTCTTCTGAAAGAGAAAAAAACTTTCGCGACACCACTTCCATACAACAGGGATGAGATTCTTCCACTTTTTGGTGGATTTCCGCTTTTTTGTTATTTTGGAGAAATTTCGCTTTTTTTTTTTTGTTGTTGCTGTTGTGGTTGTTGTTCCCCACCCGCCGCAAAAATTTGCTTTTGCACAAAGAAAAGAAGCCTTTCTATCTTCCATTTTTGAAAGAAAATTATGGTAATAGTCAATAATAGTTAAATATTCTTTCTCTTATACGTACTTAATTCTAAATAATTAAGTTATTAATTATTATAGTGCAATATTTTCATCATGTTGCATGTTCCGATGTTTTATTTCTTAAAACATCCTTCGCGTATAAGTAATGGTACAAATTTTTTGCTCGCGTATGATTTCAGTCTTTTTACTTTTTTTGCCAATCTCATCCCTGATACAAACAATTGCGTTGCGACAAAGTAATTAAAAAAGTAGATAAAATGTAGTATTGGTTATTGATAAATAAAAAGGGAATTCAATTTAAAATCTAATTGAAATGCCTCATGTCAGAATGGTTTTCTTAATAAAATTTGTCAACAAATATTCAAGAGTTTGAAAGATAAAGTCGATGGGGAACTTTTCGCAACACCAATACTATTCTGCACGACTCCAGTTAAAGTCCCTACCCATAATATAAGTCCTGATGTGAAGTTTCCAACACATTTAGTAATTTTTATGGCAATTAAATTTTTAGAGGCATGCTGATAATGCCCCTTCCCTTCTAATACTTTTTTGGGCTCTGACTTTTTTTGCTGATTGGTGTCTTGTCCTTAGGTAAAAACTTTTAATTTGCGAGTATTCACTATTGGTGGTCTCTTTGGTTCACATTTCACCATTCCCATATTTTAACCCCTTTTTCTCCCTCTTCTTAAATCAACTCACGAATTGTCCCAAAAATTCATTAATATACTCTTGTCTTACAAAATCATCAAACATCTCTGAAATTCCAACCCCATAACTATTTTCTAATCACCACCAGAATTTCGCAACAGTTGTCACATAGCTTCACATTTTCAGCTTCCACCTCCATGAAATATTCATTTTTTTCTTTCTTAAGTGCTTTCATTAAAAGTCCTGACTCCCAAAAATAAGATAAATAAAATATGTCTATAACAGACCTTTTACCGCTAAAGACGGCACAATTTTTTAAGACACTCGCGCACATAATTGCACTTGATGAGGTAATAACCTCCGAGGACATTTGAGTTGACTGCGACCGTACTCGAAAGAAGAAAAATGTCGACTCTTGCTTCTTAATTCGGTATGGTGGTGGCAACGGAGGGAAAAGAAGGAATAAAAAAGCTTTTGCGTTAAGCTCGTTAACCGGCTTATACTGCGAAGAGTTTCTAATTACGACTCTGTCTTGCTGTAAGAAGACAACCTGACCTTCCTGATTCATGAATTTTTCATCGTCCAGGGGTTTTTTGTTAACAAGTATTGGTTACACGACTATAAATCTTACATTCTTAGCCCCCTTCCCCCCCTTTTGCTGAAAAGAACATTTCTTCCCGAACGTAGTGTTTCGTCTGCTGAAATAGCTGTATTTGGAGAAAAAGTAGACTATGTAGTTATTTAATGGTTCTTTGCTTAATGTAGAAGATAAATGACTTCCTCATATTCCAATATCTTAGAAATTTATTGTTCGTATTATTTTTTATGTATAAAGTTACTCATTTCTTTGAATACTTCTTTCTGCTAGGAATTTAGATAGGTTGCCATTAGAAGGATCTTAGATATAATAGTTCCCTTCATGCAACTACTTTCTGAATATTGAATGATACTGTGAAACCTCTCTACAGCGGCGACCCTCCGTTCCAAGGGGTGGCCGTTCTAAAGATGTTTCATGTTTTAAAGTACAAAATACGCATTTAAACAAGTTCTAATTCGTTATTTCTGATAAGACAACTTCGAGAATCATTTAAGAAAAAACGTACTTTAAAAATTTCTTTCTTTTTTATTTTTTGGTGAAAAAAAAATATATATATACAATTTGTGTTTTGCTTGGGTCTTTCCGCTTTTTCGGAGTTTGCTTTTTTCAACTTTTTTTAATTGGAAAAATCAACCCCTAATCGTTTCGTCTGTAGTTGTTGAGAAATGGACAATAATATCATATATTTTACCTTAAGTCTGTTGAGCTGAAGGTTTTATTTGCTGAGGTCGCAGCCCATATCAGCAGCTTCTTTGTCAGAGCCTGAAAGGCACAAATGAACTCTTAAATTCCCGAATTCGGTAGAGCGCGAAGTTCACTCTTCTCTTCACATTGGGAAAGGAATGGTTAATTTCGATCTGATTTCCCGTTTTGTTTTTTAGTGTATGAATTTTTTTGTACTTGCTTTCCTCCCTTTTTCTTATGAGGGGTGAATGAAAGGTCCAAGCGTAAAGGAGAAACATGGAAGTTAAACGGGGGGAAAACCCAGCCGCACAAGAGGGGCTTTGAGTTGCCGTTCCGTGAGGTTATTTTAACATTATGTCTATTTGCCAAAGATTCCGTGCCAAACAATAGTGACTGTTGAGAGATGTGACGCTATGCAAGGTTGGCCGCTCAGAGAAGTTTTACTGTATTAAAATAAAATGACCTTTCAGTAAGATCGGCATGAAATGGAAATGTTTGGATAACTCGAAAAAATAATATGCTCGGTGCGCATTCCTGAATGAAAACCATTTCTAATTAGCATATCTATACTTATAAGAGGAAGTGTTTGCGTGTGGTGTACAGACGAATCTATCGAACTTAAAGTCATGAACTTTGGCACACAGGTAGTTATAATGGTGACTCGATGCACCTCGAAGACCGAATTTTAAAATTCAGTGTAGAAAAAAAATTTAATATTTTGTTTTGGGTGATTTTTCGCTCGTATTTTCCCGCATTATTGTTTCTGATGATGGCAAGAAGAGAAAAATCGGTACATTATCGGATAGGACAAGCAATTGCCTTTCTAATGAAATTTTTATTTTGACCGTCTAACGTAATTTACTAAATTTTCAGAATTTTTTTTAAAAAATACTCAGTTTTCCTCAAAGATGTTAAGAATTAAAACTAAGGTTTCTGCATCCGACATTCTATTTTCATTGTCTTTTTCAAATTTTGAGAGGTAATGGCTGGAATCTCCCTCCGTAATTTTAAACAATAACGCTCGAAATGTCTTTTTTTCCTTGATTTTTAATTAATTGTTTTCCTGATGAGTTCAAAGATTGTTCTTCGCAGCAGCAAACGGGGGAGAATATTCATTATTCTCTGGATTATTAATGGCATAACGTGTCACGTGTCTTTCTATTCTTGACGTGGCAAGGAGGCAAATGAGAAATAACGTTCCAAAAATTTTGAAAATTTTTATACGATTTAAATTTTAATAACCTCGTTTGCAGCAAACTCTCTAATTTCAGCCTTTTTCTTTTTTGACATGTCCTTATTTTCAGTTATGTGTTTCGCTTTTTATCATTTGCAGTTCCGCACGCGATATTATTTTCACGAAAAAAAATTAAAGTGCAAAATCAATACTATTTTTTTTATATCATTTTCATAACTTTTATTAATTTATTATGGTTTTGATTTCGCTGGCTTTCATTATGTCACATCAACGCCGTGCGAGTACTGCTAGTATTTTTATGTAAATTCTCCTCTCTGTAGTAGGGGAGAGTGGGGCACCTTGAACAGGTTGTAGATATTATTGCATGTGCATTCAAAGCTAATGTAAAATATGAAAAATTTTATGTTCTAAAGAAAACTTTATTATATCAGTAAATGAAAACCAGAAGTACAATTAATTACTGCATCGGGAAAATAGAGAACTAATTTTTAAAATATTATATGAAATGGATCAATGTGCCCCTTTGGGTGGGTAGTTTGAACCTCCAGGAGGGGCAGGTTGAACCCATGTGAAATATCACTACAAAACAACAACAAAAGTTTTTTACAAATTAACAAAAGTGTTAAATGTCTTTTCACTGACCACTTAGGATCAACACTGAACACTTTCACTGGACACTTAGGAACGCATCTATTGACGATTATAATGATTAATGTCAACACTGAAATGCAACATCGATCGAACCCTCTTAGTGGAAGCAGTTGTTATTGGTTTCCGAAGACACATCACAATGTTATTTCTGCTTATGTAACTTTTATCTTCTACGTCTGGTTTAAAAAAATCTTGTAGTCAGTTTAGATTGTCTATAAAAATCAACTTCATATAGCTGTTCGTCATCTTCTCATGATAGATTAATTATTTTTCCAACATAATGGTTTTCTGTTAAAGCAATTAAAGCAAAATCACCATTTTCTGGGAGCATTTTAAAATATATTCCTCTAGCCCCATCTTCCGCATGTTTTGAGAAAACCATTCTTGTGTTAAAACGAGGAGAAAAGTCATTATAGTCCTTAGTTTTGCCAGACTGATACTTTTTTTACATACCGAGATAAAGTTATACGGTCTATTGCAAGGTGTTTACTTATTTGTCGAACTGAGCGGCCTTTCATCACCTCTTCAACTGCCCTTTTCATTAGGCTACCATCTACTTTGCCGCAAATAGACTTTGGCTTGTAGTTGCGAACCATTTTCTGTACATAAATAAATAAAATAAAAATGTAACCAGCCGTTTAAGAGGATAAAAGAGTAAAAGCTAGATTAATTCAAAAGCAATTAAATTAGTTTTCATTTAATTAGCAACAAAAGTGCATTCATTTATGGTTTTTAAACACCTAAGATGCATGTCTTCCAAGTTTATTTATTCTTGATTAATTAATATAAAAGTCCCTTGTATCAAAACAAGCAAAGGTAATGACGAAAAAATGGTTTATTATTTTTTATTCTAACTGAAACAACACTAGCCTACTCTTACACATTTAATAGTGAAAAATTAATAACATTTTTAAACATTGTGTAAACACCATATTTATTTGAGCATTTTTTTCATTTTTGATTTAATTTACATCGTTATTTAAATGATTGATTTTTAAATCATTTGATTTTTGGTTTAATATTTAAATTAAAAATTTAAATTTATCTAAATTAAACTGACTTCAAATTTAATGCTTTTATATTTCAATACATTATATTTCAATACATTATTATTGTTTTTATTTGATATTTAAATCAAATAGGCTATATATATATATGCCTGTCTTGAATTGTAAAATTCATAAATCGAATAAATAAATAAATATTATTCTCTTCCATACGTTAAACAGAACATAACTTTACTAATGGGGCAGGTTGAACATAGGTTCTAACTGCCCCGTTTCTTGTGGTTCAATGTACCCCATTGGCCGCCATTTTAAAATATTTACTTTGACACAGTTATGATGCAACACTTTAATTTAAATCTATGATACAAATCATCATCTGGGACATTACAATCTGTTCAGTAAAAGAAATTAATTAAAAGCACATTCATCAAAGTGAAAAAAAACTGTTATCTTACCCGTAAAATTTTACTCTCATATGTGGATTTTAAACACAACCCTCTACAATGGCAGCAAGCAAGGGAAATAAACAATGCTTTACATGAATCATATATTCAGTTCTAGTTGATAGTACTGTGGTAGCATCTAGTGTGAGAAAATAAAAATAAAAGAATAAATGCCGATGGTTCAAGGTGCCCCACTCTCCCCTACCTCCAAATATCAAGCAGACGTGCAATTGGAATTTCATGCATTTGTGAAGTGTTCATATTCTATGATCAAAGAATATGAGCAGGGCCGATTTCCCATGAGGCCAATCTAGGCCATGACCTAAGGCGCAACAATCGGAGGGAGCAAATGTAAAATAAATTATAAGAAAATATTTACAAATTTCAGTATTATTTTGGAAAAAAAACCCATATAAAATACTATTTTTAAGCACGTCCATACATATTAAATAAATTGGCGTTTAATTCATCCATACACACTAAATAAAATGGCGGCACATTTACGTCACTTATCTCTATAGATATGGTGCGTGTACAAGAGGAGAGGGCTCAGAATTAAGTGCTTTGGTCTACGGCGTGGAAATGTATAAATCCGGCCCTGAATATTATGAGAGTTATATTAGAAAAATACCGTTAAAGGCATTGTCACTGTTACATAACATGAGGACAATAATAATTCCTTTATTCTCCAATAGCACACAGCTCCGGGTGGGAAGGACGAACTGTCAACATCCCCTCCCATGGTGTTGTGACACTTGCGTAAAAGCCATTAACGCCTAATCAGTCATCTGTTGGTCATCGACAAGAGTTCAGTCAGTAATTCGTGTAGGTTTTACTAGAATTTATAGCTATTGGCAAGAATATTTGGCAAAGCGGACCGAAAATTTTGAAAATTTGTTTATATAGAAATTAAAGTCATTGGTATTTTAGAGTGTATTATATAAATCTGAGGGAACTTTTCTTTAATTAGTTAAAATATCAATGAAATCTAGGTGCATTATTGTATAATTCAAGTCTGAGTAGTATTTTTTCTGTCAACAGTTGATTTCATCTAGAAGACGGAATTAATGCATTTAGAAGACTTATTCTTCTCAGTCACACAACCGACTGTCACAACTCATTCATTGATGGTTATAGATTTGTACGCATCTGCCACAACTCATTGATTGATGGTTGTAGATTTGTACGCATCTGCCACTGTACGCAAGAGCCACACAATCCCTCCCATTTACTCAGACGCAAACATTTTAGACTGACCAAAAAAAGTCAATGAAAAAATTAGAGAATACCAGTCTTGTAATGAAAAAACTTTTTTCCACAAAAATTTTAATGAAAAATGTTTAAAAAATACAGAACGTGTTGGTTATCCTGCTTGATATGTTTATTAAAAATTACTTAATCCTAGAAAAAGGTTTTGAATTGCAGTTATATATTCTAGTTATAATTTCTTAATCTATTATGTATGGATATTGGTGCATTTTACTTTCGTGAGGTCATGGTCAAGTTCTAATATGGGATGCATATGGCTGTGATAATTTTTGCGCTTATATAGTTTTAGTTTAAATCCCACAAATGTATTCCTAAAATTCAAAACATTTGATTGGCATTAATTTTATGCATGTCGTTTCTTTTCTATTTTTTTCTGCTCAAATCAGAAAATTTAATAGGTGGTTAGTACTTTGTCGCTTATAAATTCAGGTAAAAGCCTAAAGATAATGTGTATGTAAACAATTTAAATACAAATGTTTCGTTCGGTTCATTAAACCAGATGCGATTTGTTAATTTCGAAAATTGGAAAGGTGCTGCCATCTAGTGCTGAATAGAAACTTTTTTGTTTGATCTCTGGTTATTTTGAAAAACTAATTCGTTCTTTTGTTCTCTCTAGACACACTATGGGTTTAACTTCCAAAAGTGAAAACTTGGAAGTTTGTGACAAAGTAACAGCTTCTTCTTTTTGCAGGTATGTTAACTTTCAATCTCAGTATTTTATTTTATTGATTGTGCAATGTTTGAAATTTCAATAGGATTTTGTATCCATAATATATTCCGATATTGTTTCATATTGCTCTTTTTTTTTCCTTTAGGAGACGTCTACCAGTATTGATGACCAGAAGTAATATGGCCCCATCTTTAAAAGATGCAACCAAGTTTGTAGAGCAAGGACGTATCCTTTCCGAAAAAAGCTCAACTTATATATATATATATATATATGAAAATAGTTTTATACTTTTCATATGAAAGCTTTCGTGATAAATTTCTAGATTAAAAAAAAATTCCAGTTATTTAAAAAAAGAAGTCTGTTCATCCGTAGCAGGGATTACTAAAGTTTTTTTCTCTCTCTTTCCATTTGCAACGTGTTTTCCTGCACCATTTTCGCCTAATAAATTTTCCACAGGCAGAAAATTAAGTAATAGAATGTTGAAATAGAAAATGAAATGAAACATTGATGAACCATTAATAAGCTGTGCGTAGTGCAAAGTCCATGATCTTGAAAGAGATGTACGAAAGGTTTTTAAAGTTCCTGTTGGAAGAAATAGATGCGCAAGATTTTTTAGCCACTTTCATTTAAACTAATACATTATATAACTCTTAATCATTCTCTTTATGAAGTGTTTGTTGTACTTCTTCTGATCATACGAAACGTGTTGGTGGAGAAGATATTGACCAGCAAATGTAAATTTGACGTTTTCTATTGAATATTTACAAACCATGGAAGTTGGCAAACGGCGCCAATATTCAACGGAACCCCTATACAGGGTGGTCATAAATTATAGGACTAATTTCAAAAATTATTATAAAAAAAACTCCTATGATGTTTCCTTTTATTTTTTTTAATGAGAGAATAGCTCAAAAAGTTTTTTTTTTCCACATAGGTAACGCGCCTTTACGACGCACTAAATCTGCTGCACCGGGAGAATCTCAACGCAAGTGTCAAAATGGTTACCGTGCAGGAAAAGGCACGTCTCTGGTCCGACGAAAGCAAATCAATTGTAACAGTTCAAAGACGTTTTCGCCTATAGTATCGAAATTGTCTGTTTCCAAGTCAGAACTCCATAAAACGTTGGCACGAGCAATTTAAGGGAATAGGAAATGTGCATCATATGAAAGGTGCTGGTCGACATCGGTCTCAGACGAAGTTGTTGAAAGAGTGAGGGAGACTTTCATTCTTCAATTGTTCATACCAACTCTTAATGGAGTTCTTACTTGGAGACTGACAATTTCGATACTCTAACCGAAAACGTCTTTGAACTGTTACAATTGATTTGCTTTCGTGGAACCAGAGACGTGCCTTTTGCTGCATGGTAGCCATTTTGACACTTGCGTTGGGAATCTCCCACTGCAAGAGATTTAGTGCGCCCTAATGGCGCTTTACCTGTCTGGGGGGGAAAAATAAGAAGAAAAAAAACTTTTTGAGCTTCTCCCTCATTTAAAAAAAAAGGAAGTTGTTACATTATAGGGTGTATTTAAATTAATTTTTAAAAATGGATCCAATAATTTATGACCACCCTGTATTTTTTTTTTCTCTTTTAACTCTCTTTTTTACAGTTTAATGCATTTCATTTTAAGTCCATGAGTTTTTCTTAACTTTTGTGACCAGATGTTCGCATTGGGCCTAATGTGGTAATGGATCCAGCCTTTCTAGTAACTAAGAATATGGAAGATTTCGTTACATGGGTGGACAGGTCTGCTATCAAGAAACACATAGCCAATTACAATGAAGAGGTTTGTTCTTCTCTGATTGTTTACAAGAGTTTGAAGTTATCTAAGTCAATAAATTATTTAATTTTATTAAAAAAACACTTTTTTCTTCTCTTTTTTCAGATGGATGACTTCGACTTCATCTGAAGGATATTTGGAAATCGATTTCATGTAATTGAGTACTTGTAAATAAATCATGTTCATACTAATATGTTCAGTCATTTCTTTAAAAATCAAACTTTAAACAAGAAAACATTTGGCGTTTTTATAAAAACGTTAAAAGTGTTCTTGTAAATATATACGTTCGTGATTAAGCGAACAATTAACAATTCATTTTATTTGAACTTAATGTATGTAATTGTGACAAAAATATTCATTATTTTCAATAGTGTTAGTTTTTTTTTAAATTTGTTAGGATAGATTTTAATTTACGGCACATTTTGGTATAAAAAAAATTAGTTTTAACTCGTCGTCAAAAGTTATTCAGATCACCAATAATACTTCTTCAGATCTGTTAATTATTTAGGTGCATATCTAATTTTTATTTAATTATTTTTAACATGCGCTAGATTTTATTGACATTTCTTTCAAAAATAAGTCTTTTATACATGTTTCAGTTTCCTTTAATTACATATAAAAAGCTATTGAATCTGTTGAAAGTTTTTGTGTACTCGTATACTTTGGGAAATAATAACGATCTATTACTGTCCTTTATCTTTTTCAATGAGAAACTCTTATCAGATTAAAAAGCGAACTTTTTGTTCAGAATAGAAATAATAAAGTTATAGCACTTTTATTGTAAGAACACTTCTATACTAACCATATGTATATATTTCTTCTTTCTTGAATTTCTACTTCAGAATTTATAGCAATAAAATGCAATTCTAATTGTTGGATATATTACGGTATTTTAGATGAATTTATTACAATAGATAGAAATTAAAATGACAATCTTTCTCGTAATAGTCTTATGAAGGTTGCAAAGAAATGCCCAAATTTTATTTCGAAAAAATTGTTAGTTTTAATTACCACGCCATTTGGCCATGGATTCTAATAAAAATCACTGGTAATTGAGTTTATATCCTTAAAAGTTTTTTTAATGTTATGACGACATGCGAATAAATTCTTCAGTGTTTTGATGCTTTATAATTAATCTTTAAAAAGATGGTTGAATAATTTCATTTTCTTCGGCTTCGTCAGGAAAAGTATCGTCAATATATATATATATAACGCTCAGGTAGGTGGCACCAAAAAGGCGATAATTTCTCTTTTACCGATGGCAACGATCGGTTTGTTTACATAACAAACCCACTAACTTCATATGAATAGCTTGCTTTTATATTCATTTCTGGTGTAAAACAATTTTTTCTCGCCAAAAAAAAAAGAGTTTACGATGTAGAGTTCATAATATTTCTTACAATAAACGGACGACAGAACAGCCGTGCGAATAAAACTTTAAATGAAACGATACAAAACAGTTCAATTAGAAATGGAGCAAATAGGCTTAGGCGAGCCAGAAAATGTTCATACGTACCGACGTCAAAATACACCAAGTCAAGAAAGGACAGGTCGTGTGAATTTACCAATTGAGGTGAAACCATGTAACATAGTTGTGATAATGTGATTGATTACGCAAATTTATTGGAAAAGTAAATGAACTCGAGTAAAAAAAAAAAGCTATCAAGATGGTCAAGTTCGTCTTTTAAATCTGACAGAAACTCCTTGACGTGCTGAAGGAATTGCTTTGTGACAATTCTTAGGTAATTAAAAACAAGCTATCAACAGCATATTCGAGAATACAATGATGGTTTAGCTTTTGCATCTAATGGAGGTGAGCCAGGGCGCAGATGCTCTGTGCGGAATCATCTAGTTCTGCATATTTTATGAGTAGTTCAATTCGTGAAATCATCAAAAGTAGTGCTTCCTGTCAACTATTTCTCCAATTGACTATTGTGCAGGGGAGGAGGAATGCAACCTAGGGCCGACCCCGAGAGGATTTCAAACGGTGCGAGTGCACAAGGCCCCGCGCAGCTGACAGATTTTGCAAAACTAAAATGAATTGCATTGATTCATTTAACGAAATAAAATTTTCCGTCAAGTTTTGCCTTCCAGGACGCAATATTACAATATTTATTTAAAAATAATTTATTTGAATTGTATCGAAATTTTGCTCCTGTTCTAAAATTATATCAACCTTACCAATTATCGCCGCATCTGCAGAAAGATCTTTCTCAAGATTATAAAAAATTAAATTGGGATCTAGCATTAGTGAAGAAAGACTGATTTGCTTAGCCATTTTTTTTATCGAATAATTTTTACCCAAAAAATTAAATTGTGATGATATTATCAATGAATTTGCTATAAAACATATAAAAAATGAAACACATCACATATTGTAAACCTATTCTAGCAACGCGCATTGTGCAATAAATAGCAAAAAGCAATAAATTATTTTATTTCAAGGCCCCGCAAGTCAAGTTTGCACCAGGCCCCGCTTTTGTTCGAGCCGTCTCTGATACAACCGTTTGTATTTGAACTCAAAAAGGAAAGATAGGTATGTTGTAACTTTAGATTAGGCGACGAGCTAGCGAATACTACGACAGTATTAAGATCTTTTTAAACATTAAATTGAACCAATACCAAGGCTAAAAGACGTTCGAAAGACATTTTGATGTACTTATAACGAGTATACAAAGACTTTTATCTATTTTATTAGAAGCAAATAACGATAGGATTATAGTGTGATGGGTGTTACTTTCAGACAACGAATCGTCTCAGTTAACAGAAAATATGAGCAAAGACTTTGGTTGTATGCTTCGCGATTTTGCTTGAAAGAAATTACAATGATTTTTCTTCTTTCAAATACATTTATTGTTCAGATTCTGACTGAAAGAAAAATGTACAACTGTAAAATATTTTTAAAAAATGACCTCTTTTTTTTTAAAAAAATATTACCCGTAAAAAGCATTTGTAGTTCGAATTTTATTAATATTTAATAAACCATGCATTAATTTTAGCCAATAATTGATTGGAATCCAGAAACTGTAGTGATCAAAATCATTTTGTAAATTTAAGACTTCAGGTTTCATTCCACATGGGTGCATGCAGAGCAACTGTTATTTGATTTATATTTTCTGCATTTACTGAAATTAGGTGCAAGATTTATAGAGTTAAAATATTCATTGAGAAAGGAGCTGACAAATTTAACGAAATAAACAAATTATATATCCTTAATAATATAATAAATGCGAAAGTGTGTCTGTCTGTCTGTCTGTCTGTCTTTCTGTCTGTCTGTCTGTCTGTCTGTCTGTTAAGCTTTCACGACCAAACCACAAAACCGATTTGGATGAAAATTGGCAGAGTTGTAGCTTGAAACCCGAGAACGGACATAGGCTAGGTGAAATCACGTTAAATTAATTATTTTTGACTACAGATTAAAAATAGTTAACAAAGAAAGCCCATTGACTCCGCGATTCGCGATGAAGATTTTTATTTTTCAATCTACTGTCACGTGATCCTTCAGGAATGCGAAAACATGTGGAATAAATTATTTTTAAAATCAGCTATCACGTAATCCTTTTATCAGCTGTAACTTCGGAACAAATTGTCCGATACAAATTATTTTTATACCGTCTTAAAGATAAAAATTTTACCTTTTCAATGATATTAATTTTATTTCTGTGACATTTTTCATTCACTTTTTATTAATTTTTTAAATTTTACGTGCAGACGATTTTGAAATAACGCAAATTTATACCTATTCGCTTCTAGGAAACGGTTAGACTTTGAACTAATTTATCTTTGTTTCTGAAAGTTTTGCTTATGTTTATAAATATCTATAAAACAAGGCAGAAATTACATGTAACTGTCTGTCTGCCGGTCGATCGGTCGGTCACAAGAACTCCTCCTAAACGGTGAACGATAGCGACATGAAATTTACACACAAGGCGCTATTTTCAAATTTCAGAGTTAATTAGTTCTTAAGATATTTAATAAAATAACGAACATTAGCCGCTTTTAAGCCTATTGCTTAGACGTTTTTTGCCAATAACTTCAGAAATCTTTATTAAACAACAATTATTTTTATGCCATTTTAAAGACCAGAAAATGATCTTTTTAATGCTATTAATTACATTGCGATGAAATGTTTTCTCTGATTGTTATTAAGGTTTAAAAATATTTTTGTAACGTAATTTCTAACAAGTCTTTTTATTCTTATAGAAATAAATTCAAGCGAAATTAATCTTTCGCGCGCGGGCCAGTGTTAAAGTTAATATAAGAAAATATTGCTTTCTTTGACCATTAACAACAAAGGAGACTTTACACTTCCGGTTTCCTGTTGTCCTTGCATTTGCAGCTTTTAATGCGGTTACACAGTGATCCAATGACGTTAGTGAATTATTCTCTTGATGTTTTGTTTAAATTTCACAATGAGGTATTACAAAACATCCATCTGTAGATACGGTAATGGGCATTAACAAGGAACATCATATACTGTAGAGCTCTTCAACATCTTAGAATTGTCAGGGCACCTTCCGACAAGCCGAGATTGAATGCCGCTGTGCCAGTACTACTAATACGCAACCTCGATATACCGAGGCTGCGCAATGGCACACGGTCGCAAATTACACACCAAGGTCCAAACGTTATGAAAGCTATTGTTATGACTGATATAGGGAGAAGAGAGAGTATTTTAATTCCACGCCTTCCGATAATGCCGAAGGGTTTATCATCTCAGTTCAGAAGGCAACAAATCCCTTTCAAAATGTCATTTTCCAGGCTCAGGGCCAGATACTGAAAGTGGCAGATGTACATATGAAAAAACCATATTTTTCGCATGGGCAACTATACATGGCGTGTTCACGTGTGTTCAGCCCACACAACCTCTACATCCGTGTAAATAATGTGATATACAAAAGTATATTAGAATAGATAACCAATTTACATAACTATATCAGCATACATGTACAGTACACTCCTGTCAGCCGTCGAATTAAGTATTATCAACCGCCAGAACTTTTCCTTTCCCCTTTCAAAATGCAACAAAACATTTACATTCGTGAATTAAAAAAAAAGATTAATTCAAATTCTTCGCGCACGAAGTCGCGGGTAACAGCTAGTATATATATATATATAAAAGTTATTTTTCCAATGAATTACTTAAAAGGACATTCATGAAAATATTTTTTTGCTATAGTGCAGGTCTTTTGTAGGACTTTTAGTATTAATTTATAAAATTAAGATAATTAAAAGTTTAGATGTTTTTAATTATTTATTGAGATTTCACTCACCGAACATTGCAAAATAGAAATGTAAAAAGAAACAATAGAAATTACGACCAAAAAATTTCAGTACCTTTCCTTCACTTCACTCGGGTCTTTTTTTAGTTCAGGTAAGGGACTTTTTTTAGTTATCTAGTCCAAGATGTGATTTCATTCTACAAGAGACTCTGAGATACAGTAATTTTCATATCCTGAGGTACAATATTTCTCTACTTGATTTTACTCGCCAAATATATTCAATGATGTTAACCTTAAATGCACAGTGTTGCCTTTAAGCAAAATACGCAATTTTGTCTTCTAAAATCTTGAGAATGAGACTGAAAGCTTCAATGTCTGTTGTTGCTAATAGGATACATACTGAAATTTTTATTACATCAATTTACAACATATAGATGTCAGACTGAGTGCTAATGAAAATAAATTGATATTTTTCACTTGTAGCTGCATCTTTTTAGCTTTGCTTGTACGCTTGAGAATACCATATTTTACAATGTCGAAGGAAATTCCTTATCCGCCGTATTATTTATTAAAATTCATCCAAAGCATTATAGAATTTTATCAAGGAAATTTTTTCTAAAATGAAGTCCAGTGTTGTCAGTTGGTAACAAACTGTTTTTCAGCGTATACCATATTTAAAACAAAATCGGATTTCTTAAAGTATTTTTCCCATGTTTTATTCAAGAAGTGAAAATCAAAAAACATTTTAAAATGAATTTTAAAAAAATCGGGCTTTTAAGGGTTAATGCCAATAGATATTAAAATCATGTAAATCCACAAAATATACTCTTCGCCTCTGGTGTTTTGGGATACTTGATCACACTATTACTATTTCTTAGAGTTTTATGCATTTGTCACTCCTCTTATCGTCCTTAATTAGAAGGATTATATAATGAAAAGATCTATATGGAAATGTCGGGTACTGCTCAGCAACGGATTCCGAGACTACAACTTTTGGACGATTTTACACCGGAAAGGGATGTCAGGCAATGAGTCATATGAGCGCATTTCCGGAGTTCTTTGTTAGAGCACGCTCAGTAAAATGTAAACTTCACCCATCCATTCTTCGCTTTCCCCTTATTTTGATGAAAATAACTCCGCCCGGCGCATGCGCAAAAGCGCGGAGGGTTTCCGAATCCGTTGCTAAACAGTAATTGGTTTATAAACCGATAAAAAGAACATCTCTCCATTGTCAAAATGTATAAACACCTTGTTAACAGAAAAGTACGAAAAACAGGACTTCAGTTGTTATTTTAATTCTATAAAAAGCGAACTAACGTCAATCAGACGTACGAGTGCTTTTTCGGTCTCGAACTAGCTAGACATTTTTCATTTATAGCTATTTCTAGTTTTTTTTCTATATGAGTAAGAAAAAATTGCAAGCATAAAAATTACATAAATCCTGTACGAATTTGAATAAAAGGAAATATCACAAATACTACTCTCCAAAAAAATACCTATTCCTATTGTATGCTTACTTTCATCCATGATGATATTCATAAAGCCCTATACCTAGACTTTCTGTTACATACAGGCATAACAATATCTAAGCATGATTTAAGGTCACATTTTAAACATCATTTAAAAATTTTCTTTAATGTGGAGGTTCCAATATCGAAGAATGTTAGGATACAGCGAATGATTTATTCGGGTACCTTAATATTGGAAAATCCTTTTTGCATGGTATCTCGTACGGCGCAAATATTAAATATACAAATGCAATCAAAAAGTATCGGGATGCTGTCATAAAACAAAAAAGTTTCAATTTATTGATCGGTATTTATCGCATCTCTTTCAAAGTAATTTCCTCCGACTATAATACATTTTTGTCAACGTTTGCTCCAATCTTCAAAACATGCCTTAACCTTTTGACTACGATTTTTTTTTTTTAATTTATCCAATTTTCTCTGATCAGTTTTCTTAAAATTTTTTATCCAATTTTCTAATGTGAATGAAAATAATAGGCTCCAAATAAGCCAAATTGATTGTTTTCTCCGAGCGGATTTGGACTGGGCTGGGCCATAGTAGTTTCATAACCAAAAAGCATTACATTTTTACTTTCTCGTACACGAAGTATACAAAGAGAAAATATTGTAATCGTCAAAAAATTCGAACTCGAGATTTTGACGAATCTCCACGTTTTAGATCTTCCCGAGTCCAAAAACCACAATTTTGGAATTATGTCTGTCTATGAACACGAGAGTTTTTTAATGGTATGGCTTAAGGATATTTTGAAAATATCAAATTTGATTCTTTTGCTATACTCTCAATTTTTACTTAAAATAAGAGCCTCATTTGGTGGAAAGCCTGTAATAATTGTTCGTTATCGCTCTTTTAGGCGACTTCTAAGGCTTGTTTGGTGGTTAACTTTTTAACCAAACGATTTAGATTATTAATGGTGGTTACATTTTACCAAACGATTTAGCTAATTACAATCATTCCATTTGGAATTTAGAGCAGTTTTAAGAACAGTTTTTTTAAGCCGTGTTAAATAAGAATCAAACGTACTCAAAGAACACAACATTCAAGAATTGATTCGAACTTGGCGCTTGATACAGTATTCAAACGGATTTGGCAATTGCTTGAATCGGAAGGCTACTGGAAAATGGTCTGTGAACCCAAAATAAACAAAATGGAAAACTCGTCGATAGCAGAAATAAATGGAAATGTAGTCAAAAAGATTAGATTTACAGATTTTTAACTGAAGAAAAAAAGAAGAAAGGGATTATCGTTTGCAAATCATCATTTCAATACCCAAACAATATTGTTCGTTTAGAAAAGATTTGTTAATAATGATTATGTTCTAAGAAATTTCGATGTCGTAGAATTTAAGAACCGAAAGTTTCTTTTTAAAGAGTATAAGCTGAAGAAAACAGGTAAGTACTCTTTTTCTATGGGCTTAAACAATTTAGAATGATAAAAAAGAGTAGCCTAAAATAAATTACAAAGAATTTTTTGTCAACTTCAGATCATTAATTCTCTCATCTGACTATTCTAAAGCGGAACTTCCAATAAGCTTAAAACAATATATGAGTCGTTTAATAAGATATTCATAAGTTATTTACTATATTTCTGTACCTCAGAGGTAAACTATCTGTGTGAACCTGGAGTTTAGGGTGCGTACTATTTTCTCGCCAATTTTCTTTGGCGCAATTTTATTTGCCGTCGCCAAACACTGTTTAGGATGCGCAGTGAGTTTTTTATAGGTCTCCTGCGCTCTCGATGCCTACGGCATCTCAAAACGAGAGTCAAATTTAACAGTCAAAACCCTTTCTGTGTGCTATACATAAAATAAAATATGTGAATTTAATTGGAAAAAAATATTGCTTAATTACTAATTGACATAATTAATAGAGAATAATTTGGATTTATTATATTCTACATTCCTTATTTACGAATACTCTATACTTAAAACTGAAAAATTATGACAAAAGACATGGAACTTTTTAATTGTTTATTTTCGATACAGAAATTGGATTTCATTTTCTCGACAAACAGAGATTTTTTTTTTCTCTTTAGTATGAAAAGTATTAATTTATTATATTTTTTTTTCTTTAGTCTAGAAAATGACGTGTGAGGGAATTTGTCGTAAAATTCTTTTAACGAGTAATTTTTTTCGAAGGTATATTTTAGAAGCGTAAAAAATTTCACATTACTCTTATTGCTGCAACTTCTTGACAAACATATATTTAAAAATTCGTTCCTGCTCGACTCTTAGAAAGTATTACATCAAATATCAATACATGTGGTGCCATCTATTATGAAAACAGTCAAAATTGATTTAGTATAAGTTTCATATATGCTCCTGTCTTGCTTATTAAAGAAAATAATTTTAGCTAGAAATTTATTAGTGAAAACAATAGTTGACACTGAAAGTTGTTATTCAGTTTTCTTTGTGGCTTAAGTAATATTCTATGACGAAAGCACAAATACACAAATTATATATCCGAAAACAAAACTTATGTATTTGCACATATTTTTTTCACCTTTTTATCATGGGATATATATTTTTGATATTGTTACTAAAACAATAGCTAGATTTGATTCTATTAAAGAAAATTGAAACTGTATACCAGTTTTATTTAAGAAAAATTTAATCTACCTTGATCTTGTCATTGCAGTAATTTATCGTTTCTTGTTATTTTTGTCAGTAATTCTTGCTGCCTTTTAAGTGAAATTCAAAAATTACTGATGTTTTATCTTTGTGTTTCATTTCTAAAACACGAGATGATAATTTTTAGTTTTATGACATTGTCTTAAGAATTTCTTTTGGCACGTATCCTTAGTTGTCGTTTGAAATTTTCAAATCTTTAACTTTTTTATTTTATTTTGAATTTCCAAAAGGCATTTTATTTCGCTGACTCAGAAGCTTTATTCTACAAAGAATATTAGCGCAACTATTTCTTGAGTTACTTTCAAGGCTGAAACTTTCCTAAAAAATGCCATTTTATACAAAACAGGGAACTAGTCTTTAAGAAGAGTTAATATCAAAAATAAAAAAATATTATTATTAAAATTAAGAAAAACATCTCTATTAAAACATTTTCAATGAATATATATCTTAATATACAGGGTGTCCACACTTATCGTGGCCCAATTACCTAATTTCTGAATGTTAGAGATAGACAGTTATAAATTGACAAATTTTATAAATTGATTAAATTAATTAATAAAACATTAATAAAAATTCATAATAGTATATATAAAGGCGCAAATGCAGCTATTCATAATATAATACAGAAACAAAAATTAGATAAACTAAAAAAATTAAAATTCTTTCTATTCTTTTTATTTAATTTTAATTTTTTTAGTTTATCTAATTTTAGAGATAGACATATAGTTAAAAATGGTTTAAATGAAGGAAACAATTATATTTTGTTTTTTGAGTCTATAAATATATCTCTGAAAAAGTTACGAATTCTAAATTTTTATACGGTCCCCCTGTCCTATCAGTCATATTTAGTAAAATATTCTTCATACTTTAGCATTTTAAACAAAAAAAGTTCCACCCTTCTGCGACTAAAACTGACTTAGTTATGGAGCTTTGAATACACCATTTCAACAGCCGCCTAGAAGACGAGCCACCAATCAATGGGTATAGGAGAGACAGCTGATTGGTTTAAAATTATGAAATTCAAAGCTCCATAACTCGGTCAGATTTAGTCGCAAAAGAGTGGAACTTGTTTTGTTTAAAATGTTATTGTGTGAAGAATATTTTACTAAATATGATTGATAAGACCGAAGGACTGTTTAAAAAGTTAGATTTTGTAACTTTTTCAAGAATATATTTATTCACTAAAAAAACATAAAATATAATTCTTCCCTTTATTTAAAGCTTTTTTCCAATTGGAACTATACGTTTATCTCTAACGGTTTAGAAATTAGCTATTGGACCACGATAAGTGTGGACGGTATTTCTTCGTCATTTCATCATTAACTGACGTCATTTTCTTATTTTAAAATTGTTTTGCTAGATTTTATTTTCTCATTGGCTAGATATCTTCATCCTTTACTTTCCTTTAATACATTAACGTCCAACTTAATTTAAAGCATGCATTTCAGTATATTTCTTTAAAAAAAATTGTTAGAAACAGCAAGATTAAATTCCGAAAAAAAATAATAATTTTTTTTAGAAAAATTATCGAAAATCAATAGAAAATCGTTAAAAATAACTTTTTCTATGTACTAAGATTTTGAACTACAGTAAAATATCAAAAAATAAAGATTACTTTCGAATTTTAAAGGAAAAAAAACAAAAAATTACAAAATGGCAGCACTTTGACTTCAAAATCGGGTTAAATAGTGGAATATACCAGTTGAAAATTGTTTAGGAGTTTGGGATTACACATTGTCTTGTTAAACAAAGCAAAAAGAAAGAGAGAAACAATGGAATGTGTTAGGTTTTGCCACGGAAGTGAAATGTAATATCTATTAATAATACAAGAGAATATGTGTGTGTTGGCGCTCTACAGGACCGACCGCTGGACCTAGGGCTACGAAATTTGGCACAAGCATACTTTGGAGAGTGGAAATGTGCGCCTTAGAACCAAAACTGAAATTGAAATTTTAATTAACTAAAAGGTAAGCGAAATGTTGACATTTTTCCTTAATAACTTCCGAAAATTTTACAGCACAAAATTAATTTTTACGCCATCCAAAAAGTTGTCCCTTTCAATGATATCAATTAAGTTGCCATACAATTTTTTCTGCAACTTGAATGATTTTTTTAAAAATATTTCTTGGCATAATTTGCAATAATAGTTTTCATTGTTACAACGCCATTCAAATCGTTTTCATTGTTTAAACAAATATTTAATTGCGTGTTTCTCTTTCATTGTTGAAAGCTGAGGTAATATCCTATTGCTTTCATGTTTTATTTTATCAAAATTTTAGCTGAATCTGTAAACCAAGCTTTCTGAGATATTACGTATATTAATAAATATATCCAGTAAGCTGAATGATTATGGTTGCTATATTTTCATTCTTTTTATCAGCATGTTTTAATCCAGCTAACATGTCGTTGCACAAGGAATAAGAATTGCGTTTAAATTATCGTATTACATTTCATGTTGTTCGGGTATTTCTCTAATTTTCGAATCGTGTTCGAATGAAACCGTGCTTCAGGACACCATGTTGTATTAGGATTTTCCCCAATTCTGTGAATGTGTTCAATTGAAACCTTGTTATAGCAGTGCCGTATTATGCTGGGGGTTACATGTATTTTGTACGAATAAATTATTCTAGAACAGCAGTTAGAGAAGGGAACCCGTTTACTAGGACTTATTGTTTATCTGCTTAATGTTTCGAGGTTTAAATGAGCAACATATTAACATATCTGTGAGCTAACTAGCATATTTGCAGACAGCATATAGTGAAGAAAGGTTTAACCCTCTGAGCGCCCAATTATTTTGAACTATTAGCTATCAGGTTAGAAAACTTAGCTTTTAATGTAAATGAATCGATATTTTTTGTATTTGATTATATCTCTGAAATCTTAAGAATACTTTATCCACGATTGCTTAAGAAAATTTGGATTTAAATACAAGCTATCTGCTTTTGAACTGAACATGAAAAACTTAAAAAGACGTTTGCGCCGCTCGGAGGATTAAAGGCATTCCGTAAAATGACTGAAAAGAGTGACTTGAAGTGAAGTTGAGAAAAGCTGCATCTTCATACAGTGACTCCCAAAAGTTATCCGACTCTTCATAAATTTGTATATATAAAAAAAACAGTTTTTATCTGTATCTAGTTTGAATAATTTTTCATTATCATCTCAATTTAATTCTGAATAAAATCTAACATAAATATGGAATTATTTTTTTATAAAAATGAAAATGTAAACAGACAAATTAAAAAATCACAAAAGTGATCCGACACCAACACTTTTTCGAATAAATTCATCAAAAAATCATCGTAAATCGCTTTTTTCATTTTTGCATAGTGGTGTGCCATTTTAAATATTGTTTGGCTTTTATCTCTGCTTATATATTTCGCAAAAAAATATTTTTCATATTTAAAAACGACGCGTAAGCGTAAGGAAACAATGAATGATGTTAGAAATCTTATTATTTTTCAACATTAAAGTGGTAAATAAGTTAGTAATTCGAAATGTAGCTAAATTAGTAAATTTTTTTCATTCCACTCTTTACAATGTGCTAAAATGCTCTGAAAAGGAAAATCGAATCGGAAACGAGACAAGAAGTGGTCGTTCGGCTAAACTAACTCGACGTGATCAGAGATTTATTCTGAAAAAAATTGCGAAGAACCCACGGTTGAATGCTGCAAAAATTTCTTCAGAATTTAGTGAACATTTTCTACTCGAATTTCACCAGAAACTGTACGACGATTGCTGAGATCAGATGGTGTACATGTGCGTTCAACAAGAAGAAAGTTTTGTGAGTGCGAAGAACAGAAAGATAAGGCTTACCTTCGCGAAATCAATGATAAATAAGCCGATATCCTATTGGAATAATGTCCTGTTTGTAGATGAGAATAAATTTAACATCTTTGGTTTCGATAGGTGTAGTGAAGAAAAAATAAGGAACTTGAACTTAAAAAGGTGCAGCATGGCGGTGGAGGCGTTCTTGTGTGAGGTTGCTTGTCAACATCAGGACTAGGGAGGACGTTTATTGATTGCATAATTGATCATTGCCCTTATTTAAATATTTTAAAAGAGAATTTAAAATTATTAGACCAACATTTGGATATCGGAAACAACTTATTGTTATTATTATTATCAAGATATCGATCCTAAGCGCACAGCTACAACTTTCGCCTCTGGCGTCCCTTAACTGTCACTAAATTCTTGAAACACCACTTGAATCACCGGATTTAAACTCAATTGAGCACATTTGGAGAGAATTCGAAATTAGGGTTCGAAAATAGGACATTAAAACGAAAAGTGAATTAAAAACGATGCTGGCCCGGGAATGGAACAATACTGATGCAAGAATTAAAATAAAATTAATGCACTCAATGCCCAGACGTTTGAAAGCTGTTATGGATGCTAAAGGATATCCTACTAAGTACTAAAATTACCAAAATATTACAATATTTACTGTTATGTAATGATTTTATTGAAGTGTCTCATGACTTTTGTGA
Source organism: Araneus ventricosus (assembly GCA_013235015.1). Classification (NCBI taxonomy): domain Eukaryota; kingdom Metazoa; phylum Arthropoda; class Arachnida; order Araneae; family Araneidae; genus Araneus; species Araneus ventricosus. Next base: position 319,658 of record BGPR01000132.1, read on the forward strand.
GGTAACTTTTCGATTACATTTTGACTGTTGATTTTCTAAAAAAATTAATCCTATCCAAAATGCTTTGTGTAGTTATGTTAAGAACAGAATATATATATGTGAAAAATCCCCTTTGTGAACTAATAAATTTTATTAATATATAAAACATTATTTCGACAGACTTCCAAAAAAGTGTCCGATCAATTTTGGGCGATACTGCATTTAAAGAAGAAAATAAATGAGTTTATAAATGAGTCCTATTGTGTGGTTCATTTCTAGGTCAGCTGTGCCATTTTTAACTTTCAAAATCAATTACAGTCGAATCCCAATATATCGAATTTCCATATGGCGGAAATCTTTATATATCAAACTTTTTTCATGAAGCTTGGATTTTCATTAGAACAGTTTCTATATAGCGAGTTAATTTTCTATATATCGAACAAATTTCGTCATTCGAGTAAAATTTTTGTTTCTATATAACGATATTAATAAAGGATAGAATGAATAATTATTCAGTATAGTTAATAATTGAATTTAAGCAGTTTTTACACGTAGATGAGAACTTAATTGTTGTTGATTACACAACCGACGAGGGCACACTAGACAGCTGCTTTGATCAAGATGAATTCAAACATGATAACAACGAATATGAATGTATTTAAAAACCGTCTAGAATTGTTTGACTACTTTTTTTAAGTCAGAAAATGAAGTAAAATTAGCAATATGTGTTTCTGTATATCGAAATTTCTATACATCAATTTTTTCCCCAGGAGCCTTCAAGTTCGATGTATAGAGGTTCGACTGTATTTTTAAAGATGTTTAATTAAATAACAAAAATTAATGCAAAACAAGCTCATTTTGCATTAATTTTTTGCTCATTTTTTTGTCAAAAACTACTGAAATAATTATTGCATTAAAATGATTTATCTGCCGTCTCAAAGAGCAAACAAATAAAGGAGCAAATGAATTTAGTGTAAAAACTTACTATACGATGTTTTTTTAATTTTCACAAATTTTTTAATGATCTTACTCAGTATTTAAGGTTGCAATGTTTAGTTTCTACCGAAGGAGAAAAAAATCCAGTGAAGGGGCTCTTCGGCTCTTAGTTTTATAAAAATCATTTGCACCTCAACTTCTTTTTTACTTGATAGAATTTAGGGAGCAAAACAAATTTAATTAAAAGCAGCTTTTAAAAATACACTTTTACTAGTGAGATAAAAAGTAGCATTTTTTATTTTAATTATTTTATATTTTTTTCCCCTTTCAAATTTACTACCAAGTAACGCCACGAGTATGGAATCAAAATTTAATTAAATTAGTCAATTAACTGGTAATTAAGTTCTGAAAATATTAAATTAGTAATTGTAATCGAGAATACGTAAGTGTATAAAATTTCAAAACTCTAGAATATCAGGAAGTGCGTGCAAAATCCATTGCAAAATTCAATCTTTGCAAACGTAAATCCAAATCAACTTAAATAAAAGCGTGGGAAAATAAACAAAGTAGAAGTCTAGGAATTGCATTTTTTAAATTCAAAATAAAATTGAAAGAAAAGATAATAAGAAACAAAGGACATTGTGGAATATTACACTTATTATTTTATTCTACAATTAGTTTAATTTCCTTTTTATTTTGTACTAACTGATATACCCGGCTTTGCTCGGGATGAAAACATTAAACTGCATCAGACGTTTTTTAAAAACCACTGAAAGCTCATTTTTTTTTCAAATACAGTACAACCTCGAAAATCCGGACTGCTCGGGGGTTTGGAAGGTCCGGATTTCGGAAATTTCCGGATTTTAGATATCTTACTTAAACCAATAGACATGTCAAATTTCTGATGTCACCGTGTAGGTAAGTACGTCACAATGAAGAGCGCATGTGCAGACGTCTTCAGAACAGACCCGGGAGTCGCAAGACAACGGCAAATGGTTGTCTTGGTAACGCCTCTGATGCTTGCGCATGCGCAACTAATCGAGACGTATGCTGATCTACACGTTGACGTCAATTCCAACAACTCCATATAAAAACTCGTTTTGAACAATGAAAACATAAAGAGACATTAAAAAATGATACAAAAAATAGTATTTTAAAATGAATAGAATGACTGGAATTTCCGCATCTTGCCTCAAATTTTATTTAGCTAATTTTTTTTCTGAAAAAATTGAAAAAAATCGTACGGTTTTCGGAGGTTTCCGGATTTTAGAAGTCCGGATTTTCGAGGTTGGACTGTATTAATAATTCTTCAAAGAATAATACAAAATTTATTTAGACGTAGCGAGTGTCAACTTGGTGGGGAAAAAATTGAAATATTTTATCAAATATTCGCTGTATTTGTCTTGGATCTATCTTTAATTAGAATTGGTTGAACTGGAATGTCGAGGTCATCTTTAATATTATAAATTGTTGCTTTATTTATTTTATTCTATTAACTAACCAGTTAATATATAACTAGTATATTCGCACTAAATCGAAATCGTTAATTTATTAAATATGCTTCGTTTTAATTTCAACTTGTCGAAATCCGCACAAATATGCATTGCTCTTACATAAATGCACACTGTATGTTCGTGCTTTCAACAATGAAGTCAATTCACATGATTTTACAGTCATATCATAAATGCGACATGGATTCCAAAACTAAATTGTTGCGGTGAACTTGGCGTGTGTCACGTGAGTATGAATAACTTCATTGTATTTTAATGATCGACTGCGAGTTTCAAAAGTAATAAGTGAATAACTGCTAATTGATCTCATTCAGGGCTGCAAACAATTCAGTTTGAGATAATATCTAACTGAAAAATGAAGGAAAATTATACCCGATTATATGTATTACGTAAATGTTTTTTTTTTTTACATTTATTTTAAAAGATGTTGTTTTTTTCTTTTCTGAATCCAAGGTCAAGTTAAATGCAGGCTTACATTGCGTGTTGTATTTTCTTATTTGCCTAAGTATTTATTTTTTCTTTTAGAAGGCATAGCATCTTTTTTTTTATTACTATGCTATACAACTTTTTGATATTTGTTGATAAAAAATTAGATAGGGAAGAGTGGAGTAAAACCGGCTACCCTTGATTCTGGCAATATTAGTTCTTCTTTTTAACGGACAAATACTGAATTACACTTCAAGAAAAAGGAACAGTCATAGTGGCGTGTTGCAGCTGTTGAATTTACTGCTTCTGTGAAAGTTTGCTTGTTTTAAGACGTCAACTCTCTAATGTTCGTTTGATATTAAACTATAATTACTTAAAAATCATTACACTTTTAAAAACCATTTTTAGTCCAGCTTATTATACGTTTACTAAGAATTTATACCTTATCAAACAATAAGGATTTACTCCAATAATTGCGCTGTTCTATTTAGTTTTTTATAACCTCTGCACTCGGGGTAAAATCGGGTACTCCAAGTGGCATAAGGTCGAAACAGTCATCATTGACGATTCCTCCGCTGAAGACGATAAAAACACACCAGACGTTGAGTGTTTATATTTTAAGGATGAATTTTCTAATTTAAATAAAGAAGAATGGTTAATCTAATGTAAAAACTGTCTTAGATGTGCTCACGGAAGCTGCAGTGCCGCGGAGAAAGAAGACAACTGCTTTACATGTGAATTTTATAACTAATATTCTTAAATTGTCATATAAAATAAAAACGATTGCAACTTTTCCACTGAAAATCGAGTTTCCCTAATTTTCCATAACGTTAACATATGTACCCGGTTTTACTCACGAGTGGGGTAAAACCGGGTAGTTTGACTTTTTTTAAATATAAAAATCATTGATAAAAAGTCATGAAGCTTTGTCTTTTCTGGAAAGATGTATTGTATTCCGATAAACAATGGATATTTTAATAAAACTTGACACGCTCTTTGTCGAATATTTTATCTCCAGCAGGTCTTCGAACCTTAGCTACACGGTTTTACCCTACATATGAACAAAGAATAAAAAAATTAATAATCACTTTTTAATTAAAATAGTTACGATTTTGAGACTTTTATTTAGAAAAAATTATTATAATAACTTAAACTGTATTTTTGATTTCGATTAATCCAAAATTAAGGATAAAAAAAAATACGGAATCAGATTGTTATAAGTTTTGTGATGTAAAAATAAAATCCTCCTTTTTCAAATGTTTTTTTTTTTCCAAGTTAAATTGGAAGTTTTTACTTGGAAAAAATCAAATATTCAAACAAGCCAGTCAATAATTTTAAGTTAAATGGGAATTTTTTACTTATTAATTTATTTGTTTTGGTTAATTTTTGGCGATTTTTTCAACTGTTACTATAGTTTTATGACTTTTACAAATCTAAAACATTATGTTCTTGCAAGTGGGAGTGCTATGAAGTAAATGATAATTTATCATCGTTTCTGAAACACAGAAAATATTACAAAGAAAGCTGAATTTCTTACGCTCTGAGGAATTGTTTTAAAATTCACTTTGCAAGTGTCTACGTTACCGACCACTTAAGTTTTGCTGTGTCTGTTAAAGCTTTAAAGTATAGAATAGTTTTCGATGCATTTTCTTCATAAATAACATATTAATTAAATAATAGATAAATATACTTCTCTTGCAAAACAATAATTTTGTTTGTACTTTTTGAAGGCTGCTTTTTTCGTTATCACTACTACGTGGATAACTTAAAGTAGAAAAATATACAATGGAAAGAACATTTTTTTTTTGTGTATGAAATATTTATTTATCACGTTCAGTTGTTTCATTAAATTTTAAGAATTACGAAACCATTATTATTAAAAAACTGCATGACTTTAAAAACATACACATTGCATTTAAAAGATACACATTTGAATTCGCCTTCTGGCCACATTACCTACTAGCGCGGTCACATCTACCAAATTGCGATCCTATGTTATTACAAAAATAAAGGTTACTGAAAGCAAAAGTTTAGAAAAAAACCTTTAATGAACAACAATAAAAAATACATGTATAACAAAGGGTAACAAAATTATTACCATATTTTGCATTGCTTTTGCTTTGTTGTGTGTCTCTTGTTAGCATTAAAAAATATATACGTGTATAATATAAAGACTGAAATTAAACTAGTGTGAATGTTTATTTTCAGACAGTATCCAGAAATGTTACTTTCTCCTTTCCAATTAATCACGACCATTCTTTATACTCTCAAAACTATAAGTGTCCTTAATGACGAATTTTAAATATATCACTCGTTAAGTTTTTGAATTAGTTACTCTAGAATTAGTACTCATTCTGACAATTCTATAAAATTAAATTAGATTTATATAGAAGAATATTTTGATTAAACTACTTTTTTTCCTTTTCAGATGTTTTTATTTATTCTTCCCAAAATATAAATTTTGAGTTTACCGAGATACTTAAAGACAGTGGCGAATCCGGGGGGGGGGGCTATCGGGCTGCAGCCCCTCCCAGATCTAAACCAAAATCCTTGATTTTATTTAAAATCACTACAACTGTTTGTTCTTAATTTTCATTAAAAAATAATGATAATAAAATCATGACAACATTGCTTTCTGGCTTGACAGGTTAAAAAATTTTCCTACTTTTCTAGTCATTCCACTTGTACTTGTAGCTTTGACGCGGTCGAAAACAGTTTTTGGCTAGTTATTTCATTGTATTTTTTATTAAATTATCGAAAGTTTTGTACTGTTCTTTATGATTCTTATTGTCAAGTGAGTAAAGTCTGCATAGTTAAAGTGTTTTGGTTTACATAAGCCATGAGGTTTGACATTCGTCACTACGATATAAAATTTTTATGACCTCAGCCCAAAACCAAAACTTGAATCCTGGATTCGCCACTGCTTAGACATCAATTCTTTTAAGACATAAAAGATATTGGAACAAGTATAACTTTGCCAGCTCAGTAAAGATATTTCAGTACTAGTGTTTATACATATAAATGAACAGGGAAAAAGAATTAAAGATTTGGATAAAATATTTCAGATTATAACAGCAGAACAGAGATGAAATAAGACATGTATACGTTATTATTTGAAAAATAATTTCAGTAAATACTAAAGTTCTTGTAAATCTACAAACATTGCGATTTAATATGTTAGGGAATATTTAATTTTTTAACATTTAAGCATAAGACCTGCATTTATATATTACGAAAAAAACTATTATTGATATCTACAAATTAAAATTTCATATCAAAACAGTCTGTGCAACATTTCTTCCTTTTTCAATACGTATACACATTACAATATACATAGAATCTCGTATTAAAATCACCGTTCAAGAGTTCAATCACTGTTCACGTTTGCAACAGAGCAAAGGTCAGAGGACCTCTTTGCTCAGATAACAAGGGGGAGCTCCAACAAGTTTTGTTGTCCTCATCTCTAGGTCACGGAAAATCTCCATCAGGTGGTCACTACATTCCCAAGGGTTTCCTGTAAAAGATAAGATAGCTTTTTAATCTCTTGTTCTCTGGAGTGAAAGCTGATAAAGATGTAAAAACAATGATAATCGAATGTTACATATAATTTGTATATTGCTTATCTTCAAGAATAGGATTCTGAACAAGAGTGTTTGATGATTTTCACTTTGAAACTTTAGGAAAGTAATTTTTACTTGATTAATGAAAATTAATAAATATGTTGTATATATGAAGGAAATGTAATATACAAGTTTTATTTATGCTTATTTTGTAATTTAAAGAGAAGGATTTAATCTTAATATGCTCATTCAGCACAAATGTCTCCATAGTTTACGATTTATTTCAAATATATGCAAAATAAAAATTATGTTGATAAATTATTTTCAAAAAGTATTTGAAATCTATACGTTAATTAAGATATAAATTTTCAAGTTTTATTCCATTTTTGTTGATTTATTTGATGATACCTTTTGAAATTACGAAATACACTACTGAGGCTGAATTTTTTACTATGTGTGCATAATTTTGACATTGCTTTAAAAATTAACGAAAGACTTAAAATTACTAGTTATGATGAAACACAGAATTTTATAAAGTAAAAGTTGATATTTTCCTAAGTTTCCATTACATTTGAATACCTTTAGTAGTAATTAATAAGAATAAATAATAAATAGCATCTTCTTTTGCATAATAAATAAGTATTAGACAATAAGTATATCTAATAATCAATTTCATGATTCTGTTTTAACTTTCTGCCACAATTATAAAGTTTTTACCCATCTTAGCTTATTTTTATCTTCCTGATTTAATAATTTAAGCGTTTTTCAATGACTTTTTCTTGTAGTAGATGAATCAATAGTTTTCGTAAACATCGAAAAAGTTTGTTGAAATTAGTAGCTATAGAGAGCATCAGTTAAATGCATTTTATATTATGCAGGTTATGTAACTAAATCAAAATTCAACTTCGCAGGAAATTACCTAGAAAATGAGTAAATCATATTCGAGATCGTGTTTGTTACTTCCTTTTACACACGATTTATGTCTGATTCTTTATAATGATTATTTTTAAGACAATGGCAATTTAATTCGCGATAAAGGAAATTTCATGAAAAGTTTTTTTAAGAAATAATATGCATGGATCGTCCTATTGGAAAATTAATCTCATTATAATCGTAATCTTTATAAGTGGAATAAATTGTAGTAGAAATCTTATTAAAACCCGAATTTTTGTAAAATTTAGAAATAATTTAAAAACAGACAGAGGCACTCTTCTTAGGCTTTTATATTTATATTGAGAGAGTATTTCATTTTGTTAAGACTTTCGGGTACAAAAATGACTTCTAAACTACAAGTAATCCGATGTTACACGAAATCCGCCTTTCACGAAACAAGAACAAGTAGAAAAAAGGGATTATAATATAAGCTATATTTTCGTAATTAAGAGAATTATCTTCATTAAAATATTTTCTTCCGAAAGTTTGGCATACTGGTATGTATTAAATTATGTTTTCTTCATCATCAGCTGAAGGCATTTTCTCTTTTACAAGGTATCATCATCCTCTGACTGTTCTTTGTTATCCAGGTTTCTACCCTGTACGTTTTGTTAAAAAATGCATACGTTGTTTAAAATTTTTATGATTAAGTGAAATATCATGATAAAATTCTTTATTTGGTGAAAATTTCATTTTAACACTTAGATTCGTACTTTCATTTTAACACTTAACAAATACAGTTCTAACTTTTTGGTTAAGTCTAGGCCTTTCTTTGAATTTAGATGCTAATAAAAATATATATTAATCGTAACCAACTCATAGAAAGGCAGTTGAACAGTTTATTTTAAAATAAATTTTAAAAAATCTTTATTTTTGCATAAAGTGCTTTAACTTTAGTAACATATGTTACTAAATAGAAAAAAGTAAACTTTGTGTCTATGAAAGTATTGAAGTAACATGCAACAATTTTTATTATAATTGTACTTAACTGATTAATTATTAATTAATCAGTGTACTTAACTGATTAACAGTGCTGATGTACTTAACTGATTAATGTACTTAACTGATTAACAGCATAATAGAATATTCCTAATTTATGTAAAGTAAAGCATAATTTTATGCAAAATTAGATATATTGAACTTATCTCTTTCTTTTGCAGAAGTACTGTATGAAGTAATTGCTTGAAATGAGAAAAATCTTTGAAAGTGTGTAAACTCTTAAAGTAGTGCTTTCATTATACTTTTATTTCCCTTTATTTGGATTTAAGATTGATAATACCTTTAATATTAGGAAAAAATTCTTTTAGCATTCCTTTAACTTGTGTTTCAAAATATTTTGAAAAATAATTCAAAGCTGGTTTTTTTTCCTATTTAAAAGGGTTACAAAAGTTAATATTAATAATAATAAGACTCATATTAATTTATTTACTATCTCCTATTTTTATAACTTATATATGATTCAAAATATTAATTTGCATTCTATTTATTGTAGCTACAAATTGATAATTTTAAATGACCGCGATAACGTTTGTGTTGCTTTTACACTAGAAAAAGGGAATTAAACAATAAACTGACCTTCAATCATGAACTTCTTCAGATGCGTATTATGCACAAGATGGTGTCCTTTTAATGTGACTATGTCATTGTAGCTGATGTCCAGTAACTCAAGATTTCTGAGATTTTTAAGACCATGCCTGAACATATGCAAATGGTTGTTTTGAAGGTGGAAATACGAAAGCTTGGGAAACATATGACCAGTTATAGCGTCGATACTTGTCAGTTCGTTTTGTGACAGGTCCAGGATTTCCAGGTTTTTCATCCCTTTAAAACAGTCATAATCTATTGTTTTCATGTTAGTGTTCGATAAAAATAATTGTTGAATATCCTTCAAGGGTCTCAAAGTTTTGCAGACATCGCTCATGTAATTTCCTGATAGGTCCAAATTTTGGATTTCGTTCACGTTCTTGAAGAGGTTTTCGTCTATATCTGTGATGTAGTTGTATGACAAATTTAAGCTCCTGAGCTTTTTTAAAGAGTATAAACCATCTTCGACATTTTCAAGACTGTTGTACGCTAGATTTAGATGATCGAGATTTACTAAGTCGTCGAAACTGCCGTCAATGTCGAATATATTATTTCCGATTAATGAAAGAAATTTTAGTTTTGTGAGTCCATTCAGTTCATTTTTGACACTCGTCAGTCGATTATTTCCAACTGATAAATTCTCCAAGTTGTTGAGTCCATTCACAGATCCATTCATGGTGGTAATGAGGTTCTCATATAGCATCAGCGACTCTAGGCTTTCCGGAAATGCATTTTTTTCGATGTGGGATATTCTGTTCTCTGAAAGACTTAGATATTTCAAAGAAATAGTTTCTGTCAGGGATTCACGAGCGATTTTCATTATGAAGTTTCCAGACAAACTTAAGGTTCTGAGATGCGGCAAGCGTTTCAGAGCTTCTGTTGGAATATCTGTTAATCGGTCTTTTGCGAGAATCAACAATCCGAGAGTGTCTTGGCCGTCGAAAGCATCATCATGGATCTGTCTGATATTGCTTCCATTGAGAACTAACCTTTTAGCAGGTATGTTCGAGAAAACATGATGAGGCATTTGGAATGTATGCACATTCGTGATGTACAGCGTAGGTAAGGGAACTTGAAATCTGTGCTCCAGTGCTTTTCGAACTATGTCCAAGTTTCTAACATCTTCGCATTTTACTATCTTCTTCGGATTTGTAGAGCAAGTGCAAGGATGTATTTCTTCTGCAGGAGGGCATTCGAACCTCGTCTTCCGCACTGGTGATGCATTACAGAAGGAGATGAGAGCTACTCCTAAAGCCAGTGTAGCGATAAATTTCATCATGGTGTAGAGTAAATATCTTCCAGAATATTTTCCTCTTTTATACTGAAAGGGTGCCGTAACCGGTTAGAGTATTCCTTCTATAGAGTCCTCCTCCCTTATTTTGTCAGCTGGTTCCCTGGGTCTGCGATAGGTCGTATATTTGTCGATAAATCGTAGCGTAGTGTTGACGGCCATAAATGAATTATCCTTTCCCTTATTTCGTCGGTGCGCTTTCGCGGCCTGTAGTTCAGGAGAAAAGTGAGATAGAGTCGGAGAACGGGAGATTTCGGTTTTTAAATCCGCACACCACAGCCACGAGGTGTTCACGTGTTCGAGGAGTGGTTCAGATTGGGCGACGCCCTTGCTGTGTTCGACCTATCGGAATGACAAGCTGTTCTAAATGAAGAGAGAGAAGGAAGCGATCCCGGCTTAAGGAGAAGATGATGAAAGAAAATTGGATTGTCAGTGATTAAGAGGAAGATGGAAATCTTCTCCATTCAATTCTCCTTATGACAGTTTTTATTTAGCGATCACGGGACACACTTGGAGTGGGTGTGGGAAGTGAACATAAATTTATCACATTCTCGTGTTTTTGGGTTCTGGTGCAATAAAAGAGAAATATGAACCCGAAAAGGTGAATTTAAATATGGGTTTGTTTTTAAAAACGATTTGAATCCACTTTAGATTATTATACTTCCCTATAAACGTTTCGTTGATAAAAATGAATCGTATTGTCATTTGTTTTCGGAAAGTAGTTGTTTTGTGAAGATTTTTTAAGGAATTTTTCTGTCTATCTTTTTGTAAACACTTTCCTTGCAGTTAGATGTATGCATTTAATGCGAAATGACGAGTTAATCTTCATCGAGAAATGGTTCAAATACTTGCTTCCTTTTTACTTTCTCGTGTACGAAGTATGCAAAGAGAAAGTATTGTAAATTCGAACTCGAGATTTTGAAGAATCTCCACGCTTTAGACCTCCCTGAGTCCGAAAAACACAATTTTGGAATTATGTCTGTCTGTGTGTCTGTGAACACGATAAGTCGAAAGCTATTAGAGCTACGGGGATGAAATTTGGTATGCGATCTCGACACATAATTTTTAGGTTTTTAACAAATTTTGAACAAAATCCGTCTACGGGAAGTCTGTCTCTCTGTCGCCTTTCATGTGAACACTATAACTCAAAAACTGGAACAGTTTTATGGATAAAATTTGGTACACAGTTTTATCATCATAATTGTAGGTCCGTATAAAATTTTGGGCCAAATCCGTCAAAGGGTTGACTATCTGTATAATCGTATACTTTTGAACGCAATAACTTCTTAACAAAATTACTTAGATAAATGAAATTTTGTATATGGCTTTCTAACCTCAATTGTAGATTTGTATCCAATTTTTGTGTCAATCGGTTAAGAAAAAGGCGTTCAAATTCTAAATTTGGTTTTTCTTATCTTACCAACCCTATTGCGAAATCGCGCCAGCTTCCAATTCTATTTCACTATACTACGTCTTGGCTCACTGCCGAATTCTGCTCGTTTCATATTTTCATCTTGATCTGCCTTTCGCTTTCACTTCGGTGATTTATAAGTCAGTCACAAAGAAATATTTACTCGAAAAGAGTTGCATATTTAATTTACGGTTAGTTTTATTTTGTAACTGGTAATGCATTTTTTTCTGTTGGTGGATTTTGCATTATTTTCACTCGGAGAAAACGAAAGTAATTGTTATTAACAAAACGAAAGTTAGTGTCAATTGATTCATCAGTTCTGTTTCTCATGTTTTTTTTTATTATTATTTTTTGAGCACTCTGGCAATGTGCCGGGAATATCCTATTACAACTTTTTTCTCCAACTGTGCTAGAGACGCTTGATACGTTTTACTGCCTTTTAGCTCATTTTTCCTCCACATGTGTTAGGGAGTATACGAGAAAGTTTAGGGGAGACTACTCCCGCTGGTTTGAGGTTCATATTGAAATTTGCCTTCATATTTATAGTTCATTGATTTTAATTTTAACATATTAGTGTAATAAATTGCCCAGTTTTTACGAATATATAAAAACCCCTACAATACTCTATTTTAAGTAGGATATTAAAAATAACAGAAAATCATTAGAAAGCAGTGGGATTTTTTAATGCTTCACGGGCTCAATTTTTTGTTAAGATTTCATATATTCGTGCATAAAATATATCAATGATTGATTTTATATCAAATACAGAATAACTGAGTGTGATTTCAAATTCTTTTGAGCGTTATATAGACAATACCATGATACGATAACAAGCTACATCTCTGTCTTGGACATGATAAAAGGATTTTTAAATGACATAGTTGCATTGTGACGAAAGAAATCAACCTTCGTATCTTAACGTAATCATGTTTCGATATTGTAAATGAGATAGTATATCGCGTTGTGTAGTTTACTCTCACTTTCGAAATCCGTTCGAGTTTGTTTTCCCTTTGAACTTTTACGTTTGTTTACGAATGGAAAGTTTCAGACAATTAACAAATTCTACAGAATGTAAGATTTTTGAAAATATTTATTAGTTGTATCCCAACTACAATCTTTATGACATATATGAACTGCATTTTCATAAAGAAAAAAATTGTAAAACTTGATTTTTCATTATTTCTTGGTATTTTTTAAAAAATTTAAATTACTTTCATTCCCAAAGTGGCCAAATATATTTTTTCATTTAACACATCTTCAGTTTGAAATTTTTTTTATATATGTATATCGAAAACAAAGTTCTAATTTAATTTCACTAACATTGTAACTTCCGATAACTTATAATGAATTCTATGGTATTTACAATATCTTTTAAAGAAATTGATTTAGGATAAAATTAAAAAATCCCTTCTCTAAATACTGAAAGTTATTATCAGATATTATAAATTTGAAAAGTTAAGTTAAAAAAATCTTAAATAAAAAATTAAATAGCAGGCAAAGTAAATTAAATGTTGCATAACTTTAGAACAACTGCAGGCAATAAAATACTTCATTTTAATAAGCTTGAAAAAAATTCTTCACAGAGAAAAAAATAATTTGCATCTTGATTTAAAAACAGAATTCTATTAAAACATCTAATTCTATTAAAACATCTCACAACATAAATAACTTACACAGGTATCATAATATATGCTTAAATATAATATTACTGATATGTATAGTATATGCACTTGAATTTTTACTTGATATGTCATGCAAAATTATTAAAATAGCTATAAATAAGTTTGACTTTTACAATATAGATGATTTCTTTGGGTTTTTTTTTGTATATGACTTCAGTAGTTATATTTTATCTCCCTTCTCTCAGTATAATTCTGTGGTGTATATTATATATCGTTGTCAGAAATTGAATGGATTGAAACACATATTGTATACAGACATTCATTTTTTAAAAAATATTATTTTTTTGTCGCCCAGATACCAATAAAAAATCATCAAATCAAAATATAAAATTATTTTACACACACACACACACACACACACACACAATTAAGATATTTCAATAAACCTTTTAAAATTTCTGAGATATTAAATTTTCAATAAGAAACATTAACTTCAGCATTAATTTAACAACAAATTCATTTGAAAATATAATCTTTTTATTAAGCGAAAGTGATATTTTATTAGATCCAATTTCATTTTCATTTATCAGTTGAAATACCAGTGATGGAATCTAAACAATGGTCTTATTTCAAATGTCACAGCAAACAGAATCTCAGTAAATATCTGTAAACTCGTCATTCCTAAAATAATTATCTTAAAAGGAAATGAAAATTCAGTTGGCCTAGTAAAAATACATGTGCGAAGGAAAGAACAATCATTTGGCAATGAGTCATTGTTTCTTATCTACCAATACAATAAATTCTGTAAGAACTTTCAAGGTGAAAACACTTAAAGCTTACTTATTACAATTTGGATAGCCTTTAAGAAATAGATTATGAGCATTTGAAAAACTTACCCATCTGTTAATCATTTAAGCCATATTTTGCCTTAAACATCGAGTTTCATACCTCATATTTTTGGGGAAAAAAAGAGTATTATTAAATAAATGAAATTAAGACGTGGAATTGTTATTAAATTAAAATAATTTATTAATAGTTTCAGGTTATTCTTATTCTTTAAATAAGCTTCTGTCAAATGTGAAATATATCAGGAATTGATCACTTTAGCGTCAAATAAAAGCATTTGGTGTTTTAACAAAAAATATGTTCTGCTCCTTTTTAAACCTATACTTTTGATGAATCTTTTACGGAAAAGAAGTCCACAAATATTTTGACTCAATGAAAGATTATTTTGATGTATCTGACCTTTGGCAATTATGGGTTGCTATAATTTCAATATCAAGGTTGAATCGTTTAAGGTCAAATCAATTTGCAAAGCGCACTTGTATTTCCATATCCGGACCTGCCCTTGATTTTAACAAAAGAAAAAAATCTTTTAAAGCTATTTTGATACAGTACATTAGAAAGTTTTCGTTAAATGGCTGCATTTTCAATATTATTAAAGTCCGTAGAGAGTTAAATTAGTCGTCTGTTTCAATAATTTGAATAACAATACTTTTGATTGAAAAAAACCAGCACTACTGTTAGAAAAATTAATTTGCTATTTTTAAAGAGTGTTTTTCTTCCTTTTTAGTGACGTAAATAAAATTCATTTCAGAATGAGAAAGAAGGTAAATCTTTAATTTTAATAATTTTTTCAAAATTAATTTTGAACACAATTTGTGACAATTTTTTTTTATTAAAGTAATGAAATGCAAACAATTTTATTGCTTCATCAAATCTCTCACTAGAGTGTTTTTGCCAATGTTAACGTTATATATATATAAATGCTTTTTTGGACATTAATTGCAAAACAGAATTTTCCCTTTCTTTCCGTAAATTGTGTGATGTAAAAATCATCACGCAGAAATTACAACAACTGATGCAATCAAGCCAAACGAATGAAACTTGAAACGTTATCATGCTACGATGCTTTGGATAAAGAGGTTCAAAATTTAAGGAGATTTTTTTTTCTATGTGTCGTCATTTAGAAATTACGAATATCATTATTCAGTAGAGTTTTCATTGGCTAGAAGCAATAATTTCTAAAATATTATTTAATAGTTATTGCCTTACAACAAGGAGTATTTCATTTATTTTTCTGGAGTTAATGGAAAGCTTTTAATCAAAAACATCTATATAATAAAAAGTCTCAGATGTCCGTGACGCTTGGCAAAGTGCCAAAAAAATTCAGACGGTCTATCTACAAGGTCATCGTGCGGCGTTCTGTCTACAAGGTCATCGGGCGGTGTTCTGTCTACAAGGTCTATCTACAAATTGGCATACACACGGGATACTGTTTTGATTCTGTGGTGATTTAATATCAAATATGAGTTATACCAGAATTAATTTATTTTCCTAATATAGTCTTTCATCCTTTTTTGTTTATTTTCTGTTTGCTTTTTTCCTCTGAGTGTTTGGAAACACTGAATCTTTTTGCTAAATTATAAAATCTTCAAAGTATCCAACGGACGTTATTGCTATTTGACGGGTTTTTTTTTAGGTGAGACAGTTTTCTTTTTTATTTTATGTTGATTCATCGACGCGGGACTCCGTTAATAACAAATAGAAGTTATTCTAGAATGAATTTGTTTTCTACTTCTAGATCTTTTTGTTGCATTATGAAGTATCGGTCGTTTTCTTTATTTTTTTTATTTAATTCATCCAGGATAACTCAGTAAGAAAAATTCTCTTTTCGTTTTTGTTAAAAGGGTTCTTTCTTTTTCGTACTTAATCTTAGAACTGAATATTTATATATTTGAATTCAATATTTTTTCCTTAATTCTTTCTTATACTGAAAGGCTCCTTTTACTTAAGGATTAGCATTCACCAATTCAGCATTTTTTTTTATTTGTATTATTTGGTGATGCATTTTTTTTCTGTTTGTGGATTTTGCATTTTTTTTACTCGGACAAAACGAAAGTAATTGTTAAAAATAAAGTTTACGAAATAAAAGTTAATAATACAAAACGAAAGTTAGTGACAAATTGTTATTATTTCTGTTTCTCATGCTTTTTTTATTTCTTACGCACTCTGCCAATGTGTATGAGATTTTCTACTACAACTTTCATTATTAAATCTGTGAAAATTAGATCTGAGAAATTGTTGGGAAGCTAAAAGCCCATCTGAGACGGGCACAAATCTTCAAGAAATAATAAGAAATTTCTACAAATATACCTAACCATTATACACTTTTGCAAGATATTTATCAGTCTCTCATTCTGCTATTAAAGCGATTGTAATTATTTAATGAAAAAAGTCACTACATTGCATGTATCTTGTTTGCATTGTTACTATGTTTAAAAAATCCCGGAACTTATTTTGAAAGAATGAATCAGATAGAACCTGTTTATTCTGTATTTCTTCGATGCAATCACCCTCTGGATCTATGCATTTTTGTTGTCGTTCATACAAAGATATAAATGTGGATTAAAAGCCTTTATTTACCATCTCCTCCAATGCCTTCGTGGCTGCACCTCTTCCTTCATAAGAAATAAAATTGTGGAAATCGGTGGGTGTGTTGGGGCTGGGGACGCTGTCAAGGTCCCAGAGCTCAGGTGAAGTAGTGTTTTTCGATTTCTATCGAAATGTAAGTGATAGAGGCGTGGCGCAGGTGACCATTGATTATATATCTCTAGGTCATAAGCTTTCATAAAAATAAAATGTGAAATCGGTGGGGAGTTGGGGCTGGGGACCTTTCAAGGTTCCTCCATAGAATGCAGAGTGAAGAGTGTTTTTTCGATTTCTATCGAAAATGATAAGTGTTGGGGGTGGCGCAGGTGACCATTGATTATATCTAGATTAAGCTTTCATAAGAAATAAAATTGTGCAAATCGGTGGGTGGTTGGGGCTGGGGACTGTCAAGGTTCCCTCCCCCCATAGAAATGAGAGTGAAGCAGTGTTTTCGATTTCTATCGAAAATGTAAAGTATTGTGGGCGTGGCGCAGGTGACCATGATTATATATCTTGGGGTCATAAAGCCTTGCAGAAATAAAATGTAAATCGGTGGGTGGTTGGGGCTGGGGGGACTGTCAAGTGTTCCCCATAGAGAATGGGGAGTGAAGCAGTGTTCAGTTTCTATCGAAAATGTAAAATATTGGGGTGGCAGGTAGCCATTGATTATATATCTTGGGTCATAGCCTTCATAAGAATAAAAATTGTCAGAACCGTCGGAGGTTGGAGGACTGGCTGGTTTTTATTAAGGTTATTAAAGATTATTACAAATACCATGATTATTTCTAATTTTTTCTTGCATCCATTGTTTTGAAATATTTGCAAATCAAGCAGAATTTAAATGAATCCGAATATCTCAGTTCTGCAGTAGTGATCAGAACTATCCGCGCAATGATATCGCGGTAGTGCCGCGGTGATAATTTAGAAATCGAGATGTTTCTTTCTCCTCATATCTTTGTTTGCAGATGATACTCTTGTTTTTCTCCTATTGTTCTTGCTTTTCTTCTAAAGTTCTGCATGAATAAACATTTTGAGAAATTATTCCTTTTTCTTCTTTCACAAATAACAAATATCTGGAATTAATATCTCATCATGTGCTTACAAAATTACTAGACTAATTTAACTTCAGGGAGGACGCGCTACGAAGAGTAACAGAAGACGCGAAGGAGGTGTGCGACACCCCAATTCGTTATTTCGCTATTTAAGCAAAAGCAATAGCAACATTTTTATGCTATAACTGCTCCTCAAATGATTCGCAAACAGTTCTTTTTTATACAGAACAAATTTTAGGCGAAAATTTGTCAATAAATAGATTATATTATTCAACGGATGCGAACACAAAGAAAAGTATATTTCTTACAATGTTTTCAACATTTTTTTATAGCAAAGAATTATCAATATTATAACCATCATACAATTTGGATAGAAAATGCTGCTTCTAATTTTCTTAGGTACAGAGACCACATTTTTAGTAATCCAACAAGTAAATTGACTACTCTATCAATAAATTTAGGGCGTAATACGCTTTCATTTTCAAATGTTTTCTACATTCCTAAGCTTTCATCCAATAGTTTTGTC